>JAGFNQ010004536.1:171832-269922 GCA_024364735.1 Boesenbergia rotunda
AGTGGGAGACAGACGCAGTGCAGCAAAGGTAGGAAAGTCAGGGCCAAGCTCATCAAGACCGTCTGGACGCGGATAACCAAAGAAATACTGATGGATGGAATCAGGGGTAACGTCTGCAAAGGGTGCTAGCAGGGGATTAGGAAGGTCAGGATAGAGCGAATAAAGATTCGGTGATCGTCGACCACCCAAGTACTCAGCCAAAATCTCATATGAAAAATCAAGGTTCATCTTCCCGACACGAGTAGTGAACTCGAATCCCCCTTTAGGACCTTGTTGTAGGTTGTTGTAAAATTCAGAGACGAGGTCGTAATTTATGGTTCTTTCCAAAGAAAGAAGAAACCCCAGATTGTAATAAGTAACAATCTCCATAACAGAAGGGTAGAACTCCGTTAGGAAAGGAACATCAATGGATCTGCAGGGTAAAAGTTTGAATGTCCTAGCTTGAAAGGCCTGCTCACAGGCCGCATTTGGGAACCTGGAGCTAGAGGAAGGCTGTGGCCTTCTGGAAGGGGCAGAGGAGGAAGGAGCCTTCCCCCTTGAACTTCCCTCCACGACATCCTTTCCCTTAGATGACTTCCTAAGGAGGTTTGAATTGATCATGACACATAGATTGAAGCACAAGAATTGATCATGAGATGAGACCCAATCAAAAGATAGATATAAAATTTTTTGGTCATAAGATGAGAAAGAGGGTCACGGCAAAGACAAAAAAGGATCAAGACATCACAGCAAGAACAAAAACAAAAACATGGTTAGCTTCACAAACATATATTCTACGAGCTGCTGTGAAAAGAAAACTGAAATCAAATCTTACTTAGGCGCCATTGAAGTTTGTTTGAAGAGATTGCAAGACTGAGAAAGAACTTGCGATAGAGAGGGAGACTTCGAGCACACAAGAACTTGGAGTTCGGAGAAAACGCCCATAGAAGTCGCAGAAAAGCTCGCACGCGCGTGAAGAAGGGAGACACAAGGACTCTCTTGCTCGCTCGCACAAGGTTGCGCAGAGTGTTTCGGCGCTAGGGTTCAGGAAAACGAAGGTTTGGAGAGAGTTAATCGGTTGGTGGATCGGTCCACCAACCAAAATTTAATGCGGTTGATCGGATCACCGTTCGATCTGATCGCGTCCAGACCGATCAGGATACAGCCTGATCGGACTGGCATGGTCCTGATCGGTCGGATGACCGATCAGACGCACACCTGATCGGTCGGGTGACCGATCAGGATACGATCAGTAGGGTCCGGAGAGAAACCTCTGAGCTCCCTGATCGGTCTGTGGACCGATCCCCACAGGGTGCCAGATCGGTCCGGAGATCGATCCAGGCTAGCTCAGTACACTTAGTCAGATTCCGGGAGATCACGGCTTGCCTCACAGATCGGTCTGTGGACCGAACACCACAGGAAGAAGCCAGATCGGTCCAGGGACCGATCAGAGCTATGCCTGATCGGTCCGGTGACCGATCAGGGTTCCTGATACGAACTGAAATGTTCAGTTTCAGAACTTCTGAATTTTTCAAACGATATTTGATGGACTTGGTCGAACTTAGACATGATTTTCTGACTAAAATTGATCCCTGAACAAGAATCAAAAGTCCTTATAGGTTCAACAAACACTTTGACCCATCTTAATGGAGTCAAACTCAACCATCAATCAATCAAGCAAATTCAAACAAGTTTTTACTCCAACTTCAAGTTTCCAATCAAGTTGCCTTGATTGGAATGTCCAAGTATGATCATGGAGCCATATACACATATGTTATGCAATGGTTTTCCCCATACTTGGTCACCACCATGATTATTATCTCGTCAACTTAATTTCTCAAGTGATGCAATGACATTTTGAGAAATTGAGTTAAACCTAACATCTCACCCCATATCTAGCAAACAAAAACATTTTGGTAACCCTTATAGTTTATGTGAGATGTTCCCAAAGTTACCCAATTGTTCCCAAAAATTTCGAAATCATCATGAAGGGTTTTGACCGCAATTTGAACATCATGAAGCGCGACACATTCCCAACTCCCGTCTTAGGAAACTAAATTCATTCTCGGGGAGTGGTTTAGTGAAAATGTCAGCTAGGTTTGACTTTGACTCTACATAAGAGAGTATGATGTTCCCCCTAGCTACATGATCTCTAATGAAGTGGTGTCTTACCTCAATATGTTTTGTCCTAGAATGATGGACCGGATTCTTGGTTAAGTTAATTGTGCTAATGTTATCACATAACACTTGCACACCCTTGTAACTCAATCCATAGTCCTCTAAGGTATGAATCATCCACAACAATTGTGATATACTCTCTCCCATGGCGATATATTCTGCCTCGGTAGTGGAAAGAGCAACACAATGTTGCTTCTGACTCGACCAACTTACTAAGGACGAACCTAAGAATTGGCAGCCCCCACTAGTGCTTTTCCGGTCCAACTTACATCCAGCGTAGTCGGAATCCGTATAGCCCATCAAATCAAAAGATTCGGTACGGGGATACCAAAGACCTACACCAATTGTACCCTTGAGATATCTCAAAATTCGCTTAACAACAATTAGGTGAGATTCCTTGGCACAGACTTGATATCTAGCACACATACCCACAGCAAATAGTATATCTGGTCGACTGGCTGTGAGATATAGCAGACTACCTATCATGCTTCGATATTGAGTTAGATCAACAGGTTTACCACTCTCATCATTGTCTAATCTTGTGTTTGTAGCCATGGGAGTGGTTACCTCTTTCGAATCACTCATATTGAATTTTCGAAGCATTTCATGTGTATACTTTGATTGATGCACATGGATACCATCGCGAGTTTGCTTGATTTCAAGTCCAAGGAAGAAAGTCAACTCTCCATTTCATGTGTAGACTCATTTCGAACTCACTTTACATGTGTCCAATGAACTCATTTAAATAGCCCTTATTGTTTGAGCCACAGATTATGTCATCGACATATACTTGGGCTACAAATATATTGTCACCATCTCTTCATAGAAATAGTGTAGGGTCTATTTGACCCCTAACGAAGCCCTTCTCAATTAAGAATGTCGACAACCGCTCATACCAAGCTCGGGGTGCTTGTTTAAGGCCATAGAGTGCCTTTTTGAGCTTGAACACGTGGTTTGGATATTCGGTACTCTCAAACCCCGGAGGTTGTTCAACATAGACCTCTTCTTTAATCAAACCATTTAGGAAGGCCGATTTGACATCCATTTGAAATAATTTGAAGCCACGGTGTGCTGCAAATGCAAGCATCAATCGGATGGACTCTAATCGTGCCACGGGAGCATAAGTCTCATCATAATCAAGACCTTCAACTTGACTGTAGCCCTTGGCTACCAAGCGTGCGTTGTTTCTAATGATTTCTCCCTTGTGGTTTAATTTGTTTTTGAAGACCCATTTAGTTCCAATAATGGTGGTCTTCTTAGGTCTAGGGACTAAGTTCCAAACCTGACTCCTCTCAAATTGACCTAGTTCATCTTGCATTGCAATGATCCAATCGGGATCACTTAATGCTTCATCAATTTTTCTAGGTTCAATTTCGGAAATTAGAGCAACTTCATTAGCCTCATTCCGGAAGAATGATCTAGTCCTAACCCCTTGATGGATGTCTCCAACAATTTGTTCTTGGGGATGACTGGAGGCTAGTCTCGTTTGCCTTGGTGTTGGTGGTGCTTCTTGAATAGGTTCACTAGACACAAATTCAGCCTCAGGATCCGGCTGATCAATGGTTTGTCTAGGCTCACCTTCATCAGACTCATCACCATCAACAACACTTGGAATTTCATTCAAACTAAGTCCCCTATGTTCAAGTTGAGCTCCCCCTACATTTTCTGATTGGTCAATTGATTTCGGAATTTCTTCAAAAACCACATCAGAAGACTCTTCAACTAATCTAGACTTCTTGTTATAGACTCGGTAGGCTTTACTAACGAGGGAGTACCCGACTAGTATCCCTTCATCAGCTTTTGCCGTGAACTTTCCAAGGTGATCCTTGGTGTTTAGGATGAACACCTTACAATCAAACACCCTAAGATGTTTAACCGTAGGTGGTTTCCCAAACCAAAGTTCGTGGGGAGTCTTTCCTAAAAACCTATGAATCAGGACTCTGTTTTGCACATAGCAAGCTGTATTTACAGCTTCGGCCCATAAGTAACTCGGGAGTGAGTACTCATTAAGCATGCTTCGTGCAGCCTCTTGAAGTACACGGTTCTTCCTCTCTACAACACCATTTTGTTGTGGTGTTCTAGGAGTAGAGAACTCATGTCTATAACCCTTGTTTTGACAAAATTCTAAAAACATTTGGTTTTGAAATTCACCTCCATGATCACTTCTAATTGTCTTAATTGTTAATGATTTCTCATTTTCAACTCTTCTACAAAAAGAGATAAAAATATCTAAGGTTTGGTCCTTATGTTTTAAAAAGAAAGTCCATGTGTATCTAGTAAAATCATCAATGATAACAAAGCAATATCTACTTCCATTCAATGATATGATGGTACTACAATCAAATAGATCCATGTGAAGTAAATCTAATGCATTGGAAGTACTTACAGTGCTTTTACCTTTATGTGCAGATTTTGTTTGCTTACCCATTTGACACGCATCACATAATTTATCTTTTCTATACTTGATGCTTGGTAAGCCTCGAACTAGTCCCTTGTTGGCCAACTTCCGGATGTTCTTCATGTTCACATGTGCTAGCCTCCGGTGCCAAAGTGTGGACTCTTCTTCTTTTGACATGAAGCACTTAGCAAAAGCATTAGTAGCACTTTTAAAAGAAACTTGATAAATATTGTCTACTCTTGCTCCTACTAGTACCGTGTCCAAGGTGTCATTTTATCTAACTAGACATTGACTTGGTTGGAAGTCAATTGTGTAACCCGTGTCACACAATTGGCTGACACTTAGGAGATTAAACTTCATCTCCTTGACTAGAAGGACATTTGAGATTCTAAGACATTCGGATATTTGAATGTCTCCTATTCCTATGACCTTAAGGCTACCATTGTTACCAAATGATACATTACCTCTACTCTTCTTGTGAAATGTGGTAAACAATGATCTATCCCCGGTCATGTGTTTGGAGCATCCACTATCAACAAACCAAGTTGATAGATGCTCCCCCTCAATCATAACCTACACAATTCGAAAAATAGAAGTTTTAGGTACCCAAACCTTGGGACCTAAAGCATCAACTAAACATGACTTAGGCACCCATGCCTTGACAACTTTCTTTTGAGTTTTGGGTGTCCTAGATTGTCTCATGTCAGTCCTGACATGAGAGATACAAATGAGGGTTCCTTAGGGCGGTAACCAATACCGGCCCTATTGTAGACTGCCTTTGGGCATTAGATCATATCTAGGGTCTTAGAGCTATTTGAGAATTTCCCAAGAATATTCTTGAGCTTCTCAACTTCACTCTTAATGATTGGTTTTCCTCTACTAACACATTATCATGCAAATCACTGATTTCCTCAACCTTAGAGGATTTCAAGCTTACAATCTCATTTTCAAAGATTTAATCTCATCTTCTAGTAATTCAACATGCAAGTCATCAATGTTATCATCCCTAGAGCTTTCAATTGATCACTTCTAATTGCAATGCTTTAACTTTGTTTTTGGATTTCTTAAGCATACTAGTTAAACATGCAATTGCTCTATAATATTTTTCAAGCTCGGGAGAAGTTACCTCTTCATCATCCGAAGATGATGAAGCCGTGTTTGCGGAGCTTGAAGATTCTTCACTGCTCTCCTCTCCAAGAGCCATGAGAGCCACTTGCCTTGTGCTCTTCTCCTCCTTTCATCATCGGATGAGCTAGAGGATGACTCATCCCAAGAAGCCTTCAAAGCTTTCTTCTTCCTCTTGGATCTCTCTTCTTTTCTTTTGGATTTCTCCTCCTTCTTAAGCTTCGGACATTCATTCTTGAAATGCCCTTTCCTACCACATTCAAAACAAGATGCATTATTCTTATCAAGTTTAGATTCACTAGTGTTACCTCTTCTTTTGAAACGTCGGTCTCTTCGCATCATCCTCCTCACAAAGTTGGCCATTTCGGATGAAGAGGAGCCGCTGCCATCTTCCTCAGAATTGGATTCGGATCCGGAAGAAGATGAAGAAGATGAGACCTCCTTCTCCTTCTTCTTCTCCTTCTTCTTCTCCTTCTTCTTCTTAGTGATTCGATCCCCTACAACTAAAGCAATCCCCTTCTCCTTGGGGCATTTGTTAGCCATTTCATGCAATTCCATCTCACAAAATAAATTATCTAATTTTACAATAGATAAATCCTTGGATACTTTGTAGGCATCCACCATGGATGACCACAAAGCATTCCTTGGAAATGCTTTCAAGACATACCTCACAAGGTCGCGATTCTCGACCTTTTAATCAATTGAATGAAGTCCATTAAGGACTTCCTTGAACCGGCTATGGAGCTCACTTACCGACTCATTCTCCTTCATGGAGAGATTTTGGAGTTGATTGAGGAACAAGTCCCTCTTTGCAATCCTAGAGTCCCGGGTGCCTTCATGGAGCTCTATGAGTTTGTTCCACAAGTCTTTTGCACTTGTGAAGGGACCAACCTTGATGAGTTGGTCTTTGTTCATGCCACATTGTAGAGTGACAACCGCCTTAGCGTCGGCTTCACTTTTCCTTGTTTGTTCGGCAGTCCACCGCGAAGATTCGAGTTCCTTGCCTTCATCATCCTTAGGAGGGATGAATCCTTCCTTCACCGCGAACCACGTATGGATATCCATCTTCAAATAGTATTCCATTTTTGATCTCCAATATTGGAAGTCGGCGCCATCAAAGAATGGAGGTCGGGTGGTGGAGAAGCCTTCTCTCAAAGCCATCTTGTTGAAAACTCTCGGTTGTTAAGTCGTAAACAGAGCACCTTGCTCTGATACCACTTGTTGGGAACGAGATGGCTATAGAGGGGGGGTGAATATAGACAACCACTTTCTCCTTCGAAACTTATCACGATTTCTGCAACTCAAATATCAGTAGCACAGCGGAAAGAGTAGAAAACAGAGTGTGCAGAAAAACAAAACGAAAGCAAAACAAACACGACTAGCAAGATCGCTAACAAGGAGGGTTTACAAGGTTCGGGGATAACTTGCCCCTACTCCTTGGCGTGCCCTTGAGGTGGGTGATCCCTTGATCGTCGGCAGATCAAGCCCCGGTTAACACCGGATATGCAGCAACCTCCTTCTCGGTGGAGAAACCTCTCCACAGTGTGTTTCAAACAATGATATAGAATGAGCACAATGAAACAACAACAAGAAGGATCTTACTCAACCACTTAGCAAGGACAAAACACAGCAAGCTTCCCTGAGCTCCACCCAGTGGCGATCTCACGCAGACCCCTGCTCCGTGTCTTCCCACTATCGGACTCCAAGCCTCTTGTTTTCTCCTTCAAGCGCTCAAGTATGATGATTGCTCCTCAATAGCTTGCTTAGAATAGTTGAAGAACTCAAGAACAGCAAGCTTGTAACACAGGAACTCAAGAGCACGAAAACTGAAGAACTTCTTGCCAACTCTCCTTCTCGCGTTCCTTTTTGTTTCTCCGCCAAGCGACAAGTGACAACATCTCTGTAGCTCCCAGCTACTCATCTGCCAACGCCAGCCTCTACTGAGCTATCTCTGGACTCACTGAGCTCCCCTCAGTCAAGCTCCAGTCTCAGCTCCAGTCTGCAGCTCGCCGTTGCAACCTGAGATGAGAAAGAGACAAACCTGCTCCAAGGAAAGCACTCTTTGACTTCTCCTTGAGTGTTTGAATCCTCCCCTGTCACCTGAAACTCAATCAGAGCATTAGAGCAGCAAATCAAGCAGCATATCAAATATCAGAAACATACATCAGCAAATCAGATACGATCAGACGCTCTGACCACGTCTGACAGTGAAATTTGAATTAAAGTGATCGGTCACCGGACCGATCCAGGGTGTGTGGATCGGTCACCAGATCGATCCACTGCTTCGCTGGGATTCCCAGCTCTCGCAGCTATACACGCCTGATCGGTCACCAGACCGATCAGGGTGAAGCCTGATCGGTCACCAGACCGATCAGAATGGATCCTGATCGGTCACCCAGATCGATCAGGGCAGATGAACAGTTACTTTTTAATCAAATCCAAGATCCCTGATCGGTCACCGGACCGATCCAAGACTTTGATTAGCAAGGGAACTCACTCACCGTTTGCTCCCTGATCGGTCACCAGACCGATCAGGAGCAAGACAGCAAGGAAGCAGCCTGCTCCCTGATCGGTCACCGGTCCGATCAGGAGCCACACAGTAGATTCCCAATCTCACTGTGCGCTCCCTGATCGGTCACCAGTCCGATCAGACATAGCTGGATCGGTCACCAGACCGATCCACTAAGGAGCAGCGTGCCAATGTCCCTGATCGGTCACCAGACCGATCCAGAGACTCAACCCTAGCCCTCCAAGCTAGGAATTCATCCACCTTAGCCCTCCAAGCTAAGGATTTTTCCATCTAACTCTCCAAGTTGGGAATTTGCACCTAACCCTCCAAGTTAGGACTTTTCACCTAGCCCTCCAAGCTAGGACTTTTCACCTAGCCCTCCAAGCTAGGACTTTTCACCCAACTCTTCCGAGTTAGAACATCATCCAACCTAGCCCTCCAAGCTAGGCACCTGACCCTCCAAGCCAGGACTTTTTCACCTAATTCTCCAGGATGGGAATTTGCACCTAACTCTCCAAGTTAGGACTTTTCACCTAGCCCTCCAAGCTAGGACTTTTCACCCAACCCTTCCGAATTAGGACTTTTCCAACACCTAGCCTCCAAGCTAGGATTTTCCACACCTAACCTCCCAGGTTAGGATTTTCCATATCATGCCTAATCCTCGATCAGGACTTAATCATAATCATCATAATCATCACACCTAACCTCCCAGGTTAGGATTTTCCATATCATGCCTAATCCTCGATCAGGACTTAATCATAATTATCATAATCATCCTCCTAAACTAAAATCGTTGTCAACACCAAAACAACAATCAGGGCCAGACTGCATCAACAAACCCAAGGGGATGCAGGTGACAAGCAGCGGCTCCTGACTCCCTTATCCCAGGAACGGACAAGGAACACCTATCTTTCCCCTGTCGATAAGGAAAAGTACTAATTCTTCTACTCTCGGAGCCCTTAAGGCAAAGGTGAAGGATGTCGAGAGGCAGACACAACAACATACATAGGATAGACAGACAAGGAGATATTGTCATTATAATCAAAATGGGTACATCGGGGCCAAGCTCCCAGGTAACAAATAATCCTACAACTCTTTGTCCTCGGGAGGGAGCTCTTCCAAACTCGGTCGATGCTCATGAAACTCAGGTCAGCATCCGGAGGCAAAAGTTGGGCCTTTTCAGCTGGTCAATCGCCCTGTAGAAGCCCTGCTTCAAGCGCTTCATTACCTGGCCGGCAATGATGTCGCCAAACTCATCCGACTCCAGGTACTTAGCCTTGAAGTCTGCCTCAGCCTCCTTCATACGAGAAGCCTCAGCGGCCCGAAAGTTGTGCAGGCCTCAGCAGCCTCCTTGGCACACTTTAGCTTCTCCATCTCTGCAGCCATTTTGTCTTGGTTTGCCAGAGCTTCCTTGAGCCTGTTTGATATGACCCACACCTCCGACCGTGCCTGGGCCAAATCTTCCTCAAAGTTAGACAGGAGATCAATCTCCATCATGAGATTGGACTCCTTCTGGGCGAGCTGACACGCTTGGTCTTTGACACGTTCAGCTGACCTCCCGACCGAGACCCCCATAAGGCGGATATCACTCGGCAACTTCTTCTCCTCTGCCTGAAGCAGGTCCCACTCCCGAGTCACCTGGAGAAGGTCATTGGTGACGGCCACATCTGTCTCAGACGCCAAACATTCCTAGTGCCTGGTGTAGGGATCTATAGGTAAAAATATTTAAAATCGCAGCGGAAATAAGATCCCTCAAGCGATCCATGTGAAAGAAAAACTCATACAAAGTGATCTACAAATCCTATCTTATAGGAATACCTTTGTCGCGTGCCCTTCGCTTATCCCGCTAGTCCTTTGGTTCACCGGATCTCTTGCACGTTCAAGTGTCCATGCCTCTATGCGTATCCACACGAACACGATCTACGCCTCGGAGAAGAACCACCTTAGTTGTGCTAGCAACTTGGGATGGTTCACAAAGCACAAGAATCTCTACTAGGGAGTTATGGACAAGGAGAAAGAAAGAAGAGGAAGAGGGATGCACCACCTAGCCTTTGACAAGGGGGGGGGGGGGTATTTATACTCATCTAATGAATACCAAGGGTCTATGTCCTTGAGCTCCTCTCATCTTAATGCTAATAAAACCCAATGAATACCAAGCCTCTTGGTATCCCTTGAGACTCTTAATATTCTATTCATCTAATGAATAGAATGTCTCTTAGCCTTCCTCTTAAATAATATTTTATTAAACCCTTTAATGAATATTATCCATAATTATGTGGTTGAGTCTAATCTAGATGAGTCTAACTCAAATTAGACTCAATCCCATAATCTAATTGGATTCACTTGAGTCTAACTCAATTAATCCAATTCGAATCAAATCTTAGTCAAACCAAGATCAATTAATCTCCGAAGCATCACATCCTTAGTGTGTGACCCAATAGGTTCTCGTAACATTGGCAATGTGTCTAAACCACTTTAGACACATAAGCAATGAGCGGCATCTAGCAATGCATCATTGCTACCCAAGTAACAAGAAAAGTCGAGATCCGACTTAACCTCCATGACTACGATAATGTATGACCTTGTCCTTCTATCCTCGATATCTAGATTGACCAATGAGGCATAGACCATGTCATCCTCAGTCAATCTTGTGTTTCTTGATCCCCGAGTAGACTCACTCAAACAAATGAGCTCAATATCTCATATTGACTCATTTGAGCATGGTCATGCGTTTTAATAGTCCTACTCGATCAACGGGCTCATAGATATCACTCCCGTCATATGGGAGGGATAGATCCCATCTACATCACTCACATCCCTCCGCATAATTTATTACATACCCAGTGATCGCCTTTATAGTCCACCTTATTACGGGTGATGTTTGATGATACCAAAGTACATAACTCCTTATGTAGGGAACCGTAGTGACTTCAAGTCTAAGGACTATTCATACCAATAGTCACATGAGAAAGTTTATGACACTCATATGACAATCTATGAAACTTTCTCATGGCGGGTCATTCAATACACATTCTCCAATGTATATCTATGTGTCAACTTGATATCACATATCCATGACTTGTGAGCTCAAGTCATCAGTTGACCTACATGCTAGTCTCCATGCATTAATATTGTCCTTGAATATTAATGCTTGACTATGAATGGTTTAGAGTAGTGTTCTCTATATCATCTCACTATCGATTCAACCAATCGATATAATATAGATAAGAACCTACTGCCAAGGACATTATTATACTTAGTTATTTGGCACAAATACAAAGTAAGAATTATAACCAAACATGCCTTTATTAATAATAGAATATGATACAAAATGTCCCTAGTCAATCATCACATATTTGGCACTAGGGCTCCTACTAACACCTGGAACTCTGGAGAGAGGACTCCATGGCCAGCAAGGTGTCCAGCTGATGCTCCACCTTCGCACGGAAAGCTCTGCTCACTTCCACTTGCATAAGTCCCGCTCTATGCTCATGGTTAGCTACGGCTTCTGCTCTCAGCGCCCGACGGAGCAAAGCCTCAATCTCTGGCCAGGCGTACAAGCCACAGCCAGCAGTCAGGCAGTCTTCTACCGCCTATCATTACACCAAGGAATTATAGAACATACAAGAAAATAACTTATGGATTAGGAACGCGCACCTTCAAAAGAGACTCACGAAGAGTGGTGAGAGGCCCCGCGGAGACTCGCATGGCTTCGCCCCCTTGAGACCTCGAGGTGTCAACCCGACTCTCAGAGGGCAATGGGTCCTTGTGCGGAGAAAGTAGTTGGGTAGTAGGAGCTCCGGGTGGCGGCGCAGAAAGGTCGGAGTCGCCCTCCTCAGAGCTAGAGGTCCCCTCAGGAGAAGGACCCTCTACAGGAACCTCCCTCAGCTGCACCGGAGGGAAAGATTGCATGGAAGCCTCCAATGCCGCATCTAGACTTTTCTTGAAGGTGATCAAGTTACATTCGGTATTGGGTGGGCAATACTTTCTTTCCCTTAGGGCTCTTGGCAGGATCACCCGAAGAAGAGCTGGAGGCCTGAACACTAGCCTCCGGAGCAACTGTCGACGGAAAAGGTGGAGATAGGGGAATGGAGTCCCCACCATCGGGAGGGGAAACATTCACCTCAGGGAAAGATGAAAGGGTGATGGGGCCACTGGGGCGCAACCTTTTCCATCTGGGCCCGAGCCTTCTGGAACCTTCCTTTTCTGCCAACCCGAGAATTGGGCTATTGAAGGGGTAGTGGGAGGCAGGGACTCCTCAGTGACCCCCTCTGGATAAACAACAGTCGTGGGTGAGTCATCCTCGGAAGGGATGCCCACCTTCGGGTCAACCAATAGACCGGAAGTCTCCTGGTCCACAAATGGCGAAGGCGCAGCGGTGGCCTCTGCCCTTCCGGGCGAGGCAGACCCACGGGACGATTCAGCAGTCCCCTCCGAGGTCTCGGCTGTAGCGGAATGTGCATCAGGAGCGGCGGGGGGAGGAGCCAGCACCTCCTTGTTGGCTTCCTACCACTTGATCAGTCGGTGCATTGGCCTCGAAAACATGAGTTCCTTTGCAATGACCAGGCAGGAAGATATCAGTTAAAACTAACAGGCATTGATGAAAAAGTTGAACATACCAAGGTTGGGGCTAATATGGGTCACTTTTGGTCTAAGGCTTGCTCGGTACATGAGCTCCTCACTCTACACCAGATCTGGACAACTAAACTCCATGCCGGAGAGTATGTTCCTAGTGCGTAGGTAGGCGGGGCCCTGGAAGAAATTCCCTAAGAAGGGAGGAGTCAGCAAATCCTCCGTCCAGCGGAGGGGACTGAAGGGCTGCATAGGCAGTCGGATGAAGAAGAACTTCTCTTTCTACCATTTGTGCGAGGAAGGAAACCCTCCTAAGAACCTATGGTCGGGATGTGCCGAAAAGCTATAAGCACCTCACGTGCCGATCGGAATGAAAAAGGAATGAAAAAGGCGAGGGGTCAAGGGGATATCGAAGAACTTAAAGATGATGTATGCCCCGCCCATTTGGACGAAAGCGTTGGGAGTCATCAGGTGAAGAGGGATATCGAAGTAGGAGGTCACATTCATGAAAAAAGGAGGAATGGGGAAGTGGAGCCCCGACTCTACTTGCCCCAGAAAGAAGGTAAAGATGCCTACGGGAGGCTCCACCGGTGTCTGGTCCACTTCAGGGACCACCACTGTCATCTCAGCCGGAATGTCGTAGGCCTCAATGGCCGCCTGCAAAGCCTCCAGCCTCACTCTCGAAGAGGCAGACTCATACCACTCCGCTCGATAGCCTTCCATGATTCCTAAGGGAAAGGACGAGAAGGAGGCAAAGGACTTACGCTAAAAAGAATCCTTAGAGAAGAAGAAGAAGACGCGGTGCACCCAGCCACAAAGCTAGAAGGTGGTTGAACGACTTTGCCTCCCCTTCTTATACAGAGGAAGTCGCCCGCATGTGTGCAATGGGGGCAAGGCACGTGGAGGGCAAGGAACCAGCACCGCGGGGCAATGCCAGGGATCAGTCGGGTGACGTGAGTCGGCTATAGCTGCGCACGTAGTAAGAGGTGGTGAAGAGAGTAGTTGGGGCACGTGGCTATGGAGCATTCGCGAAAGGACTTCATCGCTGTCAAAGAGCGTCATGCGCCTTTATGAAGGATGGACAAGTATCATTACAGTACTTCGAAAGCCATAGAAGCCTTTTTGGGAAGACAAAACCAAAAGGGGACTGCCTCAAGAACCGAGGTAAATTCTACAATCTTAGGACCCAGTATGACAGCCGAGGGAGCAGTAATGGATACAAGGACCCACGGGTATATAGCTTCTTCATCACCACACTAGTCCGATCAGTCAGCAATACTTCCTTCGATCAAACTTGAAGGGAGGGACTTGTGATGGAGTTGAATACCCCATGGCGGACACATGGTCTAAAGAAGCTGGATGACAAGATATAGCGAGTCTGAGCGACTCTCTTTTCGGAGCACTCAGGACCCTCTCATGAAGGGGATCCCTCGGGGCCTCCCCGCGGTAAACGTGCCCAGGGATCAGATCAGCAAACCCCTCCCGGGATCACCTCAGGAAACCGGGCCCCGAAACCACCTAAGGGATGTCAAGTGCTCGGGACGCCCCGGGCCAGAAGACCCCGAGAACACCTCGACGGAGTGGAGCCCAAGAAGCATTCGGACTCAAGTAACGATCCCCCTTTTCTCGGATCTGCAGATAACCTTCCCCACTATCGCGGAGTCACCATGACCCCTAATGATCGCAATGGGTCGAACTTAATGACAGTGTGGACCGTTTCAAAGATTATCCGGTAACCGACGAATGAGGGAACGTGGCACAGATCATGGGGACACATGAAGACAGCCGCTGTAGGTATAAAAGATACTCCAACCCCTCTGGTAAAGGGGTTATGTATTCTCTTCGACTCACATACTGTTTTGCCTTCTTTTCATCTTTTCTATCGAGGTACTGACTTGAGCGTCGGAGTGGGCTCCGCCGAACAACCTTCGGCGTGTTCCCCTAACGCTCGTATTAATCTCTCAGGGTGTGGAGTTCCTCCTTTAGCGTCAGCATTCGCGTGGGCTAAACCCTAGTTACTGGCTGTCGACGTCGATTCCTTCCGGAACAACTTTAAACCCCCAAAGTGTTGAAACCTCTAAGTTCATGAAGCCATATATCTGTAGAAGGATTTCAAATGATTGAGCCTAAAAGAAATACTTTTGTTAAACTTTGTTTTTAATTTATTATGGTTGTCTATAGAGAGAAAATTAACATAATAATATCACGAAGAAAGTTTATATTTTTCTAGTTCTTAGTTGGAAGTGCAAACAATTTACTTTAAAAGTGAATGACATGGAATCTATAGGAAAATTTTCAATATGGTGAATGAATAATTCATAGTGAATTAAGTTAAAGCCTAAGTGGAGAATCTAATTACTAAGTACAAGTTGGTTTGTTGGTTGTCAAAAAATTCTCTAATCCTTATATCTATATTGTTGCTTGTTTCAGTCTTTGATATGCTCTACGTAATGTTTAAATATATAAAAATTAATAATCTCTAATTAGTTAGATGTTTCCCTTTTTTTCCTCTTTATCTATATTTAGAGATGAGCATTGGATTAAAATCCAACCAAACAAACCAAAATCGATTAAATCAAATATTTTTAGACAGATTGAACCAATTAAATTTTGTCAGCAAAAGTAAACAAATTGAATAATTTAATTCAGTTTGTTAATGAATTAATTAAACTTTTTAATTTATTAATCGATTAATAATGTCATCGGTTGATTAATGTTAGATAGTCGAATGAGTTTGGTTTAATAGTTAAGTTGTGTCGCTATTGTCCAATTTAGATATATTAATGGAATGCTTACAATCACAACAAAAAAATCAGTGATTCAGGGATAAATCTTGGGACGAATTTAAAAAAAAAAAGTTGTCCCAAAAAATTTAGGGACAAATTTAGCGATAAAAATATTTTTGTTGCAGAATTGCCGTCACCAAATTCTAGGACAAAAATCTAGATTCATCCCTGAATTTGACGAAAAAATTATTTTTTTTGTCCCCAAATTCATTGCCAAAGTGCAACAAAAATAAAATTCATCCAAAATTCGTCCCAAAATTCGTTACCCAAATAACAAATTAAACTTGCGACGAACCTATTTCGTTACAGAATCTGGAATGAATAGATAAATTCATCCCAAAATCTGGGACGAAAAAATATATTCGTCCAAGAATTTGAGACGAAAAAATAAATTCGTCCCAAATTCTAGGCAAATATATTTTTTCATCCCAGATTCTGGGACGAATACAGATTCATCCCAAAAAAATTAATTTTGTTAATTTTGTAATAAATCATTTTTCATCCCAGATTCTAGGATAAATCAATGAATTCGTCCCTAATTTTGTGACAAAATAGTGAATTCATCCCTAATTTAGGGATGAATCCATAAATTCGTCCCAGATTCAAAGACGAATTAGTGAATTCGTCTCAGATTCAGGGACAAATCTATAAATTCGCCCCTGATTTTGGGACGAATCAGCGAATTCATCCCTGATTTTAGGATGAATCCAAAAATTCATCATATATTCAGGGAGGAATTAGTGAATTCGTCCTTGATTCAGGAATGAATCAGTCAATTTGTCCCTCTTTTTGGGACAAATTCACTAATTCATCCCAGATTTAGGGACGAATTAGTGAATTTGTCCTTGATTTTGGGACAAATCCAAAAATTCATCCCAGATTCGGGGACGAATCCAAAAATTCATCCCAAAAACTGAGAGATCAAAGTGATATGATAAGTTGGCGACGAATTTTTTTCTTTGCAAAATTCGTCCCAAATTGTTGAATTTTTTTTCCAATATAATCAATACTATCAATTTAACTACATTCAATATATCATAATCAAATATATAACATTCACATATCAGCATTTCATCAATTTAACATACGCATTCTATTTCAATCAACATATCAAACCATTTGCAAATTAAAATTCAAATGAACCCATACAAATATCTAATCCATATATATACATATATATACCATTTAAATGAAATGATTCAAATATCCATACAGATATATAATATCCAAATGAAACATATCATCATATCCATATTGATACAAATAGATAACATCCAAATAAACTACAAAATAAGTGATCACATCCAATCCATAGAAATCCATAAAGTGATGAAAAAAACTACAAGAACATCAAGATACCAACCTCTTCCATTGGCAATCTTGCTTCTTTCATTTTTTTTCTTTTCCTACATAAACAAACAAATAACAAAATGAATCAGTCGTAACATAAAAACATTTACTAAATTAATATAAAATTTAACAATCGTATGAGTTTACTAGCCGTTGCCAATCCTGTCCAAAATAAATTAAGAATATTGATAACAAATAGAATCATTTGTATTAAGAAACACAATTTATTAAATTAATACAAAACTTAATATTTTTACCAGTTTAGTTGTCCTGCTAACCCTATTCAAAATAGAATAATAGTATTAATAAAACATACAAAAATGTTACATAGAATAACATCATTAATAGGTAAATTTTCTAACATAGCATGCATGGTTAAATAAATAGCATCTATAATAGCTAAATTATCTAACATAGCATGCATGGTTAATAATAGCTAATCTTTCTAACATAACATGCTTAGTTTGTTGGATCGAGATAAATGATAGAGGGGAGGTGAATATCGTTTAAAACTTTTCAGATTAAGGAAAGAGAAAATACGCAGCAGAAATTATATCAATCACACAGGAACACAAGTAGATTTTTACTTGGTTCGGAGTCGCGGTCGGCTCCTACTCCAAGGCCCACAGTCCTTGACCATTTACTTTGGGCAATTCTATAATCGTGCAAAAGGTTTACAAGTTTAAGTACAAGAATATTTCAGTAAATGAAAATAACTACACTTTTCGTTGCCGACACCCGATGTGGATCGTATTTCGGAGCAGAGGATCGTCGTCGACGCTAGAATCTCGAAGTCGGAGTTTGCCGGGGTGTAGCGCTTGAATGAAAAGCTTGGAGCGTTAGAAAGCAGTTGTTCTGAAGCCTTGGGGTCGAGCACCCTTTTATAGTGCTCCTGGGGGCGCCTGACACGTGTCTTCAGCTGTGAGAACATTTATCCACAGCTCGGTCACCGCTTATCCCCTTTGATTCGGCCCCTGGTCTGACTGGGGCGCCCGGGACCTCTCGGGCCCCTAGGTTGACCTGGTCCAATGGCTTCATGGCTGATTTGCTTCGATGGTTTGTTTGGCTTTGACATTGGGAGCCCAGGACCTCCTGGGCGCCTATCTTAATGTGGTTTCGAAGTGTTCTTGCATCTTTGCTATTTTGGCTTTGACCTTGGGCGCCCGGGACCTCCCGGCCGCCTAACCCAGCTACCTACCCCTTTCCTTTGGGGCGTTCTGAGCTACAGAAATACACTCCTTCGGTCCCTGCAACCAAGGTTAGTTCCAAAACAAACAAAGCAAGAATATTAGTCAATATTTACAGCCGTAGCTGTCTTCGTTCTGACTTTGGGTCTCCCAAATGGAACCCTAGGTCGAACCGACACCTACTGTTCCCTCGACGGGGAACGCGTCCTCACCTACTACTCTCAGGAGAGTTTACCTTTTGCCAACCGGCTCCTCCGGTTGGACTTTTGCCCGATCCACCTGACCAGGTCTTCATGCCCAACTTCTGGTCAGGTCTTCGATGCCCAGCCCCTTGCCAGGACTTCGTGCCTAGTCCTAGACCAGGACTTCTTTGCCCAACTTCCAGTCAGGTCTTCTTGCCCAGTCCTTGACCAGGACTTCTTGCCCAGCCCTTTGCCGGGACTTCTTGCCTAGTGTACCTAGGACTTCTTCCTGCACACTCAGTGAACAAGTTAGAACACAATAACATCTTAACATCTGAACCTTTTGCCATTATCAAAAGCTAGGTTTGACATAGGTGCTGCCTGCACCAACAATCTCCCCATTTTTGATTTATGGCAACCCGGTTCAAAAAGTTAAGTTAAACAGCAAATAGGTAAAGTACCAGTTTTAATTTCCTCCCCTTGGAAGAAATCTCCCCCTGAGTTTTTCAAAAATTCATGGGGTTTTTTGAATAATTTTCTAAGTCTTTGATTCTAAATTTGAAAAGTTTTTCAGGTTTTCAATACTTAGAAAATTTTCAAAAAGGGATTTTTAAGTTAGAAAAATTTTCCAAAATATTTGAGTTAGGCACTTAGAAAATTTTCAAGAGATTTTTTGAGGTTAACACTTAGAAAATTTTCCACCAGAAATTTTTTTTGAGTAAGTACTTAAAATAATTCGAAAACACTTTTGAGTTAAGTACTTAGTTTTTTACACTTTAGAAAATTTTCTAACCTGCTTTTGAGTTTTTTTTCTCACTTAAAAAATTTTCAAGCAGTTTTAATATTCTGGAAAAAAAATTCAAGCAAAACTTTGAATTCATAACTTAGAAAAATTTTCCAGAAGATTTTTAGAATAAGTACTTAGAATATTTTTGAAAACAAAAAATTAACTTTCAAAAGGATCTTAAGTACTTAGAGAACTTTACTTTTTGAAAAAGGAGATAAAAGTTTTAAAAATATTTAATTTGAAAAAAAAAATTAAATTTCAAAACCTTTTAAAATCTTCTTTTCTCTCCTTTCCAATCTCTCCCCCTTTGCCATATATCAAAAAAAATATAGCAAAAATTGAATAATAAAAGTAAGGTGTTGTACTGAACCATAAAAGTAAGGTGATGTACTGAACCAATTCTAAGTATAAACTGAACCAAATCAATTTAAAGTTTCTCTTTCGGGTCCTATCTAACCCAGTTAGCTACTTACTAACTACTATAAACAGTAGCTTTCGCTAGGGTTAGTCAAGTTAATTGTTCTAATCAAGTTAGATTTTCTAAGCTTGACACTTAACCTGATTACTGTTTAATTGATATTTATTGCCCCAATTACTGCAGATGCACTGACTTATAGCATCTTGAATCAAGGCATAGACCTAAGCATATCAACCTAGTCTAGGTTATCAATCAAAAGTACCCTATGGTGCTTGTGAGATGCTAGCTTCCAGATCTATATGTGCATGCAGTTCTAGGGTTAGGGCCTAAGCTAAGTCCATTTACGAAAAAGCCCTAGTTTTGAAGAGGGTAAGTTTTGAAAAAAAAACTAAGTTGGAAAATCATTTTAAAAAAAATAAAAAATGATTTTTCAAATAAAATAAGATAAGAATTAAAATAATTTTTAAAAAAATATAAATAGAGCAGTCCTATTCTACCAAGTATAACCCTAACTGCCTTCTTAATGAGCTGAACTCGGACTCAGGTAATGGTTTGGTGAAGATATCAGCTAAGTTGGATATTGAGTCTACATGTTTAAGGACTATCTCACCCTTGGCTACATGATCTCTTACGAAGTGATGTTTAACCTCTATGTGTTTAGTTCTAGAGTGTTGGATAGGGTTCTTAGTTAGATTAATTGAACTTATATTATTAATGTAGACTTGGGTTTGGGTATAATCAAGATGGAAGTCCTTAAGAGTGTGCATCATCCATAAGAGTTGTGCTACACACTCTCCTAAAGGAACATATTCAACTTCGGTTGTGGATAGAGCTACGCAGTGTTGCTTTCTGTTGCACCAACTGACTAGACTATTTCCTAAAAGTTGGCAGCTTCCACTTGTACTCTTTCTATCTAGTTTACATCCAGCATAGTCAGAATCAGAGTATCCTGACAGGTCAAAAGTTGAGGTCCTAGGATATCAAATCCCTACATTTAGGGTGCCCTTGATGTATCTAAGTATTCTTTTTAGGGCTGCTAAGTGTGTTTTCTTAGCACAGGTTTGGTATCTAGCACACATTCCTACAGCGAAAAGGATATCAGGTCTGCTAGCTGTAAAGTAAAGTAGACTACCAATCATACTTCGATATAGTTTAAGGTCTACAGGTTTACCTTCAGGGTCACTATCTATTTTTACATTTGTGGTCATAGGGGTACTTATGCTTTTGGAGTTATCCATTTTAAATTTCTTTATTAACTCCTTAGTATATTTGGATTGATGGACATAATTTCCATCCCTAGTTTGCTTAATTTGTAATCCTAGAAAGAAGTTGAGCTCACCAACTAAGCTCATTTCGAATTCATTTTCCATTATTTTTACAAATTTTTTTAAGAAATTTGAGTTGGTGGATCCAAAAATTATATCGTCAACATAGATTTGGGCAATAAAGATGTCTTTTTCTAAGGTCTTAACAAAAAGAGTTGAGTCAATTTGTCCTTGGTTAAATTCCTTAGAAATGAGGTAGGTTGAAGGCGTTCATACCATGCCCTAGGTGCTTGTTTTAGTCCATACATTGCCTTATTGAGTTTGTAAACATGGTCAGGTTTTTCTAAGTCCTCAAAACCGGGGGGTTGTCCTACATAGACTTCTTCTCTAATAAATCCATTCAGAAAAGCTGACTTTACATCCATTTGGTAGAGTTTAAATCCTTTATGGGTTGCAAAGGCTAGCAACATTCTAATAGACTCAAGTATGGCTACTGGGGCATAGGTTTTGTCATAGTCTAACCCTTCGACTTGATTGAACCCTATAGCTACTAAGCGGGTTTTATTTCTAACTATTTCCCCTTGGTCATTTAGCTTATTCCTAAATACCCACTTAGTATCAATAATGGATTTGCCCTCAGGTTTAGGTACTAGTTCCCAGACTTGGTTCCTTTCAAATTGGGCTAACTCCTCTTGCATTGCTATGATCCAATCAGGATCAGGTAAGGCTTCATCTATAGTCTTAGGTTCAATTTTCGAAATCAGTGCAATCTGACTAAGATTTCTATAGGAAGACCTAGTTCTAACTCCTAAGGTTGGATCACCTACAATTTGATCAGTTGGGTGACTGAGTCTGGGTTTCTTAGTTCTTCTATTACTTGGTTCAGTCTCAGGTCCGGCTGGATGGTTCAGTTCAGTAGTTGGTTCAATTACTTGGGTTGGTTCAATTATTGGTTCAATTGACTCAGTAGTTGGTTCAATAGTTTGTTCATTATCTTTATGATCAATATTTGATGGATTTAAATCTGGATTATCATATTTTGAATTAGTTTGCTCATCAAATATTATTTTTTTCCTTCAATTTTGTTAGTTTGTTTATTGTAAACCCTTTAGGTCCTACTTGTTGTTGAATATCCTAAGAAGACCCCTAGGGTTGACTTAGACTGGAATTTACCTAGGTAGTCCTTAGTGTTTAGGATATGGACTTTGTGCCCAAACACCCTTAGGTAATGTAGGTTTGGAAGTCTATGGTAGTACAATTCATAGGGAGTTTTATTATGTCGTTTGTTAATTAGGACCCTATTTTGGATATAGCAAGCCGTACTAATTGCTTCTGCCCAAAATTGGTTAGCTAGATTGAATTCGTTGAGCATAGTCCTAGCGGCTTCCTGTAGGGTTCTATTTTTCCGTTCTACTATCCCATTTTGTTGGGGGTTCTAGGACACGAAAATTCATGTATATACCCGTTTATTCTACAAAATTTCTCGAACCTTTGATTCTCCAATTCTCCCCCGTGATAACTCCTAAGTCTTTTGATTTTGGTATCATTTTGATTTTCAATTATCTTACAAAAATCAATAAAGAGGTTTAGGGTTTCATCCTTAGTCTTTAGGAACCTAACCCAAGTAATCCTAGAGTAATCATCGATAATTACTAAGCAGTACCAGTTTCCGCTTAGTGACTTGGCTCCATGTGAATCAAATAGGTCAAGGTGCAGGAGCTCAAGTGTGGTTTGAGTTAGGTCTGATTGAATTTGTTTGTGATTAGACCTGGTTTGTTTACGTTGGCTGCATGATTCACATATCATGTTTTCATGGTTCTTAATTTTTGGTATTCCTTTAATTAGACCAAGTTGGGTGATTTTTGAAATTAATCTTAGATTAGTGTGACCTAATCTCCTATGCTAGAGGTTTGATTCTTCTAACTGAGTTAAGAAGCATTTAGGTACTAAGGGTAGGTTTATAGTGTAAACATTATTTTTCCTAGTGCTCTTAAGCATGACTTCTGAGTCTTGCAAATTTCTAATCAGGCAGTCAGAGTTGGTAAAGGTAACTACATAGCCAGTATCACATAATTGACTTATACTAAGCAAATTAAATTTAAAGTTCTCAACCAAAAGTACATTTTTAATTACAAAATCATATTTGAGTTCAATGTTACCTGACCCAATGACTTTGAGTGTAGCATTGTTGCCAAATGCTACTGAGCCTAGGTTCTTGAGCTTAAGTTTGGTGAATTTCAATTTGTCTCCAGTCATGTGTCTGGAGCATCCACTATCTAACATCCATTGGTCCAAATCTTTATGTTCCTACACATAATGAATTTGATAATTTGGATCCAATTAGAATTAAGGTTAGCTTAAATTGATTTTCACATCCTAGTCTGTCTCACCCAATCTATAGTTATCAATCACTTTAACCTTATGAGTTTTTGTGAGACAGGTTTTAATAGAAGTAGAGATTTTATTTTGAAAAACCATGATTAGTTTTGAAAAGTTAAATTAATTTTGAAAAACTAGTTAATTATGCTTTAAATTTTTTTTAAAAAAAGGTTGAATCTAAGATTAATTGAAATCTGTGTTATATTCAAATCTAACAATAGTAAAGTGAATTTGGTTTCAATAATCGGCTTTCAGGTCTTGGCGAGGCACTATGCCTTCTTTGGCCATAGCCTTATTGGATCATCAACCCTTTCCTTAACAAAGCCTTTTATTCAAAATCCATCTTCAAGTTACTCCTTGAAAGATTTTGATCTAACTAGTTTGGGTCTTGGATCGGTAGCTTCGGCTAGTTCCGTCAAAATGGCTTCCCTAACGTACTATCATCTCACCTCCATCCAATACTATGTTGTTCAAATTTTAGTTAATCGTTTTAGTCCTTAATCCAACCAGTCCTAGGTCTAAGCATGATAATTTGCAGAAAATAAATAAACAAGCAAGCATGCAATTTTTAAAATATGAAAAGAATTTATTTAACTATAAAAATTATTTTTAAGTTGGCTCCCCCTCGACTAAAGCCACGGTAATGATTAGGCAAGATATGAATCTTGTCCTTGGGGATCCAATACTGGTTAAGTCCAGCTTGGTTGTTCAGGCAAAGTTTGGCTACCATGCCTAAACTTTGGGCCTAGATTGGTTCAATATAGCATAGTATGACCTTTGTCTAGACTTGGTTTGATACCCTAACCCAGATCGATTTAAAATAGACTTCTGTTTTCCAAGGATCATGTCAAGACCCTTGGAACCCGAAGTGAATCATTCTAAAGCTGCTCTAAGGTCCTTGACTTGAGTTTTCAAGGAGGAGTTCTCTTTCTCAAGCTTTTCAACTTGAGTAGAGGTTCCTTCTTGAACCTTCTCAGTCAAAGATCTAGAGTCAGCTCCCTCTTTCAGGAGTTTTACTTCCTGTCGGAGGGACTTAACTCGGATTTTGGCTTTCGCCAAGTTACTAGAGAGGTAAGCAATTAATTCTGCTAATTCAACTTTAGAATAACCACTAACAGTTATTTTGCCGTCCTCCGAAATTGTGAGTCTTCCGTCGTCTGGCTCCGATTCTGATCCGGTGGCAATGTCTTCGGAAGCAGTCAAGGCAAGCAGGTTCGATTGTGGGGCCTCTTCTTCTTCTTCGGAGGAAGTCTCGTCCAACGTGGCTTGAAGAGCCTTCTTTCTTCTTGTCTTGTTGGCTTCTTTTAGATTAGGGCACTCTGATTTGTAGTGTCCCTTCTTGTTGCATTTGTAGCAGCTCACATTTGATTTGGTCTTAGACGTTGAGGGTTCAGGTGGATCTTCCTTCTTTCGACTAGCTTTTCTTCTGTTGGTCTGATTCTTCAGCTCCTTGTAGTAGTTCCGGGCTAGCCAAACCAGCTTGGGTCGATCCCCTTCACTGTCTTCTGAGTCTGAGTCAGACTCGGGTGCAGGTTGAAGCTTTTTCTTGGCCACTTTCCTTAGGTCTTTCCTGCAAGAAAAGCAATACCTTTCTCGACTAAAGTGCAGTTAGTCTGCTCATGTAGTTCTAATTCTGAAAATAATTCGTCTAATTTAATTTTAGATAGGTCCCTAGAAACTTTGTAAGCATCTACCATAGATGCCCACAAAGTATTTCTTGGGAAAGTGTTTAGGGTATACCTGATAAGGTCACGGTTTTCTACCTTGTGACCGATTGTGTGTAGGTCGTTCATCAGCTCCTGGATTTTGGCATGGAGCTGGGCTGCTGACTCGCCTTCGTTCATCTTGATTGTGTACAATTTGTTCAGCAATAGGTCCCTTTTGCTGATTCTGGTGTCGGAGGTACCTTCGTGCAATTCAATCAACTTACTCCAGAGTTCCTTTGCATTGTTGAAGGGTCCCACCCGGTTCAGTTCTTCTTTGGTTAGTCCGCATTGGAGTGTCTGGGTTGCCTTTGCATCAGCCTCGATCTTCTTCTTCAGCGAGGTGTCCCACTCTGTGTAATGTTGTGCCACTCCTTCAGCATTCTTGGGGATTTCCAAACCAGATTAGATTATGATCCACATATCCACCTGGGTCTTCAGGTGGACCTCCATCAGACTCTTCCAGTAGGAGAAGTCTTCTCCACTGAAGAGTGGTGGTCTGGCTGTGCTGAAACCCTCTTGCATGACCATTTAAAATTTCTAAAGCAACAAAAAAAAGGAGAAATTCTGTTCGAAGACTTGGTCTTGGATTAGTAGTGCAGGAATAAGATAATTAAGAAAAAAACGATCGAGTGGTGTTGCACCAACCTCGATTAATGAGAAAAATTCGAAAGAAAAGGAATTAAAAATCTCGTAAAATCCAAAAAAATCCCAAATTGGTGGTTGCACTAAATTTGAGCCACCCGCTCTGATACCACTTGTTGGATCGAGATAAACGATAGAGGGGGGTAAATATCGTTTAAAAATTTTCGGATTAAGGAAAGAGAAAATATGTAGTGGAAATTAAATCAATTACACAGGAACACAAGTAGATTTTTATTTGGTTCGGAGTCGCAGTCGGCTCCTACTCCAAGGCCCATGGTCCTTGACCGTTTACTTTGGGCAATTCTATAATCGCGCAAAAGGTTTACAAGTTTAAGTACAAGAATATTTCAGTAAATGAAAATAACTACACTTTTCATTACCGACGCCCGATGTGGATCGTATTTCGGAGCAGAGGGTCATCGTCGGCACTGGAATCTCGAAGTCGGAGTTTGCGGGGGCGTAGCGCTTGAACGAAAAGCTTTGGAGCTTTAGAAAGCAGTTGTTCTGAAGCCTTGGGGTCGAGCACCCATTTATAGTGCTCCTAGGGGCGCCTGATTCGCTGGGGGCGCCTGACACGTGCCTTCAGCTGCGAGAACCTTCATCCGCAGCTTGGTCAGCGCTTATCCCCTTTGATTTGGCCCCTGGTCTGACTGGGGTGCCCGGGACCTCTCGGGCGCCTAGGTTGACCTGGTCCAATGGCTTCGTGACTGATTTGCTTCGATGGTTTGTTTGGCTTTGACATTGGGCACCCGGGATCTCCTGGGCGCCTAGCTTAATTTGGTTTCGAAGCGTTCTTGCTTCTTTGCTGTTTTGGCTTTGACCTTGGGCTCCCGGGACCTCCCGGGCGCCTAGCCCAGCTGCCTACCCCTTTCCTTTGGGGCGTTCTGAGCTGCAGAAACACACTCCTTCGGTCCCTACAACCAAGGTTAGTTCCAAAACAAAAAAAGCAAGAATATTAGTCAATATTTACAGCCGTAGCTGTCTTGGTTCTGACTTCGGGTCTCCCAAATGGAACCCTAGGTCAAATCGACGCCTACTGTTCCCTCGACGGGGAACGCGTCCTCACCTACTTCTCTCAGGAGAGTTTACCTTTTGCCAACCGGCTCCTCTGGTTGGACTTTTGTCCGATCCACCTGACCAGGTCTTCATGCCCAACTTCCGGTCAGGTATTCGATGCCCAGCCCCTTGCCAGGACTTCGTGCCCAGTCCTCGACCAAGACTTCTTTGCCCGACTTCCGGTCAGGTCTTCTTGCCCAGTCCTTGACCAGGACTTCTTTGCCCAGCCCTTTGCCAGGACTTCTTGCCTAGTGTACCTAGGACTTCTTCCTGCACACTCAGTGAACAAGTTAGAACACAATAACATCTTAACTTCTAAACCCTTTGTCATTATCAAAACCCAGGTTTGACTTAGGTGCTGCCTGCACCAACATAGTTAATAGCTAAATTTTCTAACATAGCATGCATGGTTAAATGAATAGCATCCTTAATAGCTAAACATTCTAATATAGCATGCATGGTTAAATAAATAGCATCCTTAATAGCTAAACTTACTAACATAGCATGGTTAAATAAATAGCTTCCTTAATAGCTACACTTTCTAACATAGCATAGTTAAATAAATAGCATCCTTAATAGCTAAACTTTCTAACATAGCATGCATTGCTAAGTAAATAACATCCTTAATGACAACGGTGATGTATAAGTAGTAAATAACCTAGCATGCATTGCTAAGTAAATAATGCTGGTGCAGTTTGCACTAACAGTCAAACTCGGGTTTTGATGTATGACAAAGTGGTTAAAGTTAGGGTTATTAGTGTTTAACCTCTTTACTAAGTGTGCAGGGTTGAAAGACTTAGGACCAGACACCAGGCTGAAGTCCAGGATGGTTGAGTCCTGGCGGGAAGTCCAGTTGGGTCCGCGGGACCTGACAACTGGCTGAAGACCAAGTTGGTTGAGACTTGGCAGGAAGACCAAGGTGGTTGAGCCTTGGCAGGAAGTCCTGGTGGGTCAAGAAGTCAAGTAGAGCTGCACAAGGTAAGTGAGGTAAGTCACTGGAGGAGCGAACCAGTGAGGACGCGTTCCCCTAGAGGGAACATTAGGCGTCGGTTCGACCTAGGACTCCATTTTGGAGACCCAAAGTCAGAACAAAGACAGCCAAGGCTGTGTAAAATTAACTTATTAATTGCTGTTTTGGACTAACCCTGGATGCAGGACCGAAGGACTGTGTTTCTGCAGCTCAGAGAGCCTCAAAGGAGTGAGGCAGTAACTGAGCAGGGCGCCCCGGATGTTTCGGGCGCCCCAGAGTCAACCCAAAGTCAGCAGAGCAAGTAAACGCCCCGACAGCAGCACATTTGGGGGCGCCCCGGATGTTTCGGGCGCCCCGCGCGCGTCGGGCGCCCCGCGAGTCGCGGGCGCCCACTGTGCCACGCCACTGGCAGCTGCAGCAGCTCACCCTCGCGAAGAAGATGAAGCCTTGACCGGTCAACCCGGGCGCCCCGCGCGCGTCGGGCGCCCCAGTCAAAGGTGATCCCGAAGAAGCAGAGATCAGCCTTGACCAGAGGGCTCGCCGGATCGAAAGCCACGTGGGGGCGCCCCGAGCATCCCGGGCGCCCCCAGCCCTATATAAAGGGCCCTCGACCCTCTTCTTCAGACAACAATTCTTTCTACGTCTCAAAGTTCTTCTACGCTCGCGCCTTGCTCCGGAAACGCTTCACCTCGAGCCGACGACGTCCTGCTGCCCCGAAAGAGTCGACCTACTCCGGACGTCGGTAAAAAGAAGAATATTTTCTTTATACTTTATTGCACTTAATTACTTGAAAGTGTGGGGTTGTCACACTTTCAATTCCTTTGTACTTGCCTACTCTATCGGGGTTTCCCGGTAGAGAGTTTTAGTGGATTGCCCAACGGAAAGGTCCGAGGAACCTGGGCCTTCGAGTAGGAGTCGCCGAAGGCTCCGAACGAAGTAAAAATCGTTCGTGTTTGTGTGTTCGTTTTTCGTTTCTTTCATTTCCGCTGTGCACGCTTTTTAAAGCACTCTAATTTTTTTAAAAAGTCACGTGATTCACCCCCCCCTTCTCACGTGCATCGATCCTATAAGTGGTATCAGAGCCTGGTACGCTCTCTATCGGTGCAACCACCATAAGAGCCGGGGGAAATCCAGTTTTTTTTCAAGTTTTGGTTTTTCGCTACACTTGATCTAAATTAGGTATTGTTGCCGAGATTTGGATTATTTTTTTCGTTCGTTTGATTTTACTCGAATTTGGTGCAACACCATTTCGAGTCACTCTTTCTCTCTCTTCTCCTTTTCCTACCACACTGCTAATCCAAGACCTAGTCTTGGGACAAGTTTTTGTGTAGTCTATTTCAGATGGCTCAAGGTGAAGGCTATAGCACTGCCCGCCCTCCCCTCTTTAATGGGGAAGACTTTCCCTACTGGAAGAGAATGATGGAGGTTTATCTGAATACCGACATGGATCAATGGTTCGCGGTGCAATTTGGCTACGAACCACCAATGGACGAGGGAAACAATGCACCACTGAAGCCTGATAGATGGAACCTTGATATGAAGAGAAAGGCCCAGACTGAGTACAAGGCGCAGAACACCCTCCAGTGTGGACTAACAAAAGAGGAACTGAACCGTATCGGCCCAACTGAATCTGCCAAAGAGCTCTGGGACAAACTAATTGAACTACATGAAGGCACCTCTGATGCCAAGGTAACAAAAAGGGATTTACTTTTAAATAAGTTATTTAATATAAAAATGCAGGAAGGAGAATCTGCAAGCCAACTCCACGCCCGGATCAAGGACATACTAAATGGACTCCACCTAATCGGGCACAAACAAGAAAACAGAGACATCATAAGGTATGCTTTAAATGCATTCCCTAGAAATTCACTATGGGCATCTATTATAGATGCTTATAAAATTTCTAGGAACCTTTCTAAAATTAATTTAGATGAATTGTTTTGTGAATTAGAACTGCACGAACAGACTAACGCCAAGGCCGAGAAAGGATTTGCCTTATTTGCAGGTTCCTCAAAAGATGGCAAGTTAAACAAGAAAATTCAAGAATTAAAAGAAGAGTCAGACTCAGACTCAGATGATGAGGAACAAATGGTCAACCTAGTAAGAAAGGTCTTCGCCAAAAAGAAAAGCCAGTTCTCAAGAAAGGACCTCCAGAGGATAATGAAGCCTACAGTAGTGAAGACAAAAGTAAAATAACCTGTTTCGGCTGCAACAAAAAGGACACTTCAAACACGAATGCCCCTACAAAAAGGAGAATCAACCCAAGAAGAATAAGAAGAAGAAGGCTCTTCAAGCCACTTGGGACGACAGCACAGACGACTCCGACGATGAACCACCAAGGAACTCAAACTATCTCGCACTAATGGCAACCGGACCCGGGTCAGACTCAGAGCACGACGAAGATTCTGAATACGAGTCGAGTCAAGAGATCGGACTCTTTTCGGACGACTCGACTAAGGTATATTTAGATTCAGTAAATGAAAAGTTCTTTAAAATTATTTCTGTTTTAAATAAAAAATTGCTTGCATCTGAATCTAGAAATGACCAGCTTCTTAAGGAAAATCAAGACCTTAAGGAGCAATTAATTAATACCAGAACATTAACTGAACAAACTCAAAATCAAAAATTAATTGAGCTTGAAACTGAAAACTCAACCCTAAAGGGCGAAGTCCTAAAACTTAAGGATCTACTAGCAACTTTCACAACCCGATCCAAGAACCTTGACCTTATTCTTGGATCACAAAAGGGCATGTATAACAAATCTGGGATAGGATATAAATCGAGATCGTTCCAAAGATCCTTTATCTCCTTTATCCACCCCCGCAAAAATCAACGAAAAGCGTGGGTTCCGAAAGCTTATCTAACAAAGCAAGTAGGTCAGAATCAATTTTATGTCCCAAAAAGGGACATCCATTACATTGACCCTGGACACCCAGTCTACAATTTAGGGGGAGGCTCCAAACTAGTTGGCACCTTAAAATCAGCCGCTGCCCAGGTGGGCACTTAGGACTAGCTTCAAAGTTAATTTGACTCTTGTACTATTTAGTAACAGGGTTTTCAATGAGTAAGTTAAAAGTCCAACTTCTTTAAGCGGCTTTGCCTAGAAAAGGGTTGTTGCTCCAATAAGGCTTCGGCCAAAGAAGGCCACTGTGCCTCGCCCTGGCCTGGAAACCAATTATTGAAGTGTACTTTTAAATTACTACTTGTTAAATTTGGATCTAACACAAGGTCAAGTTAACATTTCTAAACAAAATCAAAATCATCTCACAAAATCATAGGACTCCCTTGATTGATGACTTAGACCAAGTGAGATGAATAAGGATAACCAAATTCAAATTATTGATTGATAACTCAACTTTCAAAAATTAAAATTCAAATTCAAATTCAAATTAAAATTAAAATTCAAATTCAAATTAAAATTAAAATTCAAATTAAAATTAAAATTCAAATTCAAATTAAAATTAAAATTAAAATTCAAATTAAAATTAAAATTCAAATTCAAAAATTAAAATTCAAATTAAAATTAAAATTAAAAATTAAAATTCAAATTAAAATTAAAATTAAATTAAATTAAAATTAAAATTAAAAAAATTAAAATTAAAATTAAAATTAAAATTAAATTAAAATTAAAATTAAAATTAAATTAAAATTAAAATTAAAATTAAAATTAAAATTAAAATTAAAATTAAAATTAAATTAAAATTAAATTAAAATTAAAATTAAAATTAAAATTAAAATTAAAATTAAAATTAAAATTAAAATTAAATTAAAATTAAATTAAATTAAAATTCAATTAAAATTAAAATTCAAATTAAAATTAAAATTCAAATTAAATTAAAATTCAAATTAAAATTCAAATTAAAATTAAAATTAAAATTAAAATTAAAATTAAAATTCAAATTAAAATTCAAATTCAAATTCAAATTCAAATTAAAATTCAAATTCAAATTCAAATTCAAATTAAAATTCAAATTCAAATTAAAATTCAAATTCAAAATCAAAATTAACATAACTCAAATTTAAAATTCAAACTCAAGTTTTTAAATCTTCTTAGATTTTTTTTAAAACTCATCCTAAGGTCTAAACCTTTTACTTAACTGTAGGAAAACAAATGGATCATTGACAGTGGATGCTCCAGACACATGACTGGGGATCCCACCAAATTTACAGAACTCAAGTACAAAAGACTAGGGACCGTTACTTTTGGAAACAACGGTAAACTTAAGGTAATTGGCCTAGGCAATATTGAACTTGAGTCTGATTTCATAATAACTAATGTATTACTTGTTGAAAATTTCAACTTCAATTTACTAAGCATTAGCCAATTGTGTGACACTGGTTATAAGGTTAGGTTCCTATCCAATGAATGTCTGATCAAACATAATGACAACCCAAACATCACACTTAGAGGACTTAGGCACAATAACATTTATAAAATTAAGTTAACCTGTCCCTTAGAAAACTGCCTCTTAACCCATAAGGATGAGACTTGGCTCTGGCATAGGAGACTTTCACACACTCACTTCAGAAAACTACCTAAACTAAATGGTTTAGTTAGAGGCCTACCAAAGTTATCTAACCTTGAGTCAACCTTATGTAATGCTTGTCAACAAGGAAAAAAAACTAGGTCAACCCACAAACCAACTAATCAAACCCAAACCAAGTCAATTCTGGAATTGATTCACCTAGACCTATTTGACTCACATGGGGTTAAATCAATTAATGGTAACCTATACTGCCTAGTAATTATAGATGACTATTCAAGATTAACCTGGGTAAAATTCTTAAAAAATAAAGATGAAACGTTTGATATACTCACTTAATTTTGTAAATTAACAGAAAATGAAAAAGGGATTAAAATCAAAAGACTTAGGAGCGATAATGGCGGAGAATTCAAAAATCACAAATTTAATCAATTTTGTCTAGAAAAAGGCTACCATCACGAATTCTCTTGCCCTAAAACACCTCAACAAAATGGAGTTGTAGAAAGAAAAAATAGAACACTACAAGAAGCAGCTAGAACAATGCTTAATGAATACAACTTACCTAAATACCTTTGGGCTGAGGCTGTTAGTACAGCTTGTTATGTACAAAATAGAATAACTCTAATTAAAAACCTAGGAAAGACCTCTTTTGAAATCTATTATAACAAACAACCTAACATTAAATACCTTAAAGTGTTTGGATGTAAAGTCTATATCTTAAATACTAGAGAACTCTTAGGAAAATTTACTTCTAAGGTTGAGGAAGGTATCTTTGTAGGTTATTCCCTTACCAGTAGAGCCTATAGAGTTTATAACAAAACTACCCTAAAAATTGAAGAAACTACAAATGTAAAATTTGATGAAAAATCTGACCCAAATAACTCTGATCAAACCAACTACCAACCAATTGACTTTGTTAGATCCAGTTCTAACCCTGATGAAAGGCCAATTGAGGACCAAAACGATGATCTAACTGAACCCACACCTGAAACTGAACCTAACCAACCCAGAACTGTTCAAGTTAGCTCAGCCCACCCAACTAATCAAATCTTAGGTAATCCAGAACTAAGGGTTCAGACTAGATCAGTTTTCAGGAACCTTAGTCAAATTGCCTTGATTTCAAAAATTGAACCCAAGTCTATAGAAGAGTCCTTACTTGACCCTGATTGGATCATAGCCATGCAGGAAGAGTTAGCCCAATTTGAACGTAGTCAAGTCTGGGACTTAGTACCCTTACCTAAAGGCAAGAAATTTATTGAAACTAAATGGGTCTTTAGAAATAAACTTAACGAACAAGGAGAAACAGTCAGGAATAAGGCTAGGCTAGTAGCTAAGGGGTTTAGCCAAGTAGAAGATCTTGATTATGATGAAACCTATGCCCCTGTAGCTAGACTTGAATCCATTAGAATGCTCTTAAGTTATGCAGCCCATAAGGGATTTAAGCTTTTTCAAATGGATGTTAAGTCAACCTTCCTAAATGGCATAATTAAAGAAGAGGTTTATGTAGGTCAACCCCCTGGTTTTGAAAGCTTAGAACACCCTGATTATGTCTTTAGACTTAAGAAAGCCCTATATGGACTTAAGCAAGCACCTAGGGCCTGGTATGAAAGACTGTCTAACTACTTAGTTTCAAAAGGTTTTAACCAAGGCAAAATTGACCCAACACTATTTATCAAAACCCTAAAAAATGATATTTTTGTAGCCCAAGTATATGTAGATGATATAGTATTTGACTCAACTAACTCAGACTTTTTACAAGATTTCACAACTATAATGGAAACTGAATTTGAAATGAGTTTAGTAGGTCAATTAACTTTCTTTTTAGGGCTACAAATAAAACAGACCAGTGATGGTACTTTTGTCTATCAACAAAAATACACTAAAGAATTACTTAGAAAATTTGGAATGGATAATGCTAAAGAAATTAAGACACCTATGGCTACCAATCAAACTATAGACAGTGACCCAAAAGGCAAACCTGTTGACCTTAAGTACTATAGAAGTGCTATAGGAAGCCTACTTTACTTAACTGCAAGTCGACCTGATATTCTTTTTGCAGTTAGTATGTGTGCTAGGTATCAAACATGTGCTAAGGAGTCACACCTAACCCTAGTTAAAAGAATATTTAGGTACCTTAAAGGAACAGAAAGATTAGGAATTTGGTACCCTAGAATAACCCAGTTTGAGCTTATTGGATATTCTGACTCAGACTATGCTGGCTGTAAATTAGACAGAAAAAGTACCAGTGGTGGATGCTAGCTTCTAGGACCCTCACTAGTTAGTTGGTTCAGTAGAAAACAACATTATGTTGCCCTATCCACCACTGAAGCTGAGTACATAGCTATGGGTGAGTGTGTAGCCCAACTACTCTGGATGATGCATACCCTAAAGGACCTTCACTTAGATTTTAAACAAGTCAAAATTTTTATAGACAACCTAAGTTCAATCAATTTAACCAAAAACCCAATCCACCACTCTAGGACCAAATATATAGAAATCAAACACCATTTTGTCAGAGATCATGTAAATAAAGGAGAAATTGAACTTAACCATGTTGAATCTAAGTCTAACCTAGCTGATATGTTTACCAAACCACTTCCTGAATCTGAATTTAGCAACTTAAGAAGGTTAATAGGGATGTGTGTTATAGACTAGGACTGACCTGATAAGCCTAAGTTGACTTTTGAGTTAACTAATTAAGCTTGTGAGTTTAAAAACATGGATTTTTCAAACTTGTTTTTCAAAAGTTTATTGTCTTTCAAAATTTGACTTAAACACGGACTTTTCAAACTTGGTTTTCAAGGACTTTATTGTCTTTCAAAATTTGATTTTCAAAACTGACAGACTTAGCCTAAGCTTGACCCCTAGAATTGCATGAACCTATAGATTTAGGTAGCCGCATCTCACAAAACACATTAAGATTAACTTGTTTGTGTTTGCAAAAACATAGAATGGTTGTGAGATGCATAGGACTCTGCCTGGACTTCCGAATGCTTAAGTCAGTGCATCACAGCAAGTCTGGGCGTAAAATACCAACATTACAGTGATCAAGTCAAGTAGTCTTGCACTAAAATCTGAGCTAGACATTATTACCTGACTTGACTAACCCTGTGAATACTACTATCATCTAGATAGTTAGTCAGTAACTAGAGTTAGACACATGAAAAGAGACCACAATCATTACTTGGTCCAGGGGGAGCTAAGGTCAAAATACTTTTTCAAAATGTCATTTTTGACAAAACACATTTGAAAATTTTGATAAAAGTTGATAAAGATTGAGAGGGAATTCCAACTAATCCCTAAAAACATTCTTTTTGATTAAGATTGATATTTTGAAAGAAAATTTTTTTTGTGAGCTAAGTAAATATATTTAAGACTTGTTTATTTCTAACACTTAGCCTATATTTCTACTCCCTTAAAATTGTTATGCCTATTATTTGATGAATGACAAAGGGGGAGAGTAGGGTAAAGGGTTAGAAAATTGCAACCAGCATGCTTATTTCACAGTTAATTAATTCTGCTTTCTTGTGTGCTGTAACTTTTATACCTATGCTTATGTTATATTATTTGCATGTTTATGCAAGTTCATATCTGCTGTTTTTTTCTAACTTTAACCTGAGTTGTCAATACATCAAAAAGGGGGAGATTGTTGGTGCAGTTTGCACTAATGGTCAAACTCGGGTTTTGATGTATGACAAAGTGGTTAAAGTTAGGGTTATTAGTGTTTAACCTCTTTACTAAGTGTGCAGGGTTGAAAGACTTAGGACTAGACACCAGGCTGAAGTCCAGGATGGTTGAGTCCTGGCGGGAAGTCCAGTTGGGTCCGCGGGACCTGACAACTGGCTGAAGACCAAGTTGGTTGAGACTTGGCAGGAAGACCAAGGTGGTTGAGCCTTGGCAGGAAGTCCTGGTGGGTCAAGAAGTCAAGTAGAGCTGCACAAGGTAAGTGAGGTAAGTCACTGGAGGAGCGAACCAGTGAGGACGCGTTCCCCTAGAGGGAACATTAGGCGTCGGTTCGACCTAGGACTCCATTTTGGAGACCCAAAGTCAGAACCAAGACAGCCAAGGCTGTGTAAAATTAACTTATTAATTGCTGTTTTGGACTAACCCTGGATGCAGGACCGAAGGACTGTGTTTCTGCAGCTCAGAGAGCCTCAAAGGAGTGAGGCAGTAACTGAGCAGGGCGCCCCGGATGTTTCGGGCGCCCCAGAGTCAACCCAAAGTCAGCAGAGCAAGTAAACGCCCCAACAGCAGCACATTTGGGGGCGCCCCGGATGTTTCGGGCGCCCCGCGCGCGTCGGGCGCCCCGCGAGTCGCGGGCGCCCACTGTGCCACGCCACTGGCAGCTGCAGCAGCTCACCCTCGCGAAGAAGATGAAGCCTTGACCGGTCAACCCGGGCGCCCCGCGCGCGTCGGGCGCCCCAGTCAAAGGTGATCCCGAAGAAGCAGAGATCAGCCTTGACCAGAGGGCTCGCCGGATCGAAAGCCACGTGGGGGGCGCCCCGAGCATCCCGGGCGCCCCCAGCCCTATATAAAGGGCCCTCGACCCTCTTCTTCAAACAACAATTCTTTCTACGTCTCAAAGTTCTTCTACGCTCGCGCCTTGCTCCGGAAACGCTTCACCTCGAGCCGACGACGTCCCGCTGCCCCGAAAGAGTCGACCTACTCCGGACGTCGGTAAAAAGAAGAATATTTTCTTTATACTTTATTGCACTTAATTACTTGAAAGTGTGGGGTTGTCACACTTTCAATTCCTTTGTACTTGCCTACTCTATCGGGGTTTCCCGGTAGAGAGTTTTAGTGGATTGCCCAACGGAAAGGTCCGAGGGACCTGGGCCTTCGAGTAGGAGTCGCCGAAGGCTCCGAACGAAGTAAAAATCGTTCGTGTTTGTGTGTTCGTTTTTCGTTTCTTTCATTTCCGCTGTGCACGCTTTTTAAAGCACTCTAATTTTTTTAAAAAGTCACGTGATTCACCCCCCCTCTCACGTGCATCGATCCTACAAATAACACTTCTTGAAATTGATGATATGTTTCATCTATAGGTGGTACTTCTACTTCCTCCAACGGTGATGTATAAGTAGTAAATATTTGTTCAACTATTGGAGGATAACTAGAACTTGCACCATGTGTGTCAGGATTGAAATTTTGACCCATTGCATCAATTATTATCCTCTTATATGAATTTAATTGATTATAATAACTCTGATAACCAATTGAAACTCGTATATTACGTTCAAAATCATCGTTAGATAAAAATGGTTCACCATGGGATGGCCAATTATAGTAATTCAGGGTAAAACCAAATTGACAAAGATGTTCTTCAACTTGATTGCTAAGTAAGAATTTGTCATTGTGACACTTTTTACATGGACACCTTATTTTATTGTCATCCATATACTCAACTTGACTAGATGTAAAATTCAGAAATTGGGTCAACCCAATTTTAAACTCATCAGTTAAACCCCGACGGTTAGGTAAATTCTTTCTATACATCCACATTCTTTGATTCTACATTTTCTCTGTTTCAAATTTATAATAACATGAATAAGTAATACTAAAAAAAACTATATATAAAATTAACGATTAATTATAATAAGCAGCAAAAAGAAATATGCAACAGGTAAATGAACTATCATATTTCTTCAAATATGATTAAATAATTCTTCAAATATGCTAACAGGATTAAGCAATGTGCAAAAGAATCCAGATATCCAAAATTAATGTGTAACTCTAGGTAGTGATGGTGGAACATGGTATGAATGGAAAGGGTTGTCCAACATGTATATCTTTTTCTTCATATGTAAAAGCTTGAATTTCAAGACATTTTATGTTAATGTAACCCTGATTCGGAATAAAATAAATTACCATCGATCATCGAAGATCCCACGCGTGTTGTCGCCGGCCACTCCAAGCCTAAATTCCAGATCTAGGGCAAATAAAGGGGGTGGGGAGCTTTATAAAAGGTCATTTTGGGACGAAAAATATTTCGTCCCAAATTTCGGCCCCAATTTGGCAACGAATTTGTCTATTCATCCTAGATTCTGGGACGAATCCACAAATTCGTCGCCAAATCTAGGACGAAGCTGTGGATTCATCCCAAATTCTGGGACGAATCTATGGATTCGTCCCAGATTCCGTCCTAGATTCTAGGACGAACATGTGGATTCGTCTCAGAATTAAAATTAATTTTAAATAAGTAAACTGAGTCTGAAACCCTACCTATAGTTATCGAAATTACACGAAATCAATTCGTACGTGTTCGCCTACTTCTGCTGAATTTATAAGTACTCTCAAATTTAAATTTGAAATAATATATCGAAACCAATGATTTTTTTATCCGAATTTAATTTTTTAAATAATTTCGTGATAAAAAAATCAAATCCATAAATATATTTGACTTTAATAATGTTTGATAACATTTTTATAATTAGGAGAGCTACACAAATACATAAAACTAGTTTTGTATCATTCAAAACTCTCTCTTACGTTAATTTGTAACTCAAACCTAGATTAAAACATTTACATGTTTAACTTAACATTGAAAACAAAAAATATTAATTTGATCAAAATATGATGTATGAGGATATCTATATTATCAGAAAGATGGAACGAACACGTAGGAACTGGTTTCGTATAATTCCGATATCACTAGGTCGGATTTCGGACTCATTTTACTTATTTATAATTAATTTTAATTCTAGGATAAATCCAGGATTCGTCCCAGATTTTGGGACGAATCTACAAATTCATCCTAGATTCTGGGACGAAACCAGAATTTGTCCCAGAATTAAAATTAATTGTAAATAATAAAGTGAGTCCAAAACCCTACATCGAGATATCAGAATTACACGAAATCCATTCCTACGTGTTCATCTACTTCTCCTGAATTTATAAGTTCTCTCAAATATTAATTTAAAATAATATATCAAAACCAATAATTTTTTATCTTAATTTAATTTTTTAAATACTTTGGTAATAAAAAATTATATTCATAAATATATTTGGTCTCAACAATGTTTGATAATATTTTTATAATCAGGAGAGCTACACAAACACATAGAACTAGTTTTTCCAAGAACTTTCTCTAACATTAATTTGTAACTCTAACTCATATTCAACTAATGATCAGCTATATATACATTTACATATTTAACTTAACTTTGAATACCAAAAATATTGGATCAAAATATGATGTATGAGGATATCCATATTATTAGGAAAACGGGACGAACACGTAGGAATCGGTTTTGTGTAATTCCGATATATTTAGTTAGAGTTTCCAACTCGATTAAATTTTTATAATTATTTTTCATTCTGGGACGAATCTAGGATTCGTCCCAGATTCTTGGATGAATCCACAAATTCGTCCCAAAATCTAGGATGAATCCACAGATTTGTCACCAAATTTGGGACGAATTCATAGATTCGTCATAGAATCAAAATTAATTATAAATAAGTATACTGAGTCCGAAACTTTACCTAGATATATCGGAATTACACAAAATCGTTAATACGTGCTCGTCTACTTCTCCTGAATTTATAAGTGCTCTCAAATATAAATTTGAAATAATATATCAATGCCAATAATTTTCTATCCGAATTTAATTTTTTAAATAGTTTCAGATTAAAAAATCACATCCATAAATATATTTGACCTTAATTATGTTTGATAACTTTTTTATAATCAGTAGAGCTACACAAATATATAAAACTAGTTTCGTATCATTCTGAACTCTCTCTAACGTTAATTTGTAACTCTAACTTATATTAAAATATTTACATATTTAACTTAACTTTGAAAACAAAAAATATTAATTTGATCAAAATATGATGTATGAGTATACCTATATTATCAGGAAAAGGGAACGAACATGTAGAAATCAGTTTCGTGTAATTCTGATATCTCTAGGTAGAATTTCGGACTCAGTTTACTTATTTATAATTAATTTTAATTTTGGGACGAATCCAAGATTTGTCCTAGATTTTGGGACAAATCCATAGATTCGTCTCAGATTCTGGGATGAATCCACACATTCGTCGCCAAATCTGGGATGAATCCACATATTCGTCCCAGAATCTGGGACTAAACTAGAATTCGTCCCAGAATTAAAATTAAATATAAATATAAACTGAGTCCGAACCCCTACATAGAGATATCAGAATTACACGAAATCGATTCCTACATGTTCGTATATTTCTCTTGAATTTATAAGTGTTCTCAAATATAAATTTGAAATAATATATCGAAACCAGTGATTTTTTTATCTGAATTTAATTTTTTAAACTCTACCCTATATTAAACTCATTTATATTTACAATTAAAACATTTACATGTTTAACTTAATTAACTTAATTTAAAATGAAAAATATTATAAATTGGATCAAAATATAATGTATGAGCATATCTATATTATCAAGATAAGAGAACTAACATGTAGGAATCAATTTCGTGTAATTTCGATATCTCTCGATAGGACTTCTGACTCGATTAAATTTTTTAAATTATTTTTTATTCTGCGACAAATCCAAGATTTCCCATATTCGTCCCTGATTCTGGGACGAATCCGAGAATCATCCCTGATTTATAAAATTTAATTATAATTATTATTATAATTTTAGAGAATTCTACGATGAATTTATTATTTGTCGCAAACAGAATTAGCAACGAATATTTAAATTCGTTGCTGAATTGCAATAATTTTTGGGACGAAAAATATTTTGTTGTTAAATTGCGACGAACATATTTCGTTGCTAAGTTCGTTCCTAATTTGCGACAAATATATTTTTTTCGCAAAATTTGTTACAATTTTAGAACGAAAAATATTTGTGTCAAAATTTCGTCCCTAAATCATTAATTTTTTTTTTTAGTGAGTATAGTAATTGATTGATGAGATTTTAATTTTATCAGTTTAAATGATCTGTAGAATTTAAAATAGAACAGAAGAAATTAAAAAAGAATATTTTTTAAAAAAGAATAAATTAATCAAACTGGTCAAATTCAATCGATTCAACCTATCTTTTGATCACTCGTTTATATTGATTTAGTTATAAACTAATGACACTGAAAAAAAGGCTATTAAGAATATCTATTAAATAAAAAAATAAAAATTTCAAATTCACATGAATTTTATTGGTGGAAATAAAGATGCTTGTGAGATCCAGGGTGAGAAAAAATTAATATTCAATCGAAATAATTGATTAAATTGAATTTATTTAGAAATGTATTTGGGTCTATTCGAAAGTTTATTTTTTAAAAATAAAAATTAGTTATTTTAATCGGTTTGTTTTTTATTAGAAATTTAAAAAATAAATAAATCGATATTTAAAATATTGAGATTTTTTATTAAACCCATAAAGTTTTTATTAAAAATTGTTAATATTTTTTTAATTGATTAATGTAAAATTATCGTCAAACTAATTAATTTTTTGTCAATTTAATTTATTTAAGTTTAATAATAAAAATCAATGGTTAGATTAATAAAAAATTACTTATTTAATTTTAATAAATTTAATTTTATCATTTTGACTATAATATCATCCTATTTAATTTTAGAAATCACCTTGCTCTCCTATTTTCATTCTTCGACTGTTTATGTACCTTGTAATCACGATGTTTTAAGTATGGATGCAACCTACGCTGTCAGGGAGGTCCGACATCACCAAATCTGACACAGGACAGATAGATGAAGTAACTCTGGATCCTTATCCGACCGAGTATATGAGTTACACCTCACACAGATGACCGTGACGATCTATCTCACAATGACTCATGCCTTTGACAATTTGAGAGTATGTAAAATTGAGCATGGTTAAATCTTGATAAATCGAACAATTATCAGACATGGAGGATCAGGAGCTCTATCAGATTGGAACCGTGACGTAAAGGAGGTAGAGGCGACTGCCCACATCAATATATATATTGGAGCGATGAGTGGCGCGGTGATATTGATAAACGAGGATCTCAAGATCGCCAATATGGAATCAATCGCAACTCGATCGTTGGTGGGTTCTTATGCCACCGGATTCACCTTGGACTAGATGGGACTCGTTCGCACTTGACGCCGGCAGGCATTTTCTTCGCCGTACGTGCCCTCCTCACGGGTTTCACCGCGGGATACGTATTCCTCAAGGTAGGGCAGTTGGTGGCCGGCATCAGCTTCGGCTACGCTCTTATGTTCGCCCCTGTTTACACCATCGAGGTGGCGCCTGCCTCCTCCTGCGACTTCGTCACCTCCATCCCGGAGATTTACATCAACATTAGCATCCTCCTCGTCTACATCTCCAACTACGCCTTCTCTCATCTGCATACCTCCCTCGGGTAGCTACTCATGCTCGGCGCCGACGCCATTCCCTCTGTTATCCTCACCGCCAGCTTGCTAGCTGATGGGGTTGAGCATCCCGGGATTTACATGAAGAAGATACGTGTCAGGGTCCACCAAGCCTGACTGTCAAGATCTGACTTCCGAGGCCATCTCGGGAGGGTAGACCCCCGAGGTCAGGCCGGGTCGTAAACTCCCAAGACCACCTCGAGAGTGTAGGCCCCCGAGGTCACGTCGGGTCGTAGGCTCCCGAGACCACCTGGGGAGGATAGACCCCCAAAGTCACGTCGGGCCATAGGCTCTTGAGACCACCTCGGGGATACAGACTCCCGAGATCAGGTCGGGTCGTAGGCTCTCGAGATTACCTCTAGAAGACAGACTCCTGAGGTCAAGTCGGGCCATACACTCCCGAGGCCACCTTGGAAGGGAAGACCCCCAAGACCACCTCGAGGGGACAGACGCCTAATGCCTGATAAGATTTAAAATTAGTTTTATCTTTTGGAAGTTTAGCAAGTAGTTGTCCAAGTCTTTTGGTTTGTCCTATTCTTTAGCTTATTGATTTATTTTCATGCTTTGTGATCCTATTAACTAGGAGATAGGGGTTGAAACAGTCTTGTGTAAAAGCCTATAAATAGGTTCTGTTTTCATTCTTTTTCTCAAGCAATTTCACAAGAAGCTGTAGTCCAAATACCTTTCTTCTCTCTTGCCACCATAGCAAACAACTTCTTTTGTTTTGTTTTTGCGCTTCCCTTGACACGCCAACACTGGTATCAGAGCCTGGTTGAAAAAGGTTGAGTTGTGTGAATGTTTTTGTGAGAGAAAAAAACATTTGAGTTTGAGTTCTTTCTGCAGTAGTAGTTTATTATCACGATGTCTGACAATTTTGTTCAGCCGGCAATTCCTCGCTTTGATGATCACTATGACCATTGGAGCATGTTAATGGAGAACTTCTTGAGATCCAAGGAGTATTGGCAGGTTGTTGAATCTGGAGTAGAAGAGCCAGCAACTGGAGAAACACTGACGAATGCACAAAAAGCGGAGTTGGATGCATTGAAGTTGAAGGATCTTAAGGCAAAGAACTATTTTTTCCAAGCCATAGATCGAGCAACCTTGGAGACAATTCTTTGCAAAGAAACATCCAAGGATATTTGGGATTGCATGAAGAAGAAGTATCAAGGAAATGCCAGGGCTAAGTGGGTGCAGCTTCAAGGTCTTCGGACAGAATTTGAGACTTTACGCATGAAGTCTGGGGAATCTGTTTCAGATTTTTTTGCAAGAACCATGACAATTGCCAACAAGATGAGGATATATGGTGAAAAAATGGAAGATGTCACCATTGTTGAGAAGATTCTTCGATCAATGACACCAAAATTTAATTTTATTGTCTGTTCAATAGAAGAGTCAAAAGATATTGATGAACTTACAATTGATGAGTTGCAGAGTTCTTTGCTGGTTCATGAACAAAAACTCAACCAACAAGACAAAGAGGTGCAAGCATTGAAAGTTTCAACAGAAAATCAGTCAACACAAAGAGGAGATAGAAGGCAAGGAAGAGGAAAATTCAAAGCAAGAGGAAGCAATTATCGTGATGGCCAACAACAACGTCACCAGCACCAAGAAAATCAATTTCGTGGAAGAGGAAGAGGAGGTAATCATTCAACAACTTATAAACATAAATCAGCAGATAAGTCCAATGTTGAATGTTATAGATGTCATAAATATGGTCATTATCAGTCAGAATGTCGTACTAATCTGAATAAGCAAGATGAAGAAAGATCTAACTTTGTTGAAAAGGAAGAAGAAATCTCTCTCCTAATGGTGTGCCATGTAAATGAAGAAACCCAGCAAAACATGTGGTATCTGGATACCAGTTGCAGCAATCACATGTGTGGAGATAAGAAGGCATTTTCTGAACTGGATGAATCATTCCGCAACACAGTCAAGTTTGGTGATAACTCTACCATTTCTGTTATGGGAAAAGGAAGGGTAACTATCCAAACCAAAAGAAATTCTTCTCATACAATATCTAATGTTCTTTTTGTCCCAGATCTAAAGACCAATCTCCTTAGTATTGGCCAGCTGCAAGAAAAAGGGTATGAGATTTCTATTAAAGAGGGAGTATGCCAAATTCAAGATGCAAAGATGGGTTTAATTGCTCAAGTTAATATGACAGCAAACCGCATGTTCCCACTCTACTTGAACAATATTACTCATTCATGTTTTTCCGCAAAAGTGAATGATGTTTCATGGCTATGGCATTTTCGTTATGGCCACCTAAACTTTGGTGGATTGAAGACATTGCAGCAGAAACATATGGTAACCGGACTTCCTCAAATTACTGCTCCTCCTGAAGTTTGTGAAGAATGTGTTGTTAGCAAACAGCATAGAAACTATTTTCCAAAAGGAAAATCATGGAGAGCAAAGAAAGCTTTGGAGTTGGTGCATTCCGACTTGTGTGGCCCAATTAATCCATATTCTAATAGAGGTAAGAGATATATAATCACCTTCATTGATGATTTTAGTCGGAAAACTTGGGTATATTTTTTGCAAGAAAAATTTGAAGCATTTGCAGCTTTTAAGAGCTATAAAGCGCTAGTTGAGAAAGAAACAGGCAGTCCAATCAAAGTTCTACGCACAGATCGTGGTGGAGAATATATCTCACAAGAATTTTCAAATTTTTGTGAAAATCATGGAATCAAAAGGCAACTAACTGCAGCTTATACTCCTCAACAGAATCGAGTTTGTGAGCGGAAAAACTGCACTATTTTGAATATGGTACGAAGTCTCTTGGTAAAATGTGGTATTTCAAAAGTTTTTTGGCCTGAAGCAGTCAACTGGAGTATCCATATATTAAACAGAAGTCCTACACTTGCAGTTAAGAATATAACACCAGAAGAAGCATGGAGCAATCAAAAACCAAAGGTAGATTATTTCAAAAATTTTGGATGTATTGCTTATGCTCATGTTCCAGATCAGAAGAGGATGAAGCTCGATGAAAAGGGAGAAAAATGTATATTTCTTGGTGTTAGTGATCATTCAAAAGCTTATAAGCTTTATAATCCTATCACTAAGAAAATTATGTTGGATCGAGAAAACCGATAGAGGGGGAGTGAATATCGGAAATCGTTTTTCGGAAATTTTAGAGCAAGTACGCAGCGGAAATTAAAAATCACAACACAAGACACAGTCGATTTTACTTGGTTCGGAGCCTGTGTCGACTCCTACTCCAAGGCCCACGGTCGTTGACCATTTACTTTGGGCAATTCTATATACGGCGCAAACAGTTTACAAAATTTGATTACAAAATAAGTGCAGTAAATAATAATAAAAAAACGCTCTTCTTTACCGACGTCCGGAGTAGATCGACTTTTTCGGTGCAGCGGGACGTCGTCGGCTCGAGTTGGAAGGTTTCCGGAGCAAGGCGCGTGAGCAAAAGAGCTTTGAGACGTTGAGTGAATTGATGTTCTGAAGCCTTGGTCGAGGGCCCTTTATATAGGGCCTGGGGGCACCCGGGACGTCGGGGGCGCCCCCCCCCCCCCACGTGGCCTTTGATCTGCCAAAGTCTCGGTCAGTATCTGATCCCTTTATCTTCGGGATCAGCTTTGACCGGGGCACCCGGAGTGCTCGGGGCGCCCGGATTGACCGAGTCAAAGTGTTATCTGGCTTCGAAGAGAGCTTCTTCGACAGTTGGTGCTGGGGGCGCCCGCAGGGCAGGGGGTGCCCGGAGCGCAGGGGCGCCCGGGAGTTGTACTGTTTGAAGCTGCTTTTTACTTGTGTGTTTTGTGTTCGCCTTGGGGGCGCCCGGGACACTCCGGGTGCCCTGGTCAGCTGTTGCCTCACTCCTTTGAGGCTCTCTGAGCTGCAGACACTCGTTCCTTCGGTCCTGCATCCAGGGTTAGTCCAAAACACAACAAAACATTAAGTGGTTAGTTTATACAGCCTTAGTTGTCTTGGTTCTGACTTTGGGCCTCCAAAATGGAACCTTAGGTCGAACCGACACCTACTGTTCCCTCGACGGGGAACGCGTCCTCACCTACTCCTCTCGGGAGAATTTACCTGATGCCAACCGTTCCTTTGGTTGGACTTTTGCCTGACGGTCCTTTGTCAGGTCTTGAATGCCGAGCTGCCCTTCGCCCGGTGCCTAGCATTCTTTCTCTAGGGCTTCTGTCCCAGGCTGTCCTTCGCCTGGCGCCTAGCAGTCCTTCGCTAGGGCTTTTGACTCTGGCGTTCCTTCGCCAGTGCCTAGCAGTCCTTCGCTAGGGCTTTTTACCCTGGCATTCCTTCGCCAGTGCCTAGCAATCCTTCGCTAGGACTTTTCCTGCATACTAGAGTAACTTGTTAGAAAACAAGTAAGATTTAACTTTTGACCTCTGTTGCCATTATCAAAACACAGGTTTGACTTGGGTGCATTCTGCACCAACAAATTATTATCAGCCGTGATGTGGTTTTTGAAGAAGGAAAATTTTGGCAATGGAACAACAACTCTCTTGAAGAACAAATACCTACTAGCTTTGATGGAGTTGATGAAGAGCAGCAATCAACAACAGAAAATAACCAACAACTTCCATCAAAAAATGAAGTAGATATTCCAAACTTGCCAACAATATTAGAAAGTGAAGAACTACCTCAACGCACTAGAAGAAGACCTACTTGGATGGCAGACTACGAGGTAACTGGAATTGGTCAATCTGATGATCCACTTACATATTTTGCCCTATTTTCCGATTGTGATCCTACAGTTTTTTAAGAAGTTGTCAAGGAATCAAAATGGCGAAAGGCCATGGATGAAGAAATTAAAGCTATTGAACGGAACAATACATGGGAGTTAACTGATCTCCCAAAAGGGCATAAAACAATTGGGGTCAAGTGGATATACAAGACAAAATTGAAAGAAAATGGTGAAATTGACAAGTACAAAGCACGCTTAGTTGCAAAAGGCTACAAGCAAGAATTTGGTGTTGATTACAAAGAAGCCTTTGCACCAGTTGCAAGACTTGACACAATTAGATTGGTGATAGCATTGGCAGCACAAAAATCTTGGCCTATCTTCCAGTTGGATGTTAAATCAGCATTTCTGCATGGTGATCTTCAAGAAAAGGTATTTATAGATTAACCACCTGGTTATATAAGATCTGGATGTGAAAATAAAGTTTATAGACTAAAAAAGGCATTATATGGACTAAAGCAAGCTCCACGTGCTTGGTATAGTCGCATAGATGCATATTTTTCAGAGGAGGGGTTTAAAAAATGTCCATATGAGCATACACTTATTACAAAGATTGAAGATGGAAGAAAACTGCTCATAGTCTGCTTATATGTGGATGATCTTATTTTTACAGGAAATGATAGTGCCATGATGGCAAAATTTAAAAGATCTATGATGTTTGAATTTGATATGTATGATCTTGGAAAGATGCATTATTTTTTGGGCATTGAAGTAGTTCAATCAGCAGCTGGAATCTTTATTTCCCAAAAGAAGTATGCACAAGAAATTCTGGATAGGTTTCAAATGAAAATTTGCAACTCTGTTAACACTCCTGCTGAAGCAGGATTGAAGCTGATTCGAAATCCTGAAGGCAGGAAGATTGACAGCACAATTTATAAGCAAATTGTTAGGAGTTTGATGTACTTAACAGCTACAAGACCTGATATTATGCATGCTGTAAGTCTTATCAACAGATACATGGAAAGTCCAAAGGAGATACATCTTCAAGCCGCCAAGAGAATTTTTAGATACTTGAAAGGAACCATTGAATATGGTTTATTCTACAAGAAGAATGGAAAATCAGATTTAATTGGTTTTACTGACAGTGATTATGCAGGTGATCTCGATGATAGAAAGAGTACCTCGAGATATGTTTTCATGATGAGTTCAGTAGCTATTTCATGGTGTTCAAAGAAGCAACCAATTGTGACTTTATCCACAACAGAAGCAGAATTTGTAGTTGCAACAGTTTGTGCTTCTCAAGCAATTTGACTAAAGAAAATACTTGAAGAGTTATATTTCAGGCGAGATGGTGCAATTAAAATTTATTGTGATAATAGCTCAGCTATTAAACTCTCTAAAAATCCTGTCATGCATGGAAGAAGCAAGCACATAGATGTAAGGTTTCATTTTTTAAGGGACTTGACAAAGGATGGAGTAATTGATTTTTTACTTCTGCACAAGTGAAGACCAAGTTGCTGATATTATGACCAAGCCATTGAAGTTATCTACATTTCAAAGACTAAGGGAGCTGACTGGAGTATGCGCGTTTGATAATTCTTAAACCAAATGTTTTTTTTTAAACATTTAGTTTAAGGGAGGGTGATAAGATTTAAAATTAGTTTTATCTTTTGGAAGTTTAGCAAGTAGTTGTCCAAGTCTTTTGGTTTGTCCTATTCTTTAGCTTATTGATTTATTTTCATGCTTTGTGATCCTATTAACTAGGAGATAGGGGTTGAAACAGTCTTGTGTAAAAGCCTATAAATAGGCTCTGTTTTCATTCTTTTTCTCAAGCAATTTCACAAGAAGCTGTAGTCCAAATACCTTTCTTCTCTCTTGCCACCATAGCAAACAACTTCTTTTGTTTTGTTTTTGCGCTTCCCTTGACACGCCAACAATGCCATCCCGGAAGAAGATACCCCGAGACTATCTCGGAAGAGTAGAGCCCGAAAAGTAATACATTTGATAACCTGACTTCAAGTAGTCGTTCCTCTTTCCAGATCAAGAAAGTCGTCGAATAATTATTGTTTGCTACACGTGACAATTAAGGCTTTAATAATCACAATGACCGTTACTTAAAAGTTATCACGTAATCAACGATTGGGGAACATGGAGGATAACGTGGAGACACGTGTGGACAAGCCCTCAGATATATAAAGTACTTCGACATCCAGGTAAAGGGGGGTAAGCTTTCGGAATTCAACGCAAATCTATTTCCTCGTTGTCCTCCAGAGATAGTTGTGATTCCTGACTTGAGCGTCGGAGTGGGCTCCGCCGAAAAATCTTCCGGTGTGTTCCCATTAACGCTCGTGTTGATCTCGTAGGTCACGGTCATCTTCTCCTCGTCGCCATCTTTGTGGGTTGCACCTCGGTGATTCGCCGTCCGCTTCGACTCTTTTCCGTAACATGTTTAGTGTCGTCTGTGGGAAATTAAATCAAAGCACCAGAAAGAGCACCGTGATAGCAGATCCGGAGGAACAACTCATCGTCTTGACAAAAGAAGAGTTGGATCGCCTCGTCACCAACGCCGTCAAAGGAGTGCTTGAACAGCATCAAATTGAGCAAGTCACCTCACGGTGAGCACCTTCGGTACAAGGCGAAATCCCAAGGATGTCTGCCTCACATTAGCGAAACCGAAGATCTGTCTCGCCACCGGTGGGACATGCATTGACAACTCTGGCACACCAGCGAGATTCCCTGGGAGATTTAGAGAAAGTCAACTCCGTCGCCTCTTGCGTCTTAAAGCAGGAAGAAGGATCAAGGAGGATTGAAGGGTTCAAAGTCAGTCCAAAGGCTCCATTATTTACCCCTTTCTCCCCGGACATCATAGAAGACCCAATTCCCAAGCAATTCCATGGTCCAGGAATTGTTGACTATGATGGGAAGATAGATCGAGAGGACCACATCTGTAAGTTCGAGAACGCGGCTCTTCTACACCAGTATACAGATGGTGTGAAGTACCGGTGTTCTTGAATACCTTGTTGGGGGTCGCCAAGAGATGGTTCCAGAGGCTGCCTCAAGGTTTTATAAATTCCTTCCTAATGTTTAGAACCGTGTTCCTGCACCATTTCGCCAGCAGCCATCGGTATCAGAAGACGGCGTTAAATATGTTCGCCCTCAAACAGAAGGTGAAAGAACCGCTGAAGGACTACATCCAACAGTTCAATCGGGTGGCGCAAGATGTGCCAACCGCTAGATCAGAGATCCTTGTCAGCGCCTTTACTCAGGGACTCTCCGAAGACGACTTCTTCCAATCACTAGTGAAGAAGCCGCCAACCAGCTTCAATGACTTACTGGAACGCTGTGTCAAACACGTCAACGTCGAAGAGGTACAGCATGCACGCCATAAAGATCCTACTAGAGCCCCTTTGCAGATCTCGGTACAGTCCGAGAGAAGGGAACCACCGGCACCAGCTCGGGTGAAGGATCCTCGCTTGGGGAAAGACCACTGGACTGGTAAGAAGAGGCTGATGGAAACAGTCGACATGGCCAAACCGGAGCCATCGAAGAAGTATTGCAACTTCCACAGTAGTACAATGCACTCCATAGAGGAGTGCCACGCCTTGAAGAAGAGGTTAGCTCAAGAAGCGGACGTCAAACCTCGGAAGTAGTGGAAGAAAGCGGGATGCCAGTAGAGATCCCCGCGGCGAAGTTCTTCTCCTCGCAAGCGACAGTCAGGAGAAGATGGACCTAGGCGGAGCTTCTGGTCGCGTTCCAGGGGAAGGAGTCAGGAGATAGCACCCCCGCCAATCTCTCCCCCCCCCCCCCGAACGAGATCCCAAGAAAGGCAAAGCTTCAGTGCGGGGGCCCCCTATGGGCCATGTGGGACTGATTTTTGGAGGTCCTACTGGAGGGGACTCTCATCGAGCGAGGAAGACTCACACTCGTCGACTCGAGAATTATGCCATCGGAACGAGCAGTAGTCAGCGATAGGGCCCTATTATCTCCTCGGCCCTGAAGACCTAGAAGACGTGGACCCCCCCCCATGAAGACGCACTGATAATTCTCGCATGCATTGCAAATTACGAGGTTAAGAACGTATTTGTGGATACAGATAGTTCTGTCAACATCTTGTACAAGGCAGCCCTAGACCAGATGCAAATCGAGGAGGACGAGCTGCATCCGGTCTCCACTCTGCTCTTCGGCTTCACCGGATACTGAGTGCAGCCGATAGGGTAAATCTCCCTATCCTTATCGTTGGGGGATGACGCACTGGAGAGGACGAGGACTCCCTTCATGGTCGTAGATGCTCCCTCATCCTACAACGCCATCCTGAGCCACCCGGCTCACAGCATATTCCAGGCGATGGTCTTAGTCTGCCACTAGAAAATCAAGTTCCCGGTAGGTGAGCAGGTGGCCGAGGTCAAAGATGATCAGCTAGCTTCCCAGCGATGCTAAAGCGGGGAGGTCAGGATGGAAGCCGCAAGAACCCGAGAGCTAATAAGGCGTTGCAAATCGACCTCGCCAACCCTCGAGAGTAGGAGGGACCTAAAGAAGAACGGAGGGAGGTCGAGAGCGAAGAAGTCCAAATCCATGCTCAACAAACGGGAGGAGTCACAAGAATTGCATAACCATCGGGACGTGTTCGCGTGGGCCACCGAAGAGATCAAAGGAGTCCCCCCAGCCTTTGCCACGCATCGTTTGCATATAACTCCCGTAGCCCAGCCGGTAAAGCAAAGATGAAGACACTTTGCGCCCGAGCAGTACAAGATAATCAGAGAGGAAGTCGCCAAGTTGTTGAAGGCCGGACACATAAGAGAAGTCCAATTTCCTACTTGGTTGGCTAATGTAGTACTTGTCCCTAAGCCCAGGGGTAAATGGCGGGTCTATATCAATTTTAGAGATTTAAATAAAGTCTGCCCTAAAGACTGCTACCCCATGCCTCGGATAGATAGATTGGTAAATTCCACCTCCGATTATGAGTTTATTTCGATACTGGATGCTTACTAGGGATACCACCAAGTTCCTCTCACTCCTGAAGACTAAGAAAAGGTTAGCTTTGTGACAGAAAATAGTACTTAGTGCTACAACATTATGCCGTTTGGATTGCGCAATGCAGGAGCAACCTATCAACGCATGATGGACAAGGTCTTCTGACACCAGATAGGGAGGAACATTAAAGTCTTTGTAGATGACATCCTGGTCAAGACAGACAAGGGGAAAGACATGAAAGCCAACCTGGAAGAGACATTCGCCACCCTGAGGGCTATCAAGCTGAAGATGAACCCGGCTAAGTGTCTATTCGGGGTGAAGAGTGGTCAGTTCTTAGGGTATATGGTGACGAAGAGGGGGATTGAGGCTAATTCAGAAAAAGTGAAGGTCATCCTCAACATGTCATCTCCTCGCAACTTCAAGGACGTACAACGATTGAATGACAGAATTACGACCCTGTCCAGGTTCATCTCCAAGTCTGCTGACAGGACCCTGCTATTTTTCAAGATTTTGAGGAAGTCAATCAAGTTCGAATGGGATGACCAGTGCGAGAAAGCTTTCACAAATTTGAAAGCATACCTCGCCGACCTCCCCATCCTTCACAAGCTATTGGAGGGAGAGACATTGTTCGTCTACCTGTCCGCGACTGAACAAGCAGTGGGCTCGGTGTTCATTCGGGAAGAAGGCACTATATAGTATCCAGTCTATTTCTTTAGACATCTCCTGAAGGATGCAGAGACAAGGTATACTACTATAGAGAAGATGTCCTATGCTTTGGTGCTAATGGCCCGGAGGCTCAGGTCATACTTCTTAGCACATCCCAATGTGGTTCTCACCAACAACCCACTTGGGCGCGTCGTCACCAATCCTAAGGCCTCGGGTCGATTGATCAAGTGGACAACAGAGTTGAGTATGGGATTGAGTACCAGCCCCACACTACCATCAAGGCTGAAGCTCTCGCTGATTTTATACTCGAAGTTGTCCCGGAGCCCGAAGCTGATGGAATATGGAAGGTCTATGTCGATGGTTCAACCAATAGTAAGCATAGCGGAGTCGGAGTGCTAATGATTTCTCCCAGGGGAAATACATTGCATTTATCCATCCGCCTCCACTTCCGAGCTACCAACAACGAAGCCGAGTATGAGGCAATTCTAGCAGGCTTACAAGCAGCCAAGCAGGTGGGAGCTGCTCGAGTCATCCTACATTCGGACTCTCAGCTCGTCGCTCAACAGATAAAGGGTGAATTTGAAATAAAGAACGAGCGTCTTCAGAAGTATGTGGCCATCTATGAGCAGCTAAGATCCTCATTCATGGAGGTCATTCTGCAGAAGATTTCCCGGGCTGACAACGTTGAGGCAGACGAGCTGGCCGAGCTAGCCAGCTCTATAACCTCTTGGACGTTGGAGGAACCTAGTGTTACAGATGGAATGGTGTCTCAGATCATGGTTGTAAAAGTTGGCCTAGGCGGCACCCCACCGTGGTGCCGCCTAATGCCACCTAGCGCCGCCTAGGCGCTAGGCGGTAGTCCTCCGCCCGACTACCGCCTAGCGATTTTTACAACCTTGTCTCAGATGAAAGAGGAGGTTGCCGAGGCTGCACTACTGATAAGCATCATTTTATTGATCATTTCATATGATAAAATCTGTGTTTGACCCATATTTTACTTGCGTAATTGTGGATTTACCCTAGGTTCTAGGATTTACATTCATTTTGGACCTAATTGCAAATTTGGATATATTTGAATTGTTTTGTCACTAAATTATTGATCTACTTTTGTAGGCTTGGAAGGATCATGGACCTAGGTCATGTTGGGTCAAAGTTGAGTCAAAAGTGGACTGGATCAAGTGATTAAGCGTTGACTAATATGGACCGTCCGATGCAAAAACGGTTAGATCTAGGCCATCTGAGAACTTCTGATCAATCCGAGCTGGGATTAAGGTTAATCAAGCACTTGGATCAAGATCTGAAAGTTTCATCCAAATCAGAGATCATTTGGCCGTCAGATCAAGCTCAGGAGGATCTAGACCGTCCATTCAAAGATCAAGGTGATCTGAACCATCCGTTGCAAATCTGGCAAATCCGAGCTACCCTGAGGTAGATCATGACCTTTGATCAAAATCTGGGAAGTTTGAGTCAAATCGGACGAAGATCAGCCGTTGGATGAGCTTTGAACAATCTCAGCCGTCCAAATTAAATGGCATAAGTTTAAATGGAAATTCCCTCCGCAGAACAGAATTGTCGCGTCTTCGCAGCTTCTTCTCGTTTCTTCACTCGTTCTTCATTTTCTTTGGCGATTTTTCCATCTGAAGGTGTGGCCACATCGAATTCAACCTTGGAGCAGAATCTGGGTCTTTGGGAAGAAGCTTCAATGGAAATTCTAGCCCAGATTCGCATCGGAACAAAGCTTGATTGGGGGTTTCGTCAACTCTGTGATCCGGTCGATTTGATTGCAATTTTGTGCTATTTCTTTCAATCAGAGCTATCTGGAGGGTCTCTGGAGCACTCTGATCATCACCTGATCTTCATCGCATTCCTTCATCGTAAGATCAAAGAGATCGGATTGGTTTTCTCCAGCCGAACGTAGTCTGTGAGCAGAGTCAACATTGAGGTGTTTTTCCAGTGATCTGCGGAGCTGAAGGGGTTCTTGGCTTGCTCTTGTGTGACGGCAAGGAGATCTTGAGACAAGGGAAGGATCGAGGCTTAGTTTTTATGGCATTTCTTGTTTTCTTTAGCTGTAATTTCAGTTTCAGCAATTCATTTCTGTTCTGCACTCGTATCAGATGCTGTAGTTTTCTTTTATGAATTGTTTCTGCTTTAATTAGGGTTCAATTCTGCAGGTAGATAACTAGTGAGCTTGTCTAGTGAACAATTGTCTCAATTTTAATTCATTTCCTGTTTAATGGTTTGCGTATCAGTTTTGTTAGCTGTGTGTATCAGAATTTTTGCTTCCTTCCTCTGCGTATCAACTTAGTTCCTGCACTTACTTCAAGTTCATGTTTGTTTCTATGCTTTAATTCCTGAAAGTTAGAGATAATGTTTAGTTGCTAAAGCATTCAGTCTTAGCTTGCTCTGCAATTGATAAATTCTGAAGTTAGTTCCATTTTTACATTAAGTCTCAGCAGTTGCATATCAACACTTGTTTCGGTAAGCTTCAGCTGCTATTCTGAACTGTGTATCAGTGCCCCATGATCTTTTAAACCTCGTCTGAATTTTGGTTGAAATTTCTTTAGCTAGTTTTGTGAATTTCAGTACTCGATTTTCTTCTCAATTTCTGTAGTCACTCATTTCTGCAGATCTGTTTAAGTTCTGAGATTTGGCATCATTTGAGTTTGTTTTTGCATTCTTAGTTGCTGAATTTTGATTCTGCATCCAGATTGTGTCTGCATTCATTTCTTCTAAATTCCTTTAGCTTTATTAAGTTGCGTATCAGTTTGGTTTCACTGTTGAAAAGTGTTAGTTAATCAATTCTGAAGTTTCATCAAGATACATTTTAGCTTATCCGAATTTCATCTGAACATTAGTCTAGAGTACTTGATCTCAGTAGCTTGGTCTGATTCTGAATTCATTTTGTTGTCTCTCGGTAGAAGGTTTCTGAAACTCTGCAATCCATTTCTGTTTTACTGAATTTACTCCTATATCAGATTTGTTTTCTTTTAATTGTTCAGTCCTTTGTTGTTGCTGCAGTTCTTTATTCATCTCAGCACATACTTAACTGTTAGCTTTACTTCACAAGCTATGTTAGATCATTCACTTTTGAATTGCATGTATAGCTCTTGCACTTAGTATCATTTCGGCATATAGATTCTTTTCTCCTTGAGTATCACATTTTCATTGTTGCATTTGTTTCAAGAGATGTTTTCGGCTTGAGTGGTAACTCCTTGAGTTCAATACATTTGCAGCATACACTTGAACTTGAGTTTAGATTTGTTTTCCAAATTTGGCTAAGTTGTATTGGTTGATTGACTTTCCATTAGTTGAGTTCATTAGTTGCATTTATCTTATTAGTTCATTAGTTAAATTTCCTTTCTTTTCATTGCGTTTTCATTTCTGATTGCAACCCCAAACACAGATTTTATTTGAAACCCAAAAAAATATTAACGAAACATAAACTCAAAGCTTGAATCAAACCATCTCAACTAGCCCTAGGAAAAATACGACTTGTGGTCCCTTTACTACATTTTATTCCTTGATAGCAAAAAGGGTTTCCAGCTTTACAAATATCTAAATTTGAGACCCACATTCGTGATAGCTCTTTTGGGTCCATCAATTACCCGACTGGAGAAGATCATATGTGGAATTCTTGTGAAGCGGAATTATGCCGGCAAGCGATAAAGAAGTTCGGCTTTTCCACCGTCGGGTTTCCAGATTCACACTAGTTGGGGAGCAGAGCAGCTATACAAAAGAGCATTTGCCCGACCCTTACTCAAGTGCGTTGGTTCAGAGGAGGCTGACTACATCATGCGAGAGATCCATGAAGGCATTTGCGGGAGCCATATTGGAGGAAGATCCCTAGCTAGGAAGATCATCCTAGCAGGATACTTTTGACCAACGTTGCAAGTCGATACCCTCAAGTTCGCTGGCAGCACCAGATGAAACATTTTAGTATTCCAGCATTGCTTATCCAGAGCTTGCTGGTGATTTTGAGCTCAGATCTGGACTCATCCACCTATTGCCCAAATTTCAAGGATTATCTGGAGAAGATCCAAATAGACACTTGCATGAGTTTCACGTTGTATGCTCCACTATGAAGCCTCAGGGTATTTCAGAAGATGATATCAAGTTGAAGGTTTTTCCCTTCTCTTTGACTGGAGCAGCTAAGGACTAGTTTTACTATCTACCTACTGGGCACGTGTCTAGCTGGATTTCCATGAAGAAGGCATTTCTTGAAAAAATATTTCCCAGCCTCCAGAACTGCAATCATCAGGAAAAGTATTTGTGGCATTCATTAAGTAATGGGAGAGACACTTTATGACTTCTGGGAGAGATTCAACAAACTTTGCTCCAGTTGCCCACAGCACCAGATTAGCGAGCAGCTCCTAATCCAGTACTTTTATGAGGGATTATTACAGATGGATAGGATTATGATTGATGCTGCAGCTAGAGGAGCCCTAGTTAACAAAACGCCACATCAAGCTAGGGAGCTTATTTCTAATATGGCTGAGAACTCACAACAGTTTAGAAGCAGAGCATTGACTACCAGAGGAGTGGGTGAAATTCAGGTGGTTTCTAATGATCAGAAGGAGATTAAGAATGCATTGGTAGAGCTCACATCAGCGGTTAAGCAAATGGGCCTCAATATTGCAAGTCAAAATTCAACTCCTTCAGTACCTCCACAATCAAGCCAAATGATGAGTGTATGTGGCATTTGCGCTAGCCAAGAACACAATTCAGATTCATGTCCCAACCTCCAACAAGATGAGTCACTAGCGGCATTGGTTAGGGGACAATTTCAAGCCAGAAACAAACCTTACTCCTCTACTTATAATCCTGGTTGGAGGGATCATCCAAATCTGAGGTATGGGAATTCTTTCTACCAACAAAACCCTCAATAACAACAACAATTGCAACAGCCTCAACAAAATTTCCAGCCACCACAACAATCTCAGCATCAAAATCAGCAATTCCAACTCTAAAATCAGCAATTTCAACCAACATATCAGCAAATCCAGCAACCATTCCAAGGGAATTTGAATTTTTAGCAACAATGTCAACCTTTACAGCAACAATTTCAACAACCACAGCAGAGTTACCAACCTTGGAATCAAAATTTTCAGCCACAAAATCAAGGATTTCAGCCTAATCAATTTCAGTCCTCACAACAACAAGTTCCATTTCAAAATCAGAGTTTTCAAGGTTATAATTCTCAACAAATTTCCCCAACATTCCAGCCAAGTTATCAGCCTTATCAACAACAATTTCAGCCATCCTATCAGCCCCAACAGCCCTATTTTCAAGGATCTCAGCAAGGGCAACAATTTCAACAACCTACTCCTATTTTTCAAGGTCAATCAAAACCATATGCTAATCAAGGGGGCTATGAAGGGTCTAGTAGAGGAAATGCACAACAACAAAGCATAGAGGAGATGTTTCAACAACTTCTACAACAACAAAGGAATGATCCCGCAATACAAAACCTCGAAAGACAAATCGGACAATTGGCTAGTGGTATAAATCAAAGTCAAGCTCTAGGATCAAGCCAACTACCTTCTCAAGTTGTTCCCAATCCAAAGGGAAATGTTAGCGCTATTTATTTGAGGAATGGGAAGGTTGCATCAACTCAAAATGGTCCAAGAGCTGAATTTTCTGAAAACAGGGCAACACCAACAATTTCAGCACCGATCAGCCCCGAAATCATTTCAAAATCAGTTGATTCCACCCCTAGCCCATGCTCAACTCCCTCAACAAGTAATCCTATGATTTTGGTGGAAAATGAGGGAGAAATCAGCCCCGAAACAGATTTTACTGCAACTACTTTGAAGGGGACAGCAGCTCACAAATCAGCCCCTCCATCTTCGGTTCAAGAGGAAGAAATTAGGGTGCCCTTGCCCTTTCCACAGTGGAAAACTCAAGCCAAAAGACAAGTGGAGGAGGAGAAAACCAAAGAGTACAATGAGCTGGTAAAACTTTTTAGCAAAGTAGAAATTAATGTACCCTTGTTGATCATGATTAAACAGATTCCTAAATATGCGAAGTTCCTGAAAGATCTATGTGTTCACAAGAAGAAGCTTAAGGAAAATGAGTTGGTCAACCTGGGGAAAAATGTTTCATCACTCATCCATGCCATACCTCAAAAATGTGAAGATCCTGGAATGTTTACTGTATCTTGTGAGATAGGGAGCACCACGCTACATGATGCCATGCTGGATTTAGGAGATTCCATTAATGTCATGCCCAGGACGGTCTTCCAGATGCTTGGCATTGGCCCTCTATAGCCCACTAGAGTTGTGATTCAGCTAGCAAACAGAAGCCAGACCCACCCGGCAGGAGTTATTGAAGATGTTTTGGTTAAAGTGAAGGAGTTGATTTTCCCCGCAGACTTCTACATTTTAGACATGGAAGGAGAGTATCTTGCACGTAGAACCCCACTTATCCTTGGAAGGCCTTTTCTGAAGACTGCTAGAACAAAAATTGATGTATATGCTGGTACCCTTTCGATGGAAGTGGGGGACACAGTAGTCCAGTTTAGTATTTTCGATGCAATGAAGGACCCTAGGGGAGATCACTCTATTATGAGCATAGACACCGCAGATGAGACTGTTGAGGCACAGTTTATTGCTGATGATGGTGCATTTGACATAGTGGGAGGAGCTTTGATTTCAGAGGAAGCTGAGGAGATGGATGGAAAAGCATGCGACAGCCTTGATTTCAAAACTGAAACTTTACCAGAATTTTCTTATTTTTTATTTTGCCACGATACTGCTATTGATAGTCCTAATTTTTCTAATAAGGTTTTGCAGGTATTACTAAGGAGGCATGCACAGGAGATGATTCTATAGGTGTAGGGGATTGCACAGAGCCCCAGGGACCACCACCATTGACCGATACATTAGAAAATTCAGAGAACAATCCAGAAAGTGTAGGGACTTGCATGATGGGAGCAAGAACCCAAGGATCACCTATTTCAGTTGAATATCCACCAGAATTTGAGCCTGAGATGGAGGTATTTAATTTCTTGCAGAACCAACAGACATTTTTCAGCACGATCAGGTAAGTATTTCTTCTTTTCCTTTAGAAAATTTCAGAGAGGTGTCTAAATTTGCATGTGAAGAATGTCTTGATATATCATTTGTGAAAAATAATTATGAAAATTCTTTAGAGGCACCCAGACTTGATTTTATTCATTGCTATGATATTCTTGAGACAGATTATGCCAAAATTGATTGTGAGAAATTTTTAGAAGAGCCTGAAATTGAAGTTGTTTATTGTGATGAATCTCTTGTTATTTCTTTTGCTGAAATTGAGTGTGAAAAACTTATGGAGGTATCCGAGATCGATTTTATGGGTTGATATACCTTTGATGGATTTTAATTGTAAAAAATTTTTAGAAAAGCCTGAAATTGAAGTTGTTTATTGTGAAGAATCTCTTGCTATATCTTATGTTGAAATTGAGTGTGAAAAACTAATGGAGGTACCAGAGATTGATTTTATTGGCTGTGAAACATTTCTTGATATACCTTATGTAAAAACTGCTTGTGAAAAATTTACTGAGGTACCAAAAATTGATTTTATTGGATGCGATGCATTTTTTGATATATTTTATGTAGAGATTGATGGTATTACACTTTTATCTTACCCTCCGCGCATGAGAATGGTTTTATTTGGTTTTGCAGGGTCCCAAAGATTTCTTGAGTGGGTGCTCCATCTAAACAGTCTTCAACCTCCTGGAAAGATTTTCAAGAAGCATCAAGAGGGAGGAGTTGATTTTGCTTTGACTCATAGCACTCCACCTCTAAAATGGATGTTGAACATTAATCGTCCACGACCACCTGAACATTTTTCTGTAAAGTTTAAGTGTGGGGGAGTAATGCAAAATAAAATTGAGCAAAGGAAGGGAACTTTCTCAAATACCCATACTCCTCCACTACTACGATGGAGATTATTTCTTGATAGACTCCGACCGCCAGAAATAAAGGGGAGTTTGTTCCTTCTTGCATTTTCTTTCATTGCATGTTTCATTTTATGTTCTTTAGGAGTAGAATTTTTTTTTAAAAAGAGTCTTGCTAATAAATGTGTGAGTAGAGTAGAATGAATAAATAGACACTGTAAATACCATGTTATTTCTTTTGGCACATTTTCTTCATGAGTAGGAATAAATGTATCCCTCTAGGTTATCTTCATATCATTTTAGAGTCTCTTGAAAATAAATTAAATTTGGTTGTTAAAACTTAGGGTTTGAGCTCATGGATGACATCTTGGATGCTTGAGTACTATTTGGCTATGGATTCTTGATTGAGGACTTGAGATGAATTATTTGTACCTAGTGAGGATTAGCCTTATTTTTGTGACACATACATGTGATTGTACTCTAGAACTTGCTTAGGTTCTTTCAAAACCATATTTCTATGATTGGATCACATCTATAGAGGCTAATCAATTTTTTTCCTTTCCATATCAATTCTTGGCAATAATCATGTTATTCTATTTTCCTTTCAAAATCTTCTACTCTTAACCATACTTTTATAGGGACTTGTTTGTTTGGGGATGTTTTTTGATGTTATTTTGCCCGAGACGGACAAAAGAATAAGTGTGGGGGAGTGGTTAGTGATTTGGAATCAATTTTTATCAAGGATGCACTTCATTTCGGGAAAAAAAATTTCTGCAATTTCATGTGCCAAGTTGAATTGAGTTGGTGTCAAGAATAAGCAAAAAGTAGTGGTTAAGGGTGGAAACAATTGGAGATCTAGATTCTTGATTATAAATTGAAGATCCAAGCAATGTTGTGCCAAGCTAAATTCGGTTGAAGAAGCAAAGTTTATGTGCCAAATTCAAATTGGCACACAATGGCAGAAATCTATATCAAAGGAAAAGATTTTTTTTTCTGTGGAGCATGTTTTGTGTGGAATTGTTTTGGACTGCAGCTGTACTAAATCAGTTACTATGAAATACAGCTGCATAGATCAATAATTCAAATTGAAGCTGAACAAGTCTGGATTGTGCTAGTAAGGATTCAAATTGAGCTGGGCTGTTTTTAGTTTGTTCGAGTTGCAAGGGTTGTTGACTTGGATTAAGAGATCCACCTTCACCAGCCATCAGATATTCTGAAGAGCAGCAGAGTGAAAGAAATATTGATGCATGGCAGTGAGGAAGTTAGCAACATATAAAAAAAAATAAAAACAGGGCACTAAAAAATAGTGAGGAAGCAAAGTTATCAAGCCATTTAAGTGGAAGAACATTTTTCGATATCTGAATATACCAGTAATCTTGAAAGAGTGGAACTGCAAGGTTCTGAAACAATTGAAGAACTAATTATTGAATCTGCATTGAAAAAAAAATGGTCTTGCAGTTTGGTATCAACTTCAAGCTGAATTCCTGCTTCCTAATTCAGCAACGTGTAGCTGAATTTGACAGAACTTGCAGAATGGTCTTGCACTGAATTCAACCTCTCGGGAGCAGATTTCAAACTAGTGGATGAGATCAGTAGAGTAGTGCAGTGCTATCAAGGCAAATGGATGAAAACAGAAAAAAAAACTGCAATGTATCAGTTCACTTAGTGTAGCATTTAAATCTTCCATTTCTATTTGATGTCAACTGCTGTCAAGGAATAAGATGATCACAAGGATGAAGAACTTGAAGATTATGATTCTGATATTAATTTTGGGAAGCTGAAAGTTGAAATAAGGTTGGCACAATGATCAAGTATGGTTGTAAGAAAAAAAAAGAACAGTTTGACCAACTCTTGTGAAGCAGTTCATTTAAAAGTTTGGAAGCCAAATTACAAAGAAAGAGTGAACAAGATGAAGAGAAACTTGAGTAGAGACTTAGCTGCAACTTAAATCAGAAACTTCATCAGCTGAAACAGAAAAAAAAAAAAGCAAAAACAAAGGAAACAAAGTGTCAAGAATGAAGTTGTGGCACCATGAAGCAAGTGTACCAACTGATTGGTTTCTTTAATTCAAATCAATTTCTTGCTCTACTACAAGACTGACCTTGCAAGAGGATTTAAAAAAAAAAATCAGAAAAGGAAGAGAAGGAAGAAAGGTTGGCACGCAAGAGTGAAATTGGCACAAAGGAGTTGATGAGGACTTTTCATCGAATTTTTGAAGGGCAATGCCAAAGTCTTACTCCATCACACTTTTGATTTCATTATGAGGACTGACAAGAGGGCAAAGTGCATTGAAAATATCCTTGAACATCCAAGTCTTCCATTTTATCAAATTTGCTATTTTCTAGGCCTTTACTTCATTTTTACCATTTTCTATGTCTTTCACTTGTTTGGATGAACTTTTGTAGATGTGGATCCTAACCATGAATAATGGTGGAGAGTAGATAACAAGCAAGCCTATGGTAGTGCAAAACGCATGTGTCTTTGAGTAAGCTCCATTTTCATCATGTACTTAGAACTTAGGAAGAGAGCCACCAAAAACTTCCTTTGAAAGGTTAGAGAGTTAAATTCATCTCAATGAATCATGAAGGTTGAAATTGCTAAGTTGTTAATTTAAGGCCAAGATACTAATCCATAGAGTTTAGATTTTTGAGAATTGACAACCCTAGGTAATTTCTTTTCAATTGCTTCTACTTATGTTTGAGAAAAGCTAGGGGATACATATTTAGTACTTTTCGCGAGACGCTCAAGTTTAAGTGTGGGGGAGTTGATAAGTATCATTTTATCGATCATTTCATATGCTAAAATCCGTGTTTGACCCATATTTTACTTGCGTAATTGTGGATTTACCCTAGGTTCTAGGATTTACATTCATTTTGGACCTAATTGCAAATTTGGATATATTTGAATTGTTTTGTCACTAAATTATTGATCTACTTTTGTAGGCTTGGAAGGATCATGGACCTAGGTCATGTTGGGTCAAAGTTGAGTCAAAAGTGGACTGGATCAAGTGATTAAGCGTTGACTAATATAGATCGTCCGATGCAAAAAAGGTTAGATCTAGGCCATCTGAGAACTTTTGATCAATCCGAGCTGGGATTAAGGTTAATCAAGCACTTGGATCAAGATCTGAAAGTTTCATCCAAATCAGAGATCATTTGGCCATCAGATCAAGCTCAGGAGGATCTAGACCGTCCATTCAAAGATCAAGGTGATCTGAACCATCCGTTGCAAATCTGGCAGATCCGAGCTACCCTGAGGCAGATCATGACCTTTGATCAAAATTTGGGAAGTTTGAGTCAAATCAGACAAAGATCAGCCGTTGGATGAGCTTTGAACAATCTCAGCCGTCCAAATTAAATGGCATAAGTTTAAATGGAAATTCCCTCCGCAGAACAGAGTTGTCGCGTCTTCGTAGCTTCTTCTCGTTTCTTCACTCGTTCTTCATTTTCCTTGGCGATTTTTCCATCTGAAGGCGTGGCCACCTCGAATTCAACCTTGGAGCAGGATCTGGGTCTTTGGGAAGAAGCTTCAATGGAAATTCTAGCCCGGATTCGCATCGGAACAGAGCTTGATTGAGGGTTTCATTAACTCTGTGATCCGGTCGATTTGATTGCGATTTTGTGCTGTTTCTTTCAATCGGAGCTATCTGGAGGGTCTCTGGAGCACTCTGATCATCACCCGATCTTCATCGCAAGATCAAAGAGATAGGATTGGTTTTCTCCAGCCGAACGCAGTCTGTGAGCAGAGTCAACATTGAGGTGTTTTTCCAGTGATCTGCGGAGCTGAAGGGGTTCTTGGCTTGCTCTTGTGTGACGGCAAGGAGATCTTGAGACAAGGGAAGGATCGAGGCTTAGTTTTTATGGCATTTCTTGTTTTCTTTAGCTGTAATTTCAGTTTCAGCAATTCATTTCTGTTCTGCACTCGTATCAGATGCTGTAGTTTTCTTTTATGAATTGTTTCTGCTTTAATTAGGGTTCAATTCTGCAGGTAGATAACTAGTGAGCTTGTCTAGTGAACAATTATCTCAATTTTAATTCATTTCCTATTTAATGGTTTGCGTATCAGTTTTGTTAGCTGTGTGAATCATAATTTTTGCTTCCTTCCTCTGCGTATCAACTTAGTTCCTGCACTTACTTCAAGTTCATGTTTGTTTCTGTGCTTTAATTCCTGAAAGTTAGAGACAACGTTTAGTTGCTAAAGCAATCAGTCTTAGCTTGCTCTGCAATTGATAAATTCTAAAGTTAGTTCCATTTTTACATTAAGTCTCAGCAGTTGCATATCAATACTTGTTTCGGTAAGCTTCAGCTGCTATTCTGAACTGTGTATCAGTGCCCCATGATCTTTTAAACCTCGTCTGAGTTTTGGTTGAAATTTCTTTAGCTAGTTTTGTGAACTTCAGTACTCGATTTTCTTCTCAATTTCTGCAGTCACTCATTTCTGCATATCTGTTTAAGTTATGAGATTTTGCTTCATTTGAGTTTGTTTTTGCATTCATAGTTGCTGAATTTTGATTCTGCATCCAGATTGTGTTGCATTCATTTCTTCTAAATTCCTTTAGCTTCATTAAGTTGCGTATCAATTTGGTTTCACTGCTGAAAAGTGTTAGTTAATCAATTCTGAAGTTTCATCAAGATACATTTTAGCTTATCCGAATTTTATCTGAACATTAGTCTAGAGTACTTGATCTCAGTAGCTTGGTCTGATTCTGAATTCATTTTGTTGTCTCTCGGCAGAAGGTTTCTGAAACTCTGCAATCCATTTCTGTTTTACAGAATTTACTCCTATATCAGATTTGTTTTCTTTTAATTGTTCAGTCCTTTGTTGTTGCTGCAGTTCTTTATTCATCTCAGCACATACTTAACTGTTAGCTTTACTTCACAAGCTATGTTAGATCATTCACTTTTGAATTGCATGTATAGCTCTTGCACTTAGTATCATTTCGGCATATAGATTCTTTTCTCCTTGAGTATCACATTTTCATTGTTGCATTTGTTTCAAGAGATGTTTTCGGCTTGAGTGGTAACTCCTTGAGTTCAATACATTTGCAGCGTACACTTGAACTTGAGTTTAGATTTGTTTTCCAAATTTGGCTAAGTTGTATTGGTTGATTGACTTTCCATTAGTTGAGTTCATTAGTTGCATTTATCTTATTAGTTCATTAGTTAAATTTCCTTTCTTTTCATTGCGTTTTCATTTCTGATTGCAACTCCAAACCCAGATTTTATTTGAAACCCAAAAAAATATTAACGACACATAAACTCAAAGCTTGAATCAAACCATCTCAACTAGCCCTAGGAAAAATACAACCTGTGGCCCCTTTACTACATTTTATTCCTTGATAGCAAAAAGGGTTTCCAGCTTTACAAATATCTAAATTTGAGACCCACATTCGTGACAGCTCTTTTGGGTCCATCAATTACCCGACTGGAGAAGAACATATGTGAAATTCTTGTGAAGCGGAATTATGCCGGCAAGCGATAAAGAAGTTCGGCTTTTCCACCGTCGGGTTTCCAGATTCACACTAGTTGGGGAGCAGAGCAGCTATACAAAAGAGCATTTGCCCGACCCTTACTCAAGTGCATCGGTTCAGAGGAGGCTGACTACATCATGCGAGAGATCCATGAAGGCATTTGCGGGAGCCATATTGGGGGAAGATCCCTAGCTAGGAAGATCATCCTAGCAGGATACTTTTGACCAACGTTACAAGCCGATACCCTCAAGTTCGTCGGTGGATGTGAAACCTGTCAAAGGCATCAACATATCACTCACCGCCCGACAGAGCTGCTACGAGTCTCCACAGTCTCCTGCCTATTTGTGGGAAATGGACATTCCAATCGGGCCCCACCAGAAATTCTTGTTGGTTTTAGTGGACTATTTTTCCAAATGGGTGGAAGCTTAGCCTCTTATGCACATCACGGAGGTCGCAATGATGAAGATCCTATGGAGGGATATTGTCTGCAGGTACGATATCCCTCACAAATTGGTGTCGGATAATGGCAAATAGTTTGTAGGGCGCAAACTCAAGGAATGGTGTGAAGGACTGGGTATTCGACACGCCTTCACTTCAGTCGCATACTCCTAGGGTAATGGGAAAGCAGAAGTCGTCAATCGGGAGATCATAAGGGGGCTCATGATCAAGTTAGACCACGTTGGAGGTAGCTGGGTTGATGAGCTCCCTAGCATTCTATGGTCATACCGCACAACACCCAGGGAAGGAATAGGCCAGAGTCCTTTCCATCTGGTATATGGAGCGGAGGTAGTAATTTTGGTGAAAGTGGGTGCGGAGTCCACCCAACAGCGACATTACAATAAGGAGAGCAACGATCAAGAACGGTTGATTGACCTGGACCTGGTGTCAGAGGTACGAGACAAAGCATCTACTCGAGCCTTGGCATATAGGTAGCGCATGCAACAAGCATACAATCGCCAAGTAATCGCTCATACCTTTAAGGTCGGAGACAAGGTCTGGAAAAGAATCAAGCTAGTCGGCGGCACAGAAAAGCTCGAACCGCAATGGAGGGGACCCTACCTCGTCACTAAAAAGCACACCGAAGGTAACTACTATCTAGAGGACGACAAGGGCAAAAGGTTGGATAGGGTGTGGCATGCTAATCATCTCCAGCAATATCACACTCGGTGAGACTTGTGAGATATCCCATGTATTTGTATTCATGTTCGCACTGCATTGCAGTTTCAATAATCAAAGAAACAAACGAGATGTCTCATCAAGACCCGGTGTACCTGCCTAAAAACCCTACTATATCGTGGTGCAGTGGATGCCCGAGGTGAGTAGACCTGATCGTGGTGTTGTGGATGCCTGACCAGGAGCTGAAAAAACCCTACTACTTGTAGTGTTGCGGATGCCCGAGGTGAGTAGACCTGGTCGTGGTGCTGCGGATGCCCGACCAGGAGCTGCAAAAACCCTAATACCTTGTGGTGCTGCGAATGCCCGAGGTGAGTAGGCCTGGTCATGTGGTCGATTATATCCGATCAGAGGCTACTAACCTTAACCATGACCCCAAGGAAAATCTGTTAACGTACAGAGTAAGTTGGCCTTGGCAAGTCGTTAAGCAGGTCGAATCCTTTCCTAGCCTACGCCGATGATGTACAACGCGCGGATTCTTGTCTCTCCCCTGGTAGTAGATATCGGCCATATACAGGAAGGGAGGGAGCCAGCATGTAGTCAACATGATATAGAAGAACACCATCAAACATTGAAAATAAGCAGGAAGTTTAATTATTGCCAAGGAACCCGCAACACATAGGTAACAAGCTTCAGTTTACTTATGAATAGGGTACATTGAGGATCACATTAGAAGGAAATACAAAAGGCACTCATATCGGTGGTATGATTATTACACTCAGCTGAGGAGGTCGGGGGCCATGCCACTCCTTTATTCGAGCTCTCATCCGTTGGAGGGACGCTTCCTTAGCCTCGTTCCTTCTTTGTGGCCACCGAGCTAAACTCAGCCGAGGAGGCCGGGGGCTATGCTGCTCCTTTACCCGAGCTCTCCTCCATTGAAGGGACGTTTCCTTAGCCTCGTTCTCTCCTTGTGGCCGCTGAGCTAGAAGTCACATCCTTGTGGCTACAGCAACTCGGCCCTTCACTTGATGTAATGAAACACTAGCTCGGAATGCAAAAGCAAGTCATTCAATTCCGAGTATGTCTTCCCAAAGTGCCACAGAATAAAAGAAAACAAGGCAAAAGACATGCATTCCAAATAAGGATATCCTCAAAGTGCGCAAGACAGAATCATGCAAAAGCTTTTTCATTCCAACTAAATGATTACATTGGAAGTACATGAAAGAGTGAAAAACAAGTAAAAAGCAAAAAAGGGAGACACATAGCGCAGGTGGGGGAAGAGCTCCTATAGTTCCTTCTCTTCGAGCGGGAGCTCATCCCAAACCTGACCAACACTAATAAAACTCAGGTCTACGTCAGGCTTTAGCAATTGGGCCTTCTTGAGCTGCTGGATGGCACCATTAAAGCCCTGTTTCAGACGCTTTAGGACCTATCGCCAGAATGTCGCTCAATTCATTAGACTGTAAAAACCTGGCCTTGAGCTCTGCCTCGGTCTTTCTTGGTCGGGATGCCTCGTCAGCCTTGTAGCGTTGCAGTTCAGCATCGACTTCATCCTTAGCAGCCTTCAACTAAGCCACCTCAAAGGACATCTGATCTCTATCTTCTAAGGCTTCCTTGAGCCTCTCTGAGGTGGCCAAGATTTCTGAATTGGCCCAGGCGACTGTTAGTGATATGAGAAAAGTGTCCTAAGGCAATCGCCTTATGATTGTAATCATTTATTTTAATAAATGAATATTCACTATTTGAGTATACATGTTTATGTATTTGATTGAGATCTTAAACTCATTTACTGAATGTCCGCAATACAATTCACAGCATGAGAGAATTTGTGATGAATTCACAACTAGTGATTATCTCTACATGTGCAATTGTGAAGTATTGAAATTGTCCCTAGTTGATGAATTGATAAAAACGGACACTATCAATTCTGTTGAGACTAGCATGGGTTATTCTCTAATCAGTTGATTCTCACTGGCTGGTGACATTGGGATGTCCGGAGATAAACATTAATGTTAGTTAAGGGAACTAGTTCATTGGAGTGACTGGCTGTAAAACTTCATATGGTAGTCTATATATAGACATATCAGTGAAGTTCTTACTGCAGCTTAAGTGCGATGTTCCTTTGACTTGCGGTGTTCAAGTCATCTTAGTCATGGAGACTTATACTTTGACATCTTAAGCAAGCATCTCCAAGGAGGTGTGGACCCAGGATGATTGGGTATAAGCCGAAGTACCCGAAGATATTTGAACAGCCTACAAAGGATTCACCACTCCTTGCGAGGAGATGTATACCCAAGGCCTATCGTCGGATTGTTACTCGAAGCCTCTGGCCAGAGCATGACATGTTCAGAGTATGAATCTCTTAGATACATGAGAGTAATTAGAATCCGTAGGACGAGAAAACGTTACTTGGGCTAGGTGTGACGTAGTCAGCCTAGTGGGGACTGACACACATAGACCATGTCTTAAACCAAGTGGGTATAAGATGGTGAAGGGAATGGGGCACGATTCATTATAGCTGCTAAAGGGTTTCAGAATTGTTTCTAAGGTCAACCGTTGATCTTTCGATTAATTGGGGATCATGATGTACTACTAGGTGCCACTCATGATCGTTCTATAATTGGTTAATTATAGACGGCCAACATAAATCGAAATCCTATTTAGTCACACGCACTACGAGTAATCTGAGGGATTTAAAATGAGTTGAAAATTAGATTTTCCAATCAAAAGAGATTAGGTTTGGTTGAGCCAAACGATAAGTCGAATCTGAATTTTTCAGAGACGCATCGGAAGCGTAAAATGGCTAAGTCTTTTGAAGACTTAATAGATGAATTAAATGAGTTTAATTCATTGGGGCATGGCCTGGATAGGCCGGCCAAAGAGGGTCCCCACCCTCTTTGCTTGGCCGGCCACAATAAAGGGAGGGAACCAAATTGTTTGGTTCAATTTATAAAATAAATCAAGTGTGGTTTGTTTTATAAAATTATGGATGATATAAATTTTTTATATAAACCAAGGTTTGGTTTATTTTTATGGAAATTAAAATGAACCATAGATTGGTTTATTTTATTTTATAAAATCAATCATGGATTGATTTACCATGATAAAGAAATTTATATAAAGAAATTTATATAAAATTTATTTTTCATGGAAATTAAAATGAACCATGGATTGGTTTATTTTATTTTATAAAATCAATCATGGATTGATTTACCATGATAAAGAAATTTATATAAAGAAATTTATATGATAAATTTCTTATGAAAATTTATTCCATAAGAAAAAAGAGACTTGGTTGATTTTTATCATGAATTAAAATATGATTTTAACCATGATATAAAATCAAGACTTGGCATGATGGAATAAGTCATAGAAAATTTATATGATAAATTTCTTATGAAAATTTATTCCATAAGAAAAAAGAGACTTGGCGGTTGGGAGGCCACTATATAAAGGACCCAAGGCAAGGCTTGGAATTCATTATTCGAAATAATCCAAGTATTCTTGCTTGGGCTCTCTCCCTCTCCTCCCTTCTTCCTCTTGGCCGGCCACAAGCCTCCCCCCCTTTCTTCTTGCCATGAGCACAAGGAGAAGCACCGAGGCGACGAAGTTCTTCCGTTGGGACGATCTTCCTCTCCGGCCATCATCACCTTGGGATTGGGCGCAAGTCATCTTCCTCCTTCTCGCCGGAATTGTGATTCCAGCCAACCTTGGTGGTGAGTTTTTCCGATGTGATTACTTCTCTATTGGTTTTTCTTGTCGCGTTCTCGGAGAATCTACTAGTTCTCGAGAACACAAAACTCGTGACTTTGCGAAGTCATCCCGAAGATACTCGGCGTGGACGCGAATAGAGGCGGAGCTTCCAAGGGATGCTTACGGTTGGATCTCGTCCCTTCCTTCGAGTTACGCGAGGTAATAAGTAAATTAGTTTACGTTTCTGCAAAATTTAAATATATGATCATTTCTACACAAGATAAGGTTGCATGCTTAGATGTGTGGTTAAATAATTTGAGAAATTATTTATGCTAAACCTTCCGCTGCACATAATTAATTTTAAAATTACGAACCCGCATCCATGTCAACATGCACCCGGTCCCAACAGCGACATCCTCCTGAAGGTCGGACATGTGATCAGCCACTGCCTTTATTACAGATTTCTTCTGGGCTAGCTGGTGCGCCTGTTCTTGTATCCGACCATTCAACGCCACCGTCGAAGACTCCAGGAGCTGGACGTCCCAGAACAATATTTGCTCCCTGGCCTGGAGTTGCTCTCGCTCCTAGGCCAGGTTGCGCAGGTCATCCGAAAGGGCAATGCCCCTCGCTAACAAAAGGCGATCATGATGGCGAGAGTTGTGCAGAGCGGATTCTGAGGCCAGCAGGGAGTCCATGTAGTACTCCACTATAGCCCTGAGGGCTCTGCTGACCTTTGCCTGCATGAGGCCCCCCCTACGGGCACGATGGACCTCTGCCTTTGATGCGGCTAGTTTGCGGATCATAGGATCGATCTCTCGCCTATAATACAAATGCTGACCCTCGGCGAGGCAGTCGTAAGTGGCTTGCAGCAAAGAATAAGGGTTAGAAAACATGAGCAACAACAACAAGAAAAAACAAATACCTCTACCTTCAGGAGAGACTCATGCAGGCTGGCCAGGGGCCCAACCAAGGCACTCAAGGCCCTTCCTCTCAGGTCGCCCCGACTCCTCGGCGCGTCGTCCCGACTCCAGGAGGAGGATGCATCTCTGGAGCGGGGGATGAGCTGGCTGGCAGGTGCCTCTGGGCACTGTAGAGGGGCCCGGGATGTCCTCCTCAGAGCTGGACGCTCCCTCGGAGACACGACCCTCAGCGGAGCCCTCCTTTAGTTGCACCGGTTGGGGCTTCCTAGAAGTCGCCTCCTCCGTCGCTTGGAGCCTCCGGCGGATGCGGTCAAGTAGTAGTCGGGGCTCTATTAGCACCGCCTGCTTACGTTTTGAGGTGTTGGAGGAACTGGCCGGGGTGAGGGTGGCACTCTGATGCCCCGTCTCTAGAATGGTCGTCTGTTTGAGCCGCTTGGTTAGGGCATCGTGTCCTCCTCCTCGGGGACAGGCAGGTCCTCCTCCTCAGGGATAGAGGGGAGCTCGGGAGATACAAAGTTCCTCAACCTCCTCCGGATTGCCGACTGCTTATCGGGTCTCTTCCTCCTCAGTTTCCTGGCTGCTTTATCCGTCGGTGGCCCGGTTTGGGACGTCGACCATTGTTCATTCCCTCCTGTCTTGATCAAGGCGAGAGAGAGGTCGGCTCCTTGGGCACCAGGCAGCTCTGGCGGCCCCTCGTCATCGGGGCACTCATTCGCTCGTTGTGCGTCGGGCTGCTCCGGTGTCCCTTAGTCGTCGGGTTGCTTCGTTGCCTCCTCCGGAGCTTCAGCTGACTCAACCACCGAGGCAGGGGGAACTGGAGGAGAGGTCAGGGCCTGTTTGTTGGCCTGCTCCCATTTGAGGAGCCGGTTCATCGCCCGGATAGCATGACGTCCTCTGCAATGCACAAGCAACAAAACATCAGTTAGATTAACGGGCATCTGTAAAATGATAAGCTTACCGAGGCTGGGACTTATGCTGGTGACTTTAGGGCTGAGTCCCGCTCAGTACATGAGTTCATCACTCTGCACCAAACCGGGGTCACTAAACTCCATGCCGGACAGGAAGGATGCTCCTAGCCCTTTGATAGCCTAGATCCTGCTGGAAGTCTCCTAGCTTCGAGGGGGGGTTGGTAGGTTTTCCCTTCAACGAATGGGGCTGAAAGGGCGCTGAGGAAGTTGGATGAAGAAAAAACGTTCCTTCCATCCCTTATAGGAGGAAGGAAAACCCCTATGAACCTATGGCCGGGGCGAGCCGTGAAACTGAAGGCCCCCCTGGACGCTTGTGTGGGGATGAAAAAGAAGTGGAAAAAGTGGGGGTCAAAAGAATGTCAAAGAGCTTGAAGAGGATAAACGCTTCGCCCATCAAGGCGAAGGCGTTGGGAGCTATCTGATGCAGGGGGTACGTTGAAATAGGAAGAGATACTCATGAAAAAAAGGTGGAAGAGGAAAGCAAAGCCTTAATTCCACCTGCCCTAGGAAGAAAGTGAAAACCCCTAGGGAAGACTCTACAGGAGATTAATCTAACCTAGGAACCTCTACCTCCAGTTCCACCGGAATGCCGTATGATTCATAAGCATCTCGGAGGGTTTCTGACCTAACCCTAGAGGAAGCGGATTCATACCACTCTGGTTGGCAATCCTTCTCCAAAATCTCCTTCCTACCTTGGTCCTTTTTCCCTTCCTTACCCATGGCTTCTAAGGAGAGTAGGAGAGGAAGCTGGAACAGGGAGGGAACTTACGCATGAGGAAGAAGCCTTAGTGAAACAAGACGATAGTAGACGAGGGCGAAGCGCACAAGTTTTGCTAATTGACGATACCAGAAGGTGGATGAACATTTTCGCCTCCCCTTTTTATAAAGAAGAAGTTGCCCTCGTGCCGACAATGGGGGCACGATACGTGGACGGTGATGGACGTGTTGGGACCGGGTGCATGTCGACAAGGATACGGGTTCGTAAAATTTTAAATTTTTACGTGCAGCGGAAGAATTAGCATAAAATAATTTCCTAAATTATTTTAACCACGTATCTAGCATGCAACCTTATGATGTGTTGACATAATCATAAATTAAAACTTTGCGGAAAAGTAGACTAATTTACTAAGTACCTCTCGTAACTCGAAGTAAGGGACGAGATCCAACCGTAGCGTCCCTTGGAAGCTCCGCCTCTATTCGCGTCCACGCCGAGTTCTCTTCGGGATGACTTCGCAAAGTCACGAGTTTTGTGCTGATGAGAACTACTAGATTCTCTAAAGGCACAACTAGAAGTTCAAGAGAAAAGATAGGAAACTCACCACCAAGAATCGGAATCCAAATTCCGGGAAGGAAGGAGAGGTGATCCGCTTCTTCTTCTTCTTGGTTGGCTTCTCCTTCTTCTTGATGGCTCACGGCAACCTCAAGGGAGGTTGAGGTTGCGCCGGCCCTAGCATGGACAAGGGGTGCCGGCCCTAGCTTGGAAGATGGGCGCCGGCCCTTGCTTGGGAGAGGGAAGAAGAGAATAAGAGAGAGAGAGAGAGAGGAAACTACTAATCTCTTGATTACTCAAAAATTCGAATTAAGGGCTTGCCTTTGGTTCTTTTATATAGTAGCATCTCCCTTGCCAAGTCTCCCTCTTAACGGAATTTTCATAACAAATTTATCCTATAAATTCTCTTATGAATTATTCCGTTTAAACCAAGTTTTATTATAACTAATTTTATAATAAAACTAATACTTCTCTCTTTTAATTATGGAATAAAATTTGTATAAAATTTTCTTATCATGGATAAATCAATTCATAATTGATTTTATAAATTAAAATTAAATCAATTCATGGTTTATTTTAATTTCCATAAAAAAGAATAAATTTCTACAAATTTATTTATAAATCTCTTTATATAAATTTCTTTATATATACCAATTTATTTATCCATAATTCATAAAACAAATCGCGCTAGATTTATTTTATTAATTAAACCAATTAAATTGGTTTATTGCCTTTTTAATGGTCGGCCAAACCAAGAGGGTGGACACCCTCTTTGGCCAGCCAAACCAAGCCGATTCCATCGCGAATTAAACTCATTTAATTCGCCCATTAAGCCTTCAAAAGACTTAGCCATTTAAGTTTCCGTTGCGCCTCTGATTAACTCAGATTCGACTTATTTCTCTTGATCGGAAAATCCAATTTTCAACTCGTTTTAAATCCCTCGAATTACTCGTAGTGCGTGTGACTAAATAGGCTTTCGATTTATGTTGGCCGTCTATAATCAACTAATTCTAGAACGATCATGAGTGGCACCTAGTAGTACATCATGACCCCCAATTAATCGAAAGATCAACGGTTGACCTCAAAAGTAATTCTGAAACCCTTCAGCAGCTCTAATGAATCGTGCCCCATTCCCTTCACCACCTTATACCCACTTGGTTCAGGACATAGTCTGTTTGTGTCAGTCCCCACTAGACTGACTACGTCACACCTAGCCCAAGTAGTGTCTTTCTCGTCCTTTGAATTTCTAATTACTCTCATGTATTTAAGAGACTCGCACTCTAAACATGATATACTCTGGCCAGAGGTTTTGAGTAACAATCCGACGATAGGCCTGGGTATACATCTCCTCGCAAGGAGTGGTGAATCCTTTGTAGGCTGTTCAAACATCTTCGGGCACTTCAGCTCATACCCAATCATCCTGGGTCCACACCTCCTTAGAGATGCTTGCTTAAGATGTTAAAGTATAAGTCTCCATGGCCAAGATGACTTGAACACCGCAAATCAAAGGAACATCGCACTTAAGCTGCAGTAAGAACTTCATTGACATATCTACATGTAGATTCCCATATGAAGTCTTACAGCTAGTCACTCCAATGAACTAGTTCCCTTAACTAGCATCCATGTTTATCTCTGGACATCCCAATGTCACCAGCCAGTGAGAATCAGCTGATTAGAGAATAACCCATGCTAGTCTCAACAGAATTGACAGTGTCCGTTTTTATCAATTCATCGACTAGGGATATTTTCAACACTTCATATTTGCACATTTAGAGATAATCACTAGTTGTGATCCCATCACAAATTCTCTTATGTTGTGAGTTGTATTGCGGACATTCAGTAGATGAGTTTAAGATCCCAATCAAATACACAAACATGTATACTCAAATAGTGAATTATCATTTATTAAAATAAATGTTTACAATCATAAGGCGATTGCCTTAGGACACTTCTCTCATATCACTAACAAACTCCCACTTGGCCTAATGCCAATCGAGACCGACTCAGACTCGGAACGGGACGACGGCAAGCTGACATTCTCCGAAGACGGCGAAATCAAGGTAACGGGTTTTTCAAAATCGCAATTAAATTCTCTTATTTCCTATCTATCCCGAGATTTGGCGAAAGCCAAACTCCGAATCGAGTCCCTCCGACAGGAAGTAAAACTCCTGAAAGAGGGAGCTGATTCTAATTCCTTAACTGAGAAAATTCAGGAAGAAACCCCTGATCAAGTTGAGAAACTTGAATCAGAGAATTTCTCCTTGAAAACTCAAGTCAAGGATTTAAGAACAGCTTTAGAACGATTCACTTCTGGTTCCAAGAATCTTGATATGATTCTGGGAAAACAGAAGTCTGTTCTAAACCGATCCGGACTTGGCTATAGAACCAAATCTCGGCAAAGATCTTACTTTGCTGTACTGAACCAGTCAAGACCTAAGGTTCAGGCATGGGTGCCAAAACTGTGCCTGACTAAACCAACTGGTTCAAATCAATTTTGGATCCCCAAGGACAAGATTCACCTCTTGCCTAACCCATATAGAGGCTATAGTCCAGGGGGAGCCAAAATCAAAACAATTTTTATAATTAGATAGTTTTTTTTAATTGATTGATTGTGTGTTTATTTAATTTCTTGCAAATTGCCATGCTTAGATTTAAGGAATTCTTAGATTTAAGGACTAAAATTACTTGAAAATTGAAAACATAGTATTGGGAGGAGGTGAGATGATAGTACGTTAGGGAAGCCAATTTGGCGGAACTAGCCGAAGCTACCGATCCAAGACCCAAGCTAGTTAGACCAGAAAATGACCTAATTTAATTTGAAAATGAAATTTCATTAAAAGGCTTTGTCAAGGAAAGGGTGGATGATCCCATAAGGCTTCGGCCAAAGAAGGCCTAGTGCCTCGCCAAGACCTGGAAGCCAATTTCTGAAATTCAAATTCAAGTTAACTTTTGTCAAATTCGAATCTAACTCAAATTTCAAATAATTATAGATTCTAAACTGTTTTTCAAAACCTCTATTTTTCAAACTTATTATCTTTTTGAAAAACACTTAATCTGTTTTCAAAATTTTTTTTTCAAAAGTAAATATCTTTTCAAAATAAATGAAAATTCCCTTTCAAAATTAATTTTTACCTTCAAACCTGTCTCACAAAAACCTTAAGGTTAACGTGATTGAAAACCCTAGACTGGGGTGAGACAGACTAGGAAGTGAAACTCAATCTAAGCTATCCCTAACTCAAATTGGATCCAAATCATCAAAAATTCTTTATGTGTAGGAACATAAAGATTTGGACCAATGGATGTTAGATAGCGGGTGCTCCAGACATATGACTGGGGACAAATTGAAGTTCACCAAACTCAAGTTCAAAAACCTGGGCTCAGTAGCATTTGGTAACAATGCCACACTCAAGGTAATTGGGTCAGGTAATATTGAACTTAAATCCAATTTCATTATTAAGAAAGTTCTATTAGTAGAAAACTTTAATTTTAACTTACTTAGCATAAGTCAGTTATGTGACTCTGGTTATTTAGTTACGTTCAACAATTCTAACTGCCTAATTAGAAACGCACAAGACTCAGAAATCATGCTTAAGGGCACTAGGAAAAACAATGTATATACTATAAATCTTCCCCTTATACCCAAATGCATGTTAACACAGTTAGAACAATCAAAACTCTGGCATAGGAGATTAGGTCATACCAATCTAAGAACTATCTCAAAAATTACCCAACTTGGCTTAGTAAAGGGTGTTCCTAAAATTAAGAGTAATGAAACCTAATATGTGAATCCTGTAATCAAGGCAAACAAACCAAGTCTAGTCACAAATTGATCCAATCTGATCAAACCCAAACCACACTTGAGCTCCTACACCTTGACCTTTTTGATTCACATGGAGCCAAGTCACTAAGTGGAAACCGGTACTGCTTAGTGATAATTGATGACTACTCTAGGTTCACCTGGGTTAGGTTTCTAAAGACCAAAGATGAAACCCTGAACCTATTTAACAACTTTTGCAAATTGATTGAAAATCAAAATGATACCAAAATAAAAAGACTTAGGTCTGACCACGGGGGAGAATTCGAGAATCAAAGATTCGAAGAATTCTGCAAAGTAAATGGATATAAACACGAATTTTCGTGTCCTAGAACCCCCCAACAAAATGGCATAGTAGAAAGGAAGAATAGAACCCTACAGGAAGCTGCTAGGGCTATGCTTAATGAATTTGACCTACCCAACCACTATTGGGCAGAAGCAATTAGCACAGCTTGCTATATCCAAAATAGGACTCTGCTTAATAAAAGGTTAAGTAAAACACCCTATGAACTTTACTACCACAGACTTCCAAACCTACACTATCTTAGAGTCTTTGGATGCAAAGTCCATATTCTTAATACCAAGGACTATCTTGGAAAATTCCAATCCAAGTCAAACCCAGGTATCTTTTTAGGGTACTCTACAACAAGTAGAGCTTATAGAGTCTACAACAAAATAACTAAGAAAATTGAAGAAACAACCAACTTAATATTTGATGAAGAAACGAACCCAAAATCTGACAATTCTGACTTAGCTTCACCAAATACTGATCAAGAAGATAACTCTGAAACCCTAACTGAACCCTTTAATGACTTAACAATTGAACCAAATTCTGAATCAGTTGAACCAACCAATGAACCCAGAATTGAACCTATTGGACCAGCTGGACCTGAAGCTGAGCCAAGTACTAGACAAACCAAGAAACCCAGACTTAGTCACCCAACTGATCAAATTGTAGGTGATCCAACCTTAGGAGTCAGAACTAGAGCCTCCTATAGAAATCTTAGTCAAATAGCCATGATTTCAAAAATTGAACCTAAGACTATTGAGGAAGCCCTACCTGATCCTGACTGGATTTTAGCTATGCAAGAAGAGTTAGCACAATTTGAGAGAAACCAAGTCTGGGAATTAGTACCTAAACCTAAGGGCAAATCCGTAATTGACACTAAGTGGGTATTTAGGAATAAGTTAAACGACCAAGGTGAAATAGTCCGAAATAAAGCCCGCTTAGTAGCTAAGGGATTCAGCCAAGTAGAAGGGTTGGATTATGATGAAACCTTTGCCCCTGTAGCTAGACTTGAGTCGATTAGGATGTTACTAGCCTTTGCATCCTATAAAGGATTTAAATTATACCAAATGGATGTAAAGTCGGCCTTCTTAAATGGGCTTATTAAGGAAGAAGTTTATGTAGGACAACCCCCAGGATTTGAGGATTTAGAAAAACCCGATCATGTCTACAAACTTAGTAAAGCCCTTTATGGACTAAAACAAGCACCCAGGGCCTGGTATGAAAGATTATCCAATTACCTAATCTCTAAAGAATTCAAACAAGGTCAAATTGACCCAACCTTGTTTGTTAAAATTTTAGAAAAAGATATATTTGTTGCCCAAATTTACGTAGATGATATAATATTTGGATCAACTAATTCTAAATTTCTAAAAGAATTTGTAACAATTATGGAAAGTGAATTTGAAATGAGTTTAGTTGGGGAACTCAACTTTTTCTTAGGGTTACAAATCAAACAAACTAAGGATGGAAATTATGTACATCAATCTAAATATGCAAAAGAACTAATTAAGAAATTTAAAATGGATAACTCTAAAAGTATAAGCACCCCAATGGCCACAAATGTAAAAATAGATAGTGACCCTGAGGGTAAACCAGTAGACCTAAAACTTTACAGAAGTATGATAGGAAGTCTACTATACCTGACAGCCAGCAGACCTGATATACTTTTTTCAGTAGGAATGTGTGCTAGGTACCAAACCTGTGCTAAGGAAACCCACTTAGCAGCCCTAAAAAGAGTTTTAAGATACATTAAGGGCACCCTAAACGTAGGGATTTGGTACCCTAGAACTTCATCCTTTAAGTTATCAGGATACTCTGATTCTGATTATGCTGGCTGTAAATTAGATAGAAAAAGTACAAGTGGAAACTGTCAACTTTTAGGAAATAGCTTAGTAAGTTGGTGCAGTAGAAAGCAACACTGTGTTGCTTTATCAACAACTGAAGCTGAATATGTAGCCTTAGGAGAGTGTGTAGCTCAACTCCTATGGATGATGCATACTCTTAAGGACTTTCAGCTAGACTACAATCAGACCCAAGTCAATATTGACAACATTAGCTCAATTAACTTAACCAAAAACCCAATACAACATTCTAGAACCAAACACATAGAAGTAAAACATCACTTTGTAAGAGATCACGTAGCTAGGGGTGAAATAGTCCTTAAGCATGTAGACTCCAAGTCCAACCTAGCTGACATATTCACTAAACCCCTACCTGAATCTGAGTTTAGCTCACTAAGAAGGCAGTTAGGGTTATGCTTAGTAGAATAGAATCATTTGGTTTTTGGATTTTCAATTTTAAATTGAACTTAAAATGTCTTTTAAAATGTTTTTTGTTAAAAATATTACTTTAACTTTAAAAAGTTTTTTTACTTAGTTTTATTTCAAAAACTACCCCTTTCAAAACTAGGGCTTTTTCGAAAATGGACTTAGCCTAGGCTCTAACCCTAGAACTGCATGCACCTATAGATCTAGAAGCCAGCATCTCACAAGCACCTTAGGGCACTTTTTGAATGATAACCTAGAAAGGGTTGAGATGCTTAGGTCTTTGCCTTAACTCAAGATGCTTTAAGTCAGTGCATCTGCAGCAGTTGGGGCACTAAATACAAACTGAACAGCAATCAAGTTAAGTGTCAAGTTTAGACAATCTAACTTGAACAGCTCACTTAACTTGACTAACCCTAGCCAAAACTACTGTTTATAACAGTTAGTAAGTAGCTAAGTGGGTTAGACAGGTCCCTAAAGGATTAACCAGACTTAGGTCTTATTTTGATTCAGTACAGCAAATGCTCTATTTAAGTATTGCAAATTTTGTTTCTTCTTTTTTCTGCATTCTTTTTGATATATGTCAAAGGGGGAGAGTTGGAAAGGAAACAGGAAACACAATTTTTTCTTTTCCATAGTCTTTTCAAAAAGTTGAACTGAAAAATTGGTATAATTTTATTTCTAAGCTCTGAACTATTTTTTGCTTAAAATGATTTTTACTTAATGTTTCTAAGTTTGAAATTTTTCCCAAAAACTGAAAATTTTCTAAAGTCTGAAATTTTTTCAAAAATGAAAATTTTCTAAAGGTTCCCAAACTAAGAATGTTTTTTTCGAAAAACTTAGCAAAAACTGTAGAGATTTCCTAACTTATTATCAAAACATGAAATCTTCTAAGTACTTCATTCACACCACCTGTTTTTGAAAAACCTAGGGGGAGATTTCTTCTAGGGGGAGGGAATCTAACTTAGGATTTTAAATTCAGCACTTTTTTTCCTTAACTTTTTGAACTAGGTTGCCATATATCAAAAAGGGGGAGATTGTTGGTGCAGTATGCACCCAAGTCAAACCTGTGTTTTGATATTGGCAAAAAGGTTCAAAAGTTAAGGGTTAATGGTTGTCTAACGAGTTTCTTGAGTGTACAGGAAAAGCCCTAGTGAAGGAATGCTAGGCACTGGCGAAGGACTGCCAGACAGGACAAGCCCTAGCAAAGGACTGCTAGGCACTGGCGAAGGACTGCCAGACAGGACAAGCCCTAGCGAAGGAATGCTAGGCACTGGCGAAGGGCTGCCAGAAGAAAAAACCTAGCGAAGGGCTGCTAGGCACCAAGCGAAGGGAAGCTTGGTAACTCAAGACCTGGCGAAGGACTGCTGGGCAAAAGTCCAACTGGAGGATCCGGTTGGCACCAGGTAAAACTCTCCCGAGAGGAGTAGGTGAGGACGCGTTCCCCTCGAGGGAACATTAGGCGTCGGTTCGACCTAGGGCTCCATTTTGGAGATCCAAAGTCAGAACCAAGACAGCTAAGGCTGTTTTAACTAACTTATTATTTGCTGTTTTGGACTAACCCTGGATGCAGGACCGAAGGACTGTGTTTCTGCAGCTCAGAGAGCCTCAAAGGAGTGAGGCCGTAGCTGAGCAGGGCGCCCCGGATGTGTCGGGCGCCCCAGAGTCAACCCAAAGTCAGCAGAGAGGTAAACGCCCCGACAGCAGCGCAATGGGGGCGCCCCGCGTGTGTCGGGCGCCCCGCATGTCGGGCGCCCCGCGTGTCTCGGGCGCCCACTGTGCCACGCCACTGAAGGCGGCTGCAGCTCACCCTCGCGAAGCCTCGGTGATAAAGTTTGACCGGTCAATCGGGCGCCCCGTGCGCGTCGGGCGCCCCAGTCAAAACAATCCCGAAGATAACGAGATCAGCTTGACTAGAGCATCGCCGGATCTGCAGCCACGTGGGGGCGCCCCGAGCATGTCGGGCGCCCCCTGCCCTATATAAAGAGGGCCTCGACCCTCTTCTTGAACAACAATTCCTTCGACAATTCTACGCTCTTCTGCTTCCACGACACGCTCCAGAAAGCTGCCAACTCAAGCCGACGACGTCCCGCTGCTCCAGAACTTCATCTTCACCGGACGTCGGTAACAAGAGTTGTATTTAAGTTTACGAGAATATTTTTATTATTATTTGTGTGTAAACTTTTGCGAACTTATAGAATTGCCCGCAGAAAACGGTCAACGACCGTGGGCCTTGGAGTAGGAGTCGACCCAGGCTCCGAACCAAGTAAACCGCTGTGTTTGCGTTGTTGTGTTCTCTTTTATTTCCGCTGCGCACCCGCTCTTTTTAAATCCGAACGAATTGCGACATTCACCCCCCCCTCTCTCGCATTTCTCGATCCAACAAGTGGTATCAGAGCGGGGAAGTCAAACCTGGTGCAACCACCAGTTTGAATATTTTTCGGATTTTTTTTTCTCTCTCATTTTTTTTAAAATAAAAAAAATCTTCGTTCGAGTTTTTATCTCAAGGTTGGTGCAACACCCCTTGAAATCTGTGTTTGATTATTTCTTCCCGCACTACTAATCCAAGACCAAGTCTTGGAAATATTTTTGTTGTTTCTTTTATTTCAGTAACAAATGTCTATCCAAGAAGGATTTAGCACCGCCAGACCTCCACTTTTCAGTGGAGAAGACTTTCCCTACTGGAAAAGTCGAATGGAGGTCCACCTGAAAACTCAGGTGGAAATGTGGATAATCATCCAGTCTGGACTGATGATTCCCACCAATGCTGAAGGTGTACCACAAGACTACTCAGAATGGGACACTGCCCTTAAACGAAAGATTGAAGCTGACGCCAAAGCAACCCAGACTCTACAATGTGGACTAACGAAAGAAGAGCTGAACCGCGTAGGACCCTTCAAAAGTGCAAAGGAACTATGGGCTAAATTGATTGAACTCCACGAAGGAACTTCAGATACAAGGATCAGCAAACGAGACTTGCTACTGAACAAGCTCTTCACTATCAAAATGGCAGATAACGAGACAGCAGCCCAGCTCCACGCCAGAATCCAGGAGCTGATGAATGGTCTTCACGCAATAGGTCACCAGGTTCAAAACCGTGATCTGATAAGGTACGCCCTAAACGCATTCCCTAGGACCACCTTGTGGGCATCTATGGTAGATGCATACAAGGTCTCTAGGGATCTTTCAAAAATTAAGCTAGATGAGTTATTTTCTGAACTTGAGCTGCATGAACAGACTAACTCCAATTTGGTCGAGAAAAGTATAGCCTTTTTTGCAGGGAAAACAGGGAAAATGACCAAGAAGAAAATTCAAGTTGAACCTGAATCTACCTCAGATTCAGAAATAGAAGATCAAGAAGAAGATCAATCAGAACTGGTCCGGCTAGCTCGAAGCTACTACAAAAAGTTGAAGAACCAAACTAACACACGGAGAACAAGCCGAAGAAAGGACGGACAAGATGAACCGGCAACTGACAAACAAAAGCCCAACGTAACCTGCTACGAATGCAAGAAGAAGGGCCACTACAAGACTGAATGTCCAAGTCTAAAGGAGTCCAAAAAGAACAGAAAGAAGAAGGCACTCCAAGCAACCTGGGACGAGTCTTCCTCAGAAGAAGAAGAAGAAGCACCTCAGTCCAATCTTCTAGCCCTGACCGCTTCGGATCAAATCGAGACTGACTCAGACTCGGAACGGGACGACGGCAAGCTGACATTCTCCGAAGACGGCGAAATAAAGGTAACGGGTTTTTCAAAATCGCAATTAAATTCTCTTATTTCCTATCTATCCCGAGATTTGGCGAAAGCCAAACTCCGAATCGAGTCCCTCCGACAGGAAGTAAAACTCCTGAAAGAGGGAGCTGATTCTAATTCCTTAACTGAGAAAATTCAGGAAGAAACCCCTGATCAAGTTGAGAAACTTGAATCAGAGAATTTCTCCTTGAAAACTCAAGTCAAGGATTTAAGAACAGCTTTAGAACGATTCACTTCTGGTTCCAAGAATCTTGATATGATTCTGGGAAAACAGAAGTCTGTTCTAAACCGATCCGGACTTGGCTATAGAACCAAATCTCGGCAAAGATCTTACTTTGCTGTACTGAACCAGTCAAGACCTAAGGTTCAGGCATGGGTGCCAAAACTGTGCCTGACTAAACCAACTGGTTCAAATCAATTTTGGATCCCCAAGGACAAGATTCACCTCTTGCCTAACCCATATAGAGGCTATAGTCCAGGGGGAGCCAAAATCAAAACAATTTTTATAATTAGATAGTTTTTTTTAATTGATTGATTGTGTGTTTATTTAATTTCTTGCAAATTGCCATGCTTAGATTTAAGGAATTCTTAGATTTAAGGACTAAAATTACTTGAAAATTGAAAACATAGTATTGGGAGGAGGTGAGATGATAGTACGTTAGGGAAGCCAATTTGGCGGAACTAGCCGAAGCTACCGATCCAAGACCCAAGCTAGTTAGACCAGAAAATGACCTAATTTAATTTGAAAATGAAATTTCATTAAAAGGCTTTGTCAAGGAAAGGGTGGATGATCCCATAAGGCTTCGGCCAAAGAAGGCCTAGTGCCTCGCCAAGACCTGGAAGCCAATTTCTGAAATTCAAATTCAAGTTAACTTTTGTCAAATTCGAATCTAACTCAAATTTCAAATAATTATAGATTCTAAACTGTTTTTCAAAACCTCTATTTTTCAAACTTATTATCTTTTTGAAAAACACTTAATCTGTTTTCAAATTTTTTTTTCAAAAGTAAATATCTTTTCAAAATAAATGAAAATTCCCTTTCAAAATTAATTTTTACCTTCAAACCTGTCTCACAAAAACCTTAAGGTTAACGTGATTGAAAACCCTAGACTGGGGTGAGACAGACTAGGAAGTGAAACTCAATCTAAGCTATCCCTAACTCAAATTGGATCCAAATCATCAAAAATTCTTTATGTGTAGGAACATAAAGATTTGGACCAATGGATGTTAGATAGCGGGTGCTCCAGACATATGACTGGGGACAAATTGAAGTTCACCAAACTCAAGTTCAAAAACCTGGGCTCAGTAGCATTTGGTAACAATGCCACACTCAAGGTAATTGGGTCAGGTAATATTGAACTTAAATCCAATTTCATTATTAAGAAAGTTCTATTAGTAGAAAACTTTAATTTTAACTTACTTAGCATAAGTCAGTTATGTGACTCTGGTTATTTAGTTACGTTCAACAATTCTAACTGCCTAATTAGAAACGCACAAGACTCAGAAATCATGCTTAAGGGCACTAGGAAAAACAATGTATATACTATAAATCTTCCCCTTATACCCAAATGCATGTTAACACAGTTAGAACAATCAAAACTCTGGCATAGGAGATTAGGTCATACCAATCTAAGAACTATCTCAAAAATTACCCAACTTGGCTTAGTAAAGGGTGTTCCTAAAATTAAGAGTAATGAAAACCTAATATGTGAATCCTGTAATCAAGGCAAACAAACCAAGTCTAGTCACAAATTGATCCAATCTGATCAAACCCAAACCACACTCCGGGCGCCCGACATGCGGGGCGCCCGACAGACGCGGGGCGCCCCAATTGCGCTGCTGTCGGGGCGTTTACCTCTCTGCTGACTTTGGGTTGACTCTGGGGCGCCCGACACATCCGGGGCGCCCTGCTCAGCTACGGCCTCACTCCTTTGAGGCTCTCTGAGCTGCAGAAACACAGTCCTTCGGTCCTGCATCCAGGGTTAGTCCAAAACAGCAAATAATAAGTTAGTTAAAACAGCCTTAGCTGTCTTGGTTCTGACTTTGGATCTCCAAAATGGAGCCCTAGGTCGAACCGACGCCTAATGTTCCCTCGAGGGGAACGCGTCCTCACCTACTCCTCTCGGGAGAGTTTTACCTGGTGCCAACCGGATCCTCCAGTTGGACTTTTGCCCAGCAGTCCTTCGCCAGGTCTTGAGTTACCAAGCTTCCCTTCGCTTGGTGCCTAGCAGCCCTTCGCTAGGTTTTTTCTTCTGGCAGCCCTTCGCCAGTGCCTAGCATTCCTTCGCTAGGGCTTGTCCTGTCTGGCAGTCCTTCGCCAGTGCCTAGCAGTCCTTTGCTAGGGCTTGTCCTGTCTGGCAGTCCTTCGCCAGTGCCTAGCATTCCTTCACTAGGGCTTTTCCTGTACACTCAAGAAACTCGTTAGACAACCATTAACCCTTAACTTTTGAACCTTTTTGCCAATATCAAAACACAGGTTTGACTTGGGTGCATACTGCACCAACAATCTCCCCCTTTTTGATATATGGCAACCTAGTTCAAAAAGTTAAGGAAAAAAAGTGCTGAATTTAAAATCCTAAGTTAGATTCCCTCCCCCTAGAAGAAATCTCCCCTAGGTTTTTCAAAAACAGGTGGTGTGAATGAAGTACTTAGAAGATTTCATGTTTTGATAATAAGTTAGGAAATCTCTACAGTTTTTGCTAAGTTTTTGAAAAAAAACATTCTTAGTTTGGGAACCTTTAGAAAATTTTCATTTTTGAAAAAATTTCAGACTTTAGAAAATTTTCAGTTTTTGGGAAAATTTCAAACTTAGAAACATTAAGTAAAAATCATTTTAAGCAAAAAATAGTTCAGAGCTTAGAAATAAAATTATACCAATTTTTCAGTTCAACTTTTTGAAAAGACTATGGAAAAGAAAAAATTGTGTTTCCTGTTTCCTTTCCAACTCTCCCCCTTTGACATATATCAAAAAGAATGCAGAAAAAGAAGAAAAAAATTTGCAATACTTAAATAGAGCATTTGCTGTACTGAATCAAAATAAGACCTAAGTCTGGTTAATCCTTTAGGGACCTGTCTAACCCACTTAGCTACTTACTAACTGTTATAAACAGTAGTTTTGGCTAGGGTTAGTCAAGTTAAGTGAGCTGTTCAAGTTAGATTGTCTAAACTTGACACTTAACTTGATTGCTGTTCAGTTTGTATTTAGTGCCCCAACTGCTGCAGATGCACTGACTTAAAGCATCTTGAGTTAAGGCAAAGACCTAAGCATCTCAACCCTTTCTAGGTTATCATTCAAAAAGTGCCCTAAGGTGCTTGTGAGATGCTGGCTTCTAGATCTATAGGTGCATGCAGTTCTAGGGTTAGAGCCTAGGCTAAGTCCATTTTCGAAAAAGCCCTAGTTTTGAAAGGGGTAGTTTTTGAAATAAAACTAAGTAAAAAAACTTTTTAAAGTTAAAGTAATATTTTTAACAAAAAACATTTTAAAAGACATTTTAAGTTCAATTTAAAATTGAAAATCCAAAAACCAAATGATTCTATTCTACTAAGCATAACCCTAACTGCCTTCTTAGTGAGCTAAACTCAGATTCAGGTAGGGGTTTAGTGAATATGTCAGCTAGGTTGGACTTGGAGTCTACATGCTTAAGGACTATTTCACCCCTAGCTACGTGATCTCTTACAAAGTGATGTTTTACTTCTATGTGTTTGGTTCTAGAATGTTGTATTGGGTTTTTGGTTAAGTTAATTGAGCTAATGTTGTCAATATTGACTTGGGTCTGATTGTAGTCTAGCTGAAAGTCCTTAAGAGTATGCATCATCCATAGGAGTTGAGCTACACACTCTCCTAAGGCTACATATTCAGCTTCAGTTGTTGATAAAGCAACACAGTGTTGCTTTCTACTGCACCAACTTACTAAGCTATTTCCTAAAAGTTGACAGTTTCCACTTGTACTTTTTCTATCTAATTTACACCAGCATAATCAGAATCAGAGTATCCTGATAACTTAAAGGATGAAGTCTAGGGTACCAAATCCCTACTTTAGGGTGCCCTTAATGTATCTTAAAACTCTTTTTAGGGCTGCTAAGTGGGTTTCCTTAGCACAGTTTGGTACCTAGCACACATTCCTACTGAAAAAAGTATATCAGGTCTGCTGGCTGTAGGTATAGTAGACTTCCTATCATACTTCTGTAAAGTTTTAGGTCTACTGGTTTACCCTCAGGGTCACTATCTATTTTTACATTTGTGGCCATTGGGGTCTTATACTTTTAGAGTTATCCATTTTAAATTTCTTAATTAGTTCTTTTGCATATTTAGATTGATGTACATAATTTCCATCCTTAGTTTGTTTGATTTGTAACCCTAAGAAAAAGTTGAGTTCCCCAACTAAACTCATTTCAAATTCACTTTCCATAATTGTTACAAATTCTTTTAGAAATTTAGAATTAGTTGATCCAAATATTATATCATCTACGTAAATTTGGGCAACAAATATATCTTTTTCTAAAATTTTAACAAACAAGGTTGGGTCAATTTGACCTTGTTTGAATTCTTTAGAGATTAGGTAATTGGATAATCTTTCATACCAGGCCCTGGGTGCTTGTTTTAGTCCATAAAGGGCTTTACTAAGTTTGTAGACATGATCGGGTTTTTCTAAATCCTCAAATCCTGGGGGTTGTCCTACATAAACTTCTTCCTTAATAAGCCCATTTAAGAAGGCTGACTTTACATCCATTTGGTATAATTTAAATCCTTTATGGATGCAAAGGCTAGTAACATCCTAATCGACTCAAGTCTAGCTACAGGGGCAAAGGTTTCATCATAATCCAACCCTTCTACTTGGCTGAATCCCTTAGCTACTAAGCGGGCTTTATTTCGGACTATTTCACCTTGGTCGTTTAACTTATTCCTAAATACCCACTTAGTGTCAATTACGGATTTGCCCTTAGGTTTAGGTATAATTCCCAGACTTGGTTTCTCTCAAATTGTGCTAACTCTTCTTGCATGCTAAAATCCAGTCAGGATCAGGTAGGGCTTCCTCAATAGTCTTAGGTTCAATTTTTGAAATCATGGCTATTTGACTAAGATTTCTATAGGAGGCTCTAGTTCTGACTCCTAAGGTTGGATCACCTACAATTTGATCAGTTGGGTGACTAAGTCTGGGTTTCTTGGTTTGTCTAGTACTTGGCTCAGCTTCAGGTCCAGCTGGTCCAATAGGTTCAATTCTGGGTTCATTGGTTGGTTCAACTGATTCAGAATTTGGTTCAATTGTTAAGTCATTAAAGGGTTCAGTTAGGGTTTCAGAGTTATCTTCTTGATCAGTATTTGGTGAAGCTAAGTCAGAATTGTCAGATTTTGGGTTCGTTTCTTCATCAAATATTAAGTTGGTTGTTTCTTCAATTTTCTTAGTTATTTTGTTGTAGACTCTATAAGCTCTACTTGTTGTAGAGTACCCTAAAAAGATACCTGGGTTTGACTTGGATTGGAATTTTCCAAGATAGTCCTTGGTATTAAGAATATGGACTTTGCATCCAAAGACTCTAAGATAGTGTAGGTTTGGAAGTCTGTGGTAGTAAAGTTCATAGGGTGTTTTACTTAACCTTTTATTAAGCAGAGTCCTATTTTGGATATAGCAAGCTGTGCTAATTGCTTCTGCCCAATAGTGGTTGGGTAGGTCAAATTCATTAAGCATAGCCCTAGCAGCTTCCTGTAGGGTTCTATTCTTCCTTTCTACTATGCCATTTTGTTGGGGGGTTCTAGGACACGAAAATTCGTGTTTATATCCATTTACTTTGCAGAATTCTTCGAATCTTTGATTCTCGAATTCTCCCCCGTGGTCAGACCTAAGTCTTTTTATTTTGGTATCATTTTGATTTTCAATCAATTTGCAAAAGTTGTTAAATAGGTTCAGGGTTTCATCTTTGGTCTTTAGAAACCTAACCCAGGTGAACCTAGAGTAGTCATCAATTATCACTAAGCAGTACCGGTTTCCACTTAGTGACTTGGCTCCATGTGAATCAAAAAGGTCAAGGTGTAGGAGCTCAAGTGTGGTTTGGTTTGATCAGATTGGATCAATTTGTGACTAGACTTGGTTTGTTTGCCTTGATTACAGGATTCACATATTAGGTTTTCATTACTCTTAATTTTAGGAACACCCTTTACTAAGCCAAGTTGGGTAATTTTTGAGATAGTTCTTAGATTGGTATGACCTAATCTCCTATGCCAGAGTTTTGATTGTTCTAACTGTGTTAACATGCATTTGGGTATAAGGGGAAGATTTATAGTATATACATTGTTTTTCCTAGTGCCCTTAAGCATGATTTCTGAGTCTTGTGCGTTTCTAATTAGGCAGTTAGAATTGTTGAACGTAACTAAATAACCAGAGTCACATAACTGACTTATGCTAAGTAAGTTAAAATTAAAGTTTTCTACTAATAGAACTTTCTTAATAATGAAATTGGATTTAAGTTCAATATTACCTGACCCAATTACCTTGAGTGTGGCATTGTTACCAAATGCTACTGAGCCCAGGTTTTTGAACTTGAGTTTGGTGAACTTCAATTTGTCCCCAGTCATATGTCTGGAGCACCCGCTATCTAACATCCATTGGTCCAAATCTTTATGTTCCTACACATAAAGAATTTTTGATGATTTGGATCCAATTTGAGTTAGGGATAGCTTAGATTGAGTTTCACTTCCTAGTCTGTCTCACCCCAGTCTAGGGTTTTCAATCACGTTAACCTTAAGGTTTTTGTGAGACAGGTTTGAAGGTAAAAATTAATTTTGAAAGGGAATTTTCATTTATTTTGAAAAGATATTTACTTTTGAAAAAAAATTTTGAAAACAGATTAAGTGTTTTTCAAAAAGATAATAAGTTTGAAAAATAGAGGTTTTGAAAAACAGTTTAGAATCTATAATTATTTGAAATTTGAGTTAGATTCGAATTTGACAAAAGTTAACTTGAATTTGAATTTCAGAAATTGGCTTCCAGGTCTTGGCGAGGCACTAGGCCTTCTTTGGCCGAAGCCTTATGGGATCATCCACCCTTTCCTTGACAAAGCCTTTTAATGAAATTTCATTTTCAAATTAAATTAGGTCATTTTCTGGTCTAACTAGCTTGGGTCTTGGATCGGTAGCTTCGGCTAGTTCCGCCAAATTGGCTTCCCTAACGTACTATCATCTCACCTCCTCCCAATACTATGTTTTCAATTTTCAAGTAATTTTAGTCCTTAAATCTAAGAATTCCTTAAATCTAAGCATGGCAATTTGCAAGAAATTAAATAAACACACAATCAATCAATTAAAAAAAACTATCTAATTATAAAAATTGTTTTGATTTTGGCTCCCCCTGGACTATAGCCTCTATATGGGTTAGGCAAGAGTGAATCTTGTCCTTGGGGATCCAAAATTGATTTGAACCAGTTGGTTTAGTCAGGCACAGTTTTGGCACCCATGCCTGAACCTTAGGTCTTGACTGGTTCAGTACAGCAAAGTAAGATCTTTGCCGAGATTTGGTTCTATAGCCAAGTCCGGATCGGTTTAGAACAGACTTCTGTTTTCCCAGAATCATATCAAGATTCTTGGAACCAGAAGTGAATCGTTCTAAAGCTGTTCTTAAATCCTTGACTTGAGTTTTCAAGGAGAAATTCTCTGATTCAAGTTTCTCAACTTGATCAGGGGTTTCTTCCTGAATTTTCTCAGTTAAGGAATTAGAATCAGCTCCCTCTTTCAGGAGTTTTACTTCCTGTCGGAGGGACTCGATTCGGAGTTTGGCTTTCGCCAAATCTCGGGATAGATAGGAAATAAGAGAATTTAATTGCGATTTTGAAAAACCCGTTACCTTTATTTCGCCGTCTTCGGAGAATGTCAGCTTGCCGTCGTCCCGTTCCGAGTCTGAGTCAGTCTCGATTTGATCCGAAGCGGTCAGGGCTAGAAGATTGGACTGAGGTGCTTCTTCTTCTTCTTCTGAGGAAGACTCGTCCCAGGTTGCTTGGAGTGCCTTCTTCTTTCTGTTCTTTTTGGACTCCTTTAGACTTGGACATTCAGTCTTGTAGTGGCCCTTCTTCTTGCATTCGTAGCAGGTTACGTTGGGCTTTTGTTTGTCAGTTGCCGGTTCATCTTGTCCGTCCTTTCTTCGGCTTGTTCTCCGTGTGTTAGTTTGGTTCTTCAACTTTTTGTAGTAGCTTCGAGCTAGCCGGACCAGTTCTGATTGATCTTCTTCTTGATCTTCTATTTCTGAATCTGAGGTAGATTCAGGTTCAACTTGAATTTTCTTCTTGGTCATTTTCCCTGTTTTCCCTGCAAAAAAGGCTATACTTTTCTCGACCAAATTGGAGTTAGTCTGTTCATGCAGCTCAAGTTCAGAAAATAACTCATCTAGCTTAATTTTTGAAAGATCCCTAGAGACCTTGTATGCATCTACCATAGATGCCCACAAGGTGGTCCTAGGGAATGCGTTTAGGGCGTACCTTATCAGATCACGGTTTTGAACCTGGTGACCTATTGCGTGAAGACCATTCATCAGCTCCTGGATTCTGGCGTGGAGCTGGGCTGCTGTCTCGTTATCTGCCATTTTGATAGTGAAGAGCTTGTTCAGTAGCAAGTCTCGTTTGCTGATCCTTGTATCTGAAGTTCCTTCGTGGAGTTCAATCAATTTAGCCCATAGTTCCTTTGCACTTTTGAAGGGTCCTACGCGGTTCAGCTCTTCTTTCGTTAGTCCACATTGTAGAGTCTGGGTTGCTTTGGCGTCAGCTTCAATCTTTCGTTTAAGGGCAGTGTCCCATTCTGAGTAGTCTTGTGGTACACCTTCAGCATTGGTGGGAATCATCAGTCCAGACTGGATGATTATCCACATTTCCACCTGAGTTTTCAGGTGGACCTCCATTCGACTTTTCCAGTAGGGAAAGTCTTCTCCACTGAAAAGTGGAGGTCTAGCGGTGCTAAATCCTTCTTGGATAGACATTTGTTACTGAAATAAAAGTAAACAACAAAAATATTTCCAAGACTTGGTCTTGGATTAGTAGTGCGGGAAGAAATAATCAAACACAGATTTCAAGGGGTGTTGCACCAACCTTGAGATAATAACTCGAACGAAGATTTTTTATTTTAAAAAAATGAGAGAAAAAAAAATCCGAAAAATATTCAAACTGGTGGTTGCACCAGGTTTGACTTCCCCGCTCTGATACCACTTGTTGGATCGAGAAATGCGAGAGAGGGGGGGTGAATGTCGCAATTCGTTCGGATTTAAAAAGAGCGGGTGCGCAGCGGAAATAAAAGAGAACACAACAACGCAAACACAGCGGTTTACTTGGTTCGGAGCCTGGGTCGACTCCTACTCCAAGGCCCACGGTCGTTGACCGTTTTCTGCGGGCAATTCTATAAGTTCGCAAAAGTTTCACACAAATAATAATAAAAATATTCTCGTAAACTTAAATACAACTCTTGTTACCGACGTCCGGTGAAGATTGAAGTTCTGGAGCAGCGGGACGTCGTCGGCTTGAGTTGGCAGCTTTCTGGAGCGTGTCGTGGAAGCAGAAGAGCGTAGAATTGTCGAAGGAATTGTTGTTCAAGAAAGGGTCGAGGCCCTCTTTATATAGGGCAGGGGGCGCCCGACATGCTCGGGGCGCCCCCACGTGGCTCTGATCCGGCGAGCTCTGGTCAAGGCTGATCTCTTCATCTTCGGGATCAGTTTGACCGGGGCGCCGACGCGCCGGGGCGCCCGGTTGACCGGTCAAACTTTATCACCGAGGCTTCGCGAGGGTGAGCTGCAGCGCCTTCAGTGGCGTGGCACAGTGGGCGCCCGAGACACGCGGGGCGCCCGACATGCGGGGCGCCCGACACACGCGGGGCGCCCCCAATTGCGCTGCTGTCGGGGCGTTTACCTCTCTGCTGACTTTGGGTTGACTCTGGGGCGCCCGACACATCCGGGGCGCCCTGCTCAGCTACGGCCTCACTCCTTTGAGGCTCTCTGAGCTGCAGAAACACAGTCCTTCGGTCCTGCATCCAGGGTTAGTCCAAAACAGCAAATAATAAGTTAGTTAAAACAGCCTTAGCTGTCTTGGTTCTGACTTTGGATCTCCAAAATGGAGCCCTAGGTCGAACCGACGCCTAATGTTCCCTCGAGGGGAACGCGTCCTCACCTACTCCTCTCGGGAGAGTTTTACCTGGTGCCAACCGGATCCTCCAGTTGGACTTTTGCCCAGCAGTCCTTCGCCAGGTCTTGAGTTACCAAGCTTCCCTTCGCTTGGTGCCTAGCAGCCCTTCGCTAGGTTTTTTCTTCTGGCAGCCCTTCGCCAGTGCCTAGCATTCCTTCGCTAGGGCTTGTCCTGTCTGGCAGTCCTTCGCCAGTGCCTAGCAGTCCTTTGCTAGGGCTTGTCCTGTCTGGCAGTCCTTCGCCAGTGCCTAGCATTCCTTCACTAGGGCTTTTCCTGTACACTCAAGAAACTCGTTAGACAACCATTAACCCTTAACTTTTGAACCTTTTTGCCAATATCAAAACACAGGTTTGACTTGGGTGCATACTGCACCAACAATCTCCCCCTTTTTGATATATGGCAACCTAGTTCAAAAAGTTAAGGAAAAAAAGTGCTGAATTTAAAATCCTAAGTTAGATTCCCTCCCCCTAGAAGAAATCTCCCCCTAGGTTTTTCAAAAACAGGTGGTGTGAATGAAGTACTTAGAAGATTTCATGTTTTGATAATAAGTTAGGAAATCTCTACAGTTTTTGCTAAGTTTTTCGAAAAAAACATTCTTAGTTTGGGAACCTTTAGAAAATTTTCATTTTTGAAAAAATTTCAGACTTTAGAAAATTTTCAGTTTTTGGGAAAAATTTCAAACTTAGAAACATTAAGTAAAAATCATTTTAAGCAAAAAATAGTTCAGAGCTTAGAAATAAAATTATACCAATTTTTCAGTTCAACTTTTTGAAAAGACTATGGAAAAGAAAAAATTGTGTTTCCTGTTTCCTTTCCAACTCTCCCCCTTTGACATATATCAAAAAGAATGCAGAAAAAAGAAGAAAAAAATTTGCAATACTTAAATAGAGCATTTGCTGTACTGAATCAAAATAAGACCTAAGTCTGGTTAATCCTTTAGGGACCTGTCTAACCCACTTAGCTACTTACTAACTGTTATAAACAGTAGTTTTGGCTAGGGTTAGTCAAGTTAAGTGAGCTGTTCAAGTTAGATTGTCTAAACTTGACACTTAACTTGATTGCTGTTCAGTTTGTATTTAGTGCCCCAACTGCTGCAGATGCACTGACTTAAAGCATCTTGAGTTAAGGCAAAGACCTAAGCATCTCAACCCTTTCTAGGTTATCATTCAAAAAGTGCCCTAAGGTGCTTGTGAGATGCTGGCTTCTAGATCTATAGGTGCATGCAGTTCTAGGGTTAGAGCCTAGGCTAAGTCCATTTTCGAAAAAGCCCTAGTTTTGAAAGGGGTAGTTTTTGAAATAAAACTAAGTAAAAAAACTTTTTAAAGTTAAAGTAATATTTTTAACAAAAAACATTTTAAAAGACATTTTAAGTTCAATTTAAAATTGAAAATCCAAAAACCAAATGATTCTATTCTACTAAGCATAACCCTAACTGCCTTCTTAGTGAGCTAAACTCAGATTCAGGTAGGGGTTTAGTGAATATGTCAGCTAGGTTGGACTTGGAGTCTACATGCTTAAGGACTATTTCACCCCTAGCTACGTGATCTCTTACAAAGTGATGTTTTACTTCTATGTGTTTGGTTCTAGAATGTTGTATTGGGTTTTTGGTTAAGTTAATTGAGCTAATGTTGTCAATATTGACTTGGGTCTGATTGTAGTCTAGCTGAAAGTCCTTAAGAGTATGCATCATCCATAGGAGTTGAGCTACACACTCTCCTAAGGCTACATATTCAGCTTCAGTTGTTGATAAAGCAACACAGTGTTGCTTTCTACTGCACCAACTTACTAAGCTATTTCCTAAAAGTTGACAGTTTCCACTTGTACTTTTTCTATCTAATTTACACCAGCATAATCAGAATCAGAGTATCCTGATAACTTAAAGGATGAAGTTCTAGGGTACCAAATCCCTACTTTAGGGTGCCCTTAATGTATCTTAAAACTCTTTTTAGGGCTGCTAAGTGGGTTTCCTTAGCACAGTTTGGTACCTAGCACACATTCCTACTGAAAAAAGTATATCAGGTCTGCTGGCTGTAGGTATAGTAGACTTCCTATCATACTTCTGTAAAGTTTTAGGTCTACTGGTTTACCCTCAGGGTCACTATCTATTTTTACATTTGTGGCCATTGGGGTCTTATACTTTTAGAGTTATCCATTTTAAATTTCTTAATTAGTTCTTTTGCATATTTAGATTGATGTACATAATTTCCATCCTTAGTTTGTTTGATTTGTAACCCTAAGAAAAAGTTGAGTTCCCCAACTAAACTCATTTCAAATTCACTTTCCATAATTGTTACAAATTCTTTTAGAAATTTAGAATTAGTTGATCCAAATATTATATCATCTACGTAAATTTGGGCAACAAATATATCTTTTTCTAAAATTTTAACAAACAAGGTTGGGTCAATTTGACCTTGTTTGAATTCTTTAGAGATTAGGTAATTGGATAATCTTTCATACCAGGCCCTGGGTGCTTGTTTTAGTCCATAAAGGGCTTTACTAAGTTTGTAGACATGATCGGGTTTTTCTAAATCCTCAAATCCTGGGGGTTGTCCTACATAAACTTCTTCCTTAATAAGCCCATTTAAGAAGGCCGACTTTACATCCATTTGGTATAATTTAAATCCTTTATGGATGCAAAGGCTAGTAACATCCTAATCGACTCAAGTCTAGCTACAGGGGCAAAGGTTTCATCATAATCCAACCCTTCTACTTGGCTGAATCCCTTAGCTACTAAGCGGGCTTTATTTCGGACTATTTCACCTTGGTTGTTTAACTTATTCCTAAATACCCACTTAGTGTCAATTACGGATTTGCCCTTAGGTTTAGGTATAATTCCCAGACTTGGTTTCTCTCAAATTGGCTAACTCTTCTTGCATGCTAAAATCCAGTCAGGATCAGGTAGGGCTTCCTCAATAGTCTTAGGTTCAATTTTTGAAATCATGGCTATTTGACTAAGATTTCTATAGGAGGCTCTAGTTCTGACTCCTAAGGTTGGATCACCTACAATTTGATCAGTTGGGTGACTAAGTCTGGGTTTCTTGGTTTGTCTAGTACTTGGCTCAGCTTCAGGTCCAGCTGGTCCAATAGGTTCAATTCTGGGTTCATTGGTTGGTTCAACTGATTCAGAATTTGGTTCAATTGTTAAGTCATTAAAGGGTTCAGTTAGGGTTTCAGAGTTATCTTCTTGATCAGTATTTGGTGAAGCTAAGTCAGAATTGTCAGATTTTGGGTTCGTTTCTTCATCAAATATTAAGTTGGTTGTTTCTTCAATTTTCTTAGTTATTTTGTTGTAGACTCTATAAGCTCTACTTGTTGTAGAGTACCCTAAAAAGATACCTGGGTTTGACTTGGATTGGAATTTTCCAAGATAGTCCTTGGTATTAAGAATATGGACTTTGCATCCAAAGACTCTAAGATAGTGTAGGTTTGGAAGTCTGTGGTAGTAAAGTTCATAGGGTGTTTTACTTAACCTTTTATTAAGCAGAGTCCTATTTTGGATATAGCAAGCTGTGCTAATTGCTTCTGCCCAATAGTGGTTGGGTAGGTCAAATTCATTAAGCATAGCCCTAGCAGCTTCCTGTAGGGTTCTATTCTTCCTTTCTACTATGCCATTTTGTTGGGGGGTTCTAGGACACGAAAATTCGTGTTTATATCCATTTACTTTGCAGAATTCTTCGAATCTTTGATTCTCGAATTCTCCCCCGTGGTCAGACCTAAGTCTTTTTATTTTGGTATCATTTTGATTTTCAATCAATTTGCAAAAGTTGTTAAATAGGTTCAGGGTTTCATCTTTGGTCTTTAGAAACCTAACCCAGGTGAACCTAGAGTAGTCATCAATTATCACTAAGCAGTACCGGTTTCCACTTAGTGACTTGGCTCCATGTGAATCAAAAAGGTCAAGGTGTAGGAGCTCA
>JAGFNQ010004537.1:0-75832 GCA_024364735.1 Boesenbergia rotunda
GAGTTATACATGTTCTTAGTTTTCTTTCAAGCATATTAGTATCTCATATGATTTTCATATTGTTCTAGAAGCATGTTTGCACATTTCGAGATTTTGTGAGCTAGATAGTACTTACTAAGCTTTTGCTTATAGATGCATTTCCTCTTATTGCAGATAAAGGTAAAGGCAAGCAATTCTGAAGGAGGACGACGAGGCGGTGCTGAGTAGAGTGTGTGTGGTGGCTGATTATGGAGAGATCCTTGAGACGAGACATTTTAGTTATTTGCATTGCAAAGTTTAAGTTTATTCAAATTTCAAGTTCTTGTTTTATGGAGATTATGGAGTATTTGAGTTTTGGATAGTTTTATATGCTAAATTTCTTAGAGTAAAGATTCCATGTCATTTCATTTAGCATATATATCCTTATGATTGCATTGGATGAGTAAAAGTGTGAGTAGTTAGAAATATTGATACTTTGTTAGAAAAAAAGGTGTTTGTGCCAAGATAGTATCAATTTTCCTTTTGAATCGAGTTTTATTGCTTAAAAATGTCTAGAAAAGTTGCAATCACATTTCATAATGCTTTAGCAAGGTTGTAGAACATGCATTTGGTATTATAAATTCTTAGAAGTCAAGATTGGTACAAACTCTATTGTTGAAGTTTATATAAACTTGTTTAGTTTATTTTCTCCCATAAAAGTCCTAAATTTAAGTTTATGGATTCGTTTGATTGGTTGAATTGTTTAGGAACCTGACATAGAGTATAGAAATGGTGTCATAGTTTGATATGGCTCGAAATTGAAGGAATGGTGGCCTTGGACAGCAAGGGCCGAAATCTGTAAAACAGATTACAGCCGTATCAGTCGACTGCCACGTCACCAGTCGACTGATACAGGCTGTTTAAGAAGGGTAAGGCTGTTTTCGATAAGTATTAGCTATGGGATCGAGAAGAGAGTATGACATGGTATTATTATACATGATTGCTTAAGTCAGAAGATGAATGTTAGAAAAATTTAAAAGTTTAAAAGAAAAGATTTCTGTAATTTTCTTTAGTCATGTATAAAAGTCAAGAAGTAGAGATAAGTAACGATCCGTCTAAGGTAGAGAGAAGTCGGGTCGCTACAGAAGAGCTGTTTTTAAGTTTACTATACTACTTTTGTAATATCTCTCTGTAAATTGTTTTGCGAACATATAGAATTGCCCATAATAAACGGTTAACGACCGTGGGCCTTGGAGTAGGAGCCGACCGCGACTCCGAACCAAGTAAAAAACTTGGTGTTTGCGTGTGTTTTGATTTAAATTTCCGCTGCGTAATTGCTCTAACTTTAATCCTAACGTTTTACGATATTCACCCCCCTCTATCGTTTCTCTCGATCCAACACAACTTACCGGGCCTATCGATCTAACAGAATAGATCTCGCCCATTGGTTTATCAAAGAGATAATAATTAATAATATATGCCCGTCATTATTTCGGAATTAAGAGATCGTACTGCATAATATTATCCGAGGTCTAATCCAATTTATGAAGTCAGTACAAAGATTGGATGACCTCTCTTTTGGTTATACTCAATATACACAAAGTACACTAGTGTAATTCTATGGTTAAGATAAACCACACCTAATTACACTACAACCATCCTGATGGTTTGTCTAACTCTATCTCGGTTGTGAGCCTCTTTCTTATACTTCAGCAAGGAACTTGATAACATGATCTTCTGTGTGACACCACGCACTATGTTATCTACAGTGCCAAGTATCAGACATTTTGTGCACATACTAATGTAAACATGCACTGTGTGATTTTCTAATTCTCTTTAAAATGTAGATGTATCCTAACCAAAAGGCAAGACTTTTAGTATACATCCTAACAATCTCCCACTTATACTAAAAGACTTTGCTATTTTCAAAATGTCATACATCTGACCTCTAGATCCTTCACATGCCTAAAAGCTCTTGCTTCCAAGGCCTTAGTGAAATGATCCACCTAGGTTATCATCTGATGCAATCTAGGCAACGATAGCTATTCCTTTTCTGGGTGGTACTTTCGCTCTATGTGTTTACTTGCCTTATAGACTCATGATTCCTTCGAGTTTGCAACTGCACCATTTTAATCACATCAAATGTGATGGTTCCTAGCAAACTAGGAATCACATCAAAGTCCATCTTGAGGTTTCTGAACCATGTAGCTATATTGATTGCCTTGCAGGCTGCCAGAATATCCATCCTCCATAGTAGGGTCCATCACGCTAACACTGCGCAACACTCTACTATACAATGGTTCTACCTCCTAAAAGTCAACATAAAACCCAAGGAATATTTACATATGCCCCTATCTAGATTGGAATTCTGTATCCATATAACCTATAGGAAATTTTTCTACCCGGTAAATCAACATGTAGTCCTTAGTCCTTTTCAGGCACTAATACATGCTTTTACCGTATTCAAATCTCCTTGACCTAGGTTACTTCGATATCTGTTACTCATGCCCACGGCACAACAGATATCTGGGCTCATTTCTAGCATACAAGAGACTTCCTCTAGCCGATGCTAGAGGAACTGTCATTACCTACTCTATCATGTTTAATAATCCAAACATATCTCTTAGATAGAGTAGCTCCAAAACTGAAAGGTACAACACTTTCATTTGGAGGTATCCTTGAAAGAATGAGCTAGGACAATGTTTTTTATGAAGTTTGAGGTAAGTACATCATCCTTGTCTGGAGATCCCTTAGATCTTTGATCCCCAAGGATGTGTCTTACTTCTATCATGTCCTTCATAATTGTGCGGACAACCATTTCCTTACGTCTGATAATATTTCGTCATTGTTGCCAACTAACAAAATATCATCTACGTATAGTACAAGAATACCACTTCGTTTCTATCATATTTTATATACACAATGTCATCCGTCCTTTGAACAAATCCATACAACTGGATTCATCTCTTCAAAGCGAATAATCCTTGTCATAGGTCTAGGGATCTGGTTCATGTTCACTTAGGACCCAGTCCATAGACTCTCCAAGAACATGAGACTTTCAGGTTGTCTAACAACCCTCCCACAATGATAAAGTACCCTTTGTGTATCTTCTGCGACAGGAGGTGTAGTGTCCTATGGTATAACCTCTTCTACAGTTAGTACTGAGATCAGAATGTCCCCTTACCTAATTTGCACAGAGTAACTCTAGATCTGGACTTGTGGTTTATTGCATAGTCCTCTTCCTAAGAATCAGACATTCGTCCAACCTATCCTTTGAACTATTAAACCACCTTATTGTTCCCTTAGGATATCATACAAACATATGTACTAGATTCCAACTTATCAGTGTCCCTTTTCAGCACAAGTGTTGTACTACTCATAATCTGAACATGCCTTAGACTTAAGCTTTCACTTAGTCCACATCTCTATAGTTTTTAAGAGACTACTGACCTAGATAGAATCAAGCAAATACACCTTCGTATCTAGGACATACCCCTTTGAACAAAGTTTGCTAATCTCGGAGAGGCTTATCATCTTCTTAACCTATTGACTTAAGAGACCTTCTTCTTTCCATGTGTTGCACCATTCTGTTGGGGCATACCAGGTGCAGTGAATTGAGATCAAATCTCTATTCTTTGATAAGTAAGTCCTACAACTATCCTTAGAGGTACTTGGCATCATGATCTAATCATAGTGTCATACAACTTTTACTTTGATGTTTCTTCTGCATCAGACTGGTACTCTTTTATCTCATCAATGTATTCAGTCTTGCAGTACATCGAGTAAATGTACTATTTTCCTTTAAATATTTGTTTATCAAATAAACAAAGTATTCAAGGGTACCTCTATTGTAGATAGATTAGGACTTATACTTATCATGTTGAACCAATTCCTATATATTTTTGGCTCTATGCCCCTAGGCTTAGAACGAGCTTATTTGGTTTTGTTACTTCCCTGGTAAGAGTCAAAAGCATCTTAAGGGAGACAAGTCTTCAATAACAAATGAACCCTAAGGCTTATTAGTTGATCACTTTTGAATCCCGCTAGAGTTTAACAAACCAAACCTTAGAGACAAAATATATATATTTGGTTCAACTTGGAAGGAACCTTTCTCTTATATTAGTTAAGATGGTAAACTATTAATTGCATCATGGGAGCCTTTTGGTTTTATATACTAATTGCCTATCTATGTACTTCAATAGATATTCCTTCTATTCCACTTTTAACAATAAAAGCAATAGAAAATATCTTTTTCCAGAAACTGAACAAAAAGTCTTCTCCAAAAACTAAATACAAAAGGCAATCTTTATAAATCCAAAACTATGTCATCCTATGCTAAAGACATAAATGCAATAGATAAAACTCCCACTGTAAAAGTCATCTCCATAGCCTATCCATGTAGTCAGTAATAACCTCCTCAGCTAGCCATCGGGTTTCCTGGAACCCCTGCACAAAAATGCAGACATCATTAGTGGTATCCGTATCTACACACCAGGTACCGGTAGATATCACCGCTAAACATGTTACAACGACACAAGAAGAAAATATACCTGTGGTACTACTCTGACGACAGGGACAATCCGTCTTCTAATGTCCTGACTGCTTGCACACAAAGCACTTGCCTTTCGGCTTCTTTATGCATCCCTGAGGTCCCTATAATCCTGCTACTTTCATTGCCTCAGAACGTTTCTTCTTCTTCTTTCCTTTCAGTTTAGAAGTAGGAACTTCTTGAGCAATGAATGTCTGTGAACTCTGAAGAGAAACCGCCTCTGCCGCCTCGAGTTCTATCAGAAGTTCTGCCACAAATATGAACGCTTGTCCATATTGTAGCTTAGGCGAAACTTCGCAAAACTCCCTGGTAGAGATTGGAGGATAAGATCGACCTGGGATTCCCCATCGATCTGAGCTCCAAGAATGTCTATCTCCTTCAGCCAAGCCATCATTTTGAGGGCATGTTCCCTTACGAGCATGCCCTCAACCAAGATGGTAGTGGTCATGTTCTTCATTACCATCTGCCAAGCGACTCGATTACTTTGACCAAAGAGTTCATCGAGTTTGGATGTTTTTTCACTGGTAATGGAAGAAGCCTGATTTTGATGACCTTCGGTCGTCTCGTCTGCTTCTAACCATTTTCTAAAATATTGAAACTCCTCTTCAGTATTAATCTCGTTAGACTTTTCGGTACAGAACTCAGCAAGATTACACTTAGGTTCCTCGGTAGTAGAGACAAAATCCATATTTAATTTCCAATCCATTTTATCACTATGGGCATTTAATTGGTTTTCTCTTTGAATTAGGTCAAGTGGGTCTAGATCCATTTTAGAATACCTGAGAATCATAACAATCACACACTTTAGATTTATGAAATAAATTGACACCTCAAAACAATTTGTTCAAAATCTAACAACACCTCAATCACCGAGACTTTCGCATGCCACGATGGTGTGGACGTATATGAATTTTACATTCGTGAGAGGAGGTTTTACCCATTAATTTTACTATCTTGTCATCCTAACCTTTTGACAAGTAAAATTAATAGTTGGTCCTCTCTGGCCCTATAAATAATAACAGTGACTCCGATAGGGAGGATACTATTATTTGTATCTAAGTGTCTACCACTACACGACACCAAGAGAAATTATCTCTGATTATGTATCTTCCGATGGGGATGTACGCACGATCATCAATAATTTCCTATAGTCTTTTCTGACCTAGTGATCCGCAGAACAAACCCATCAGATGGGGAGGAAGGCACTCAGAGCCAACGCGCAAACTTATTCGCATCACATATCAGATTGTAGTGGAGGTCATGGGACCCTAGGGTCCCTCTCCCACATAGTTATTTGCGTTGAGGATTTTACATGCATTCACACAACAATCACATAAACCAAAAATAATAATAGAGATATGAAAAAATCCTAGATTTTTCCAACTATTATGGCCTTGGTCTCCAATGCACCTCCAGTCGTGTTGTCATCTCATCCACTCCATCCTATCCATGTGCAAGCCACCATGAAGGATTCCCCGAGTCGAGATGACTAGCTAACTAATTTACATCCATTGATCCTAAATTCCACGAAGGAGTGTATATATCATCTAGATCAAAAGTAAATAGAAAGCTTGGCTAAACAAGTGTCATATTTAATTACAAAAATTAAATAACTTATCTAGCCTCATCAACCCTGAGGATTCAATTAATTTACATCAAACACAACCAATCACATACAAACAACACAATTGTCATAATAGTTGGAATCTATTGCCTGCAACACAAAGTTAGCCTACGCACATCCAAATATTATCCAGCAAAACAATGTACATGATAATGTGCAGAAGAATAACTGAATTCTAAACACACGAAACCGGAAACCTCGCTCTGATACCAGTTGTAGGGTATGACTTGCTGGTATCCAAGACAACCACGGGGTCGTATCTGAGAGACCTCTCTATAGCTATGGATTAAAATTTAATCCGAATAGAGACTCGTCCCTCTAACGGCCGACTCGTCGTCGTGTTAATTAATCCAAGTTACAACTTAGCCAAAACTGAGGTTAAGGCCTTGTAACTTTCTGGATTAATTAACCGCAGAAAAGACGACGATTTGGATCTCCAATTTTTGTGTTTATCTTCGAGGTCCAGTTAATTAATTATTGTCTATGATTACGAATCAATATAATTAACTAACATGCATAAAATGACGAGACAAAGCATAATGGCACAAATAAAACATAGTAAAACAAAACTGGAGCTCAGGAGAGTTATACCTCATCGTTTACCTCGCTGTCTTGAACCTTATGTCCCTCCCCTCCTAAACGTCGTGTGGGCGATGATCGACCAAGACACTAAGTCTCCAAGGCTTGAACTAATCCCCTGTCTTCCTCCTTACCTTGCGCCGACCGCAAAACCCTAACCTAGGGTTTTGGCCGCCGGCTCCCTTCAAGGAGAAAGAACCTCCTTCATCCCACTTCCGACCACCCATGAGTAGAGGAAGATGAAGAATATGAAGAGAAAGAAGAAGAGCACTTCTTCTTCCTCAAGCCGCTGCCAAAACTCCCTTCTCAATCTCCTTCTCTTGCGCCGGCGCTGCCCACCACCAAGGTGTACCGCCGGTGCAATTCTTCTCCCTGCGTCAGTCGCCGGCGCCGATCACCGCCTCCAAAGGAGAGGAAGAGGATGTCCAAGGAAAGGAAAAGGGAATAGAATAACTTCCCTTTATCACCCTTTCCAACCGGCCACCTCTTTCCCTAATCACCGGCCCCGCCCGCCACCTCCTTCTCCACGCGCGCAACCATAAGGTAAACGGGAAGATGTTTCCCTTCACCACTTGTGGATCTCTGCCCGCCACCGGATGAAGGAAGAAGGAAGGAGATTTCCTTCTCCCTTGCTAGGTTCTCGCCGGCAACTCTAAGGGGGTTTCCCTTCTTTCCGCAACCCTAAGAGAAAAGGTGAGGAAGAGAGAGAGAGATTCCAAGGGTTTTGTGTGGATTAATTCCAAAATTAATCCCGGATTAATTAGACTTGTATCATAACTCCTATGGGGTATTTATAGGGCTAAGATAGGGACCATGAGGAGGAGTTGGTTTTTGGCCCGCTAATGGATCCAAACCCAATCCATTAATGGTTATCCATTCAACTAAAGGATCCCATTGTATTTCCTCACCAACCCCCATATTTACATATGGGCTCCACATATAATGTGTCATCCATCTCCCCGTGTTTAAGATATCATATGCCTGATAATTAATTTAATTTACTGATAATTAAATTAATTATCTTCTTGATGTTGGGTATGACTTGGCGGGTTTCCTTAGCGAATACCTAGTCGATCCGAGAGACCTCTCCATGACTACGGATTAAAAATTAATCGGAGTGGAAACCTGTCTCCCATCAACCGTCTCGTGCCGTATCGAAAGATCCAAATTACAACTTTGCCAATTACCAAAATCGGCCTTGTAATTTGCTCGATCGTTCGATCGTGGAAAAGGAGATGAGTCGATCGTCGACTTTTGTGTTTATGGTCAGGGTCCAGTTAATAAATTATTCATCATGATTCGGAATCAAAATAATAAATTAACAAACATAAAATGACAAGACGAACAATCATGGCACAATATTGGAATAAGGGTAATTAACGGAGCATAGTGAAAGATATACCTTCCCGATCACCTCGCGATCTTCTACCTTATGTCCCTCCCTTCACGAACGTCGTGTGGGTGACGATCTACCACGAACCGAGATCACTGAAGCCTCCAAACAATCACACTTTCCTCTTCCGACCTAGCCGAAACAAACCCTAGCAATAGCGTTGCGCCGCCGACCCCTCTATCTCCTTCTCCCTTGCACCGCCGACCACCGGAGTCTCCAAGACGTTGCCAGCTCGGTAGCTGACCTCGAGAGGAGAATAAAGAAGAAGAAGAAGGAGAATAAATTCCTTCCTTGATCACCCAAATCCGGCTGCTCTCCTTGCCTCTCCCTTTGGTGCCGCCGACTACCAAAGCCGCCCGCCGACCCTCCCTTGCGCGCCTCTCATCGGCCTCCCTTCTCCTCGCCGATCACCACCAAAGGGAGGAGATAATCCTCCCTATCCTCGGTAGAAACCAGCTGCCAAGGAGAAGAAAAGTGAGAAGAAGAGGAAGGAACTCTACTTCCTCTATTCGGTGCCCTAAGAGAGAAACGAGAGAGAGAGAAGAGAGGATGCCTTGGGTGGTTTAATTGGATTGTCAAGCCTTGGTTTCATGGTCTCATTGGGTATATATAGGGCTAAGGTAGGGACCTAGAGGAGGAGTTGGATCTTGGCCCACTAATGGATCTATACCCGATCCATTAATTAAGATCTATTCCACTAAAGGATCTTAATTGAACATCCTCACCAACCCCATATTTTCATATAGGCTCCACATATTACGAATGGTCCATCCCCCCGTGTTTAAGATCTCGAATGCCCATTAGTTAATTTAAATTAATGACAATTCAAATTAATTAACTTCTGGATCCTAGATTAGTATCACTCAACCTTATCGTCGTGCCGGATCAAATCCACCTGCAGGATTTAGCATGATTAACCTTTTGAGCTCATCAAGGGGGCATCATCATCCCGACTAACAGGACATGACTTCCGTCAATAATCAACAACACATCATATTATTAATATTATCTCCCAACTTACCGGGCCTATCGATCTAACAGAATAGATCTCGCCCATTGGTAAATTAAAGAAATAATAATTAATAATATATGTCCATTATTATTTCGGGATTAAGAGATCATATCCATAATATAAATTGAGGTCCTATCTAATTATTGAGTTAGTACAAATTGGGTATCCTCGGGTTTTGGTCCTGCTCAATGTACTCAAAGCACACTAGTGTAATTCTATGCACAAGACCAACCACACCTAATTACACTACAACCATTCTGATGGGTTGTCCAATTCCATCTCGATTATGAGCCTCTACTTATACTAGGCAGGGAACTGATAACATGATCTTCCATGTATCATCACACACCATGTTATCTAAAATGCGTAGTATTGGACTTCATGTATGTACTAATGTAAACAGGCACCTAGTATAGTTGTGATTCTCTTTTCATAATAATGATGTTGATATAAAGAAATTCATGTCTTTCAGTATACACATCTTACAATCTCCCACTTATACATAAAGACATTGTTGCTCTCTCACTGCCATACATCTGACTCCCATATCCTCCACATTCCTATCAAAAGCTCTAGCTGGAAGAGCCTTAGTGAAAGGATCTGCAAGGTTGTCTTCTGATGCAATCTTGGTGACAGCCACTTCTCCTCGCTTTACGATTTCTCATATCAGGTGGTACTACGCTCTATGTGTTTACTTGACTTATGGGCTCGTGGTTCATTCGAGATTGCAACTGCACCACTGTCATCACAAAAGACTGTGATAGATCTGGGCAATCCAGGAATCACATCCAAGTCCATGATGAAGTTTTTGAGCCATACAGCTTCCTTGGCTGCCTCTGAGGCTACCACATATTCAGCTTCCATGGTGGAGTCCGCCACGCATTTCGGCTTGGCACTCCTCCAAACAATGGCTCCACCTCCTAAAGTAAACACAAACCCCAAGTTAGACTTACTCTTGTCCCTATCTGACTGAAAATCTGAGTCTGTATAACCTACATGGACTAATTGGTCTGCCTGGTAAACTAACATATAATCCCTAGTCTGTCTCAGGTATTTCAATATATGCTTTATTGCAGTCCAATGTCCCTGTCCAGGGTTACTCTGATATCTGCTAACCATGCCCACGGCAAAACATATATCAGGTCTCGTGCACAACATAGCAAACATGAGGCTTCCTACTGCCGAAGCATAAGTAACCGCCTTCATTTCCTCTATCTCCTTTGATATTTTCGGACACATCTCCTTGGATAGAGGAACACCATGCTTGAAGGGTAGGAACCCCTTCTTGGAGTTTTCCTTGCTAAAACGAGACAAGACAGTGTCATCATATGAAGCTTGAGATAAGCACAACATCCTTTTCAGGCGATCCCTTATGACCATGATCCCAAGGTTGTGTCCTACTTCTCCTAAGTCCTTCATATCAAACTGCTTTGATAGCCAGAACCTTCGTCTGATAACACTTTGACAGTATTGCCAATTAACAAAATGTCTTCTATGTAAAGTACAAGAAACACCACTACGTTTTCGTCACATCTTTTGTATACACTGTTGGGACCGGGTGCATGTTGACATGGATACGGGTTCGTAATTTTTAAAAATAATTACGTGCAGCGGAAGAATTAGCATAAATAATTTCTCAAATTATTTTAACCACGTATCTAGCATGCAACCTTATGATGTGTGGACATGATCATAAATTAAAATTTTGCAAAAAAGTAACTAATTTACTTAGTACCTCGCGTAACTCGAAGAAAGGGACGAGATCCAACCGTAGCGTCCCTTGGAAGCTTCGCCTCTATTCACGTCCACGCCGAGTTCTCTTTGGGATGACTTCGCAAAGCCACGAGTTTCGTGCCGACAAGAACTACTAGATTCTTCAAAGGCACAACTAGAATATCAAGAGAGAGAGATGGAAACTAACCACCAAGTAACGGAATCAAGATTCCGGGGAAAGGAAGGAAGGAGACGCGACTCGCTTCGTCTTGGTGATGGCTCACGGCTAGGGAAGGTGGCGCCGACCCTAGAGGGAGAAAGTGGCACCGGCCCTAGAGAGAGAAAGGGCGCCGGCCCTAGAGAGATAGAGAGAGAATAAGGGAGAGAGAGAGAGAGCTTCTTAATCTCTTGATCAATTGGAATTCAAGGCTTGCCTTTGGTTCCTTTATATAGTAGCCTCTCCATTGCCAAGTCTCCCTTTTAACGGAATTAACGGAATAAATTTTCATAAGAAATTTATCTTATAAATTTTCTTATGAATTATTCCGTTATGCCAAGTTTTATTATAACTAACTTTATAATAAAATAAATACATCTATCCTTTTAATTATGGAATAAAATTTGTATAAAATTTTCTTATCATGGAAAAATCAATTCATAATTAATTTTATAAATTAAAATTAAACCAATACATGGTTCATTTTAATTTCCATAAAAAGAATAAATTTCTACAATTTTCTTTATAAATTTCTTTATATAAATCTCTTTATATAAATTAATTTATTTATCCATAATTTTATAAAACAAATCGCGCTTGATTTATTTTATAATTTAAACTAAATTAATTGGTTTTCTCTCCTTTATTATGGCCGGCCACACCAAGCCAAAACCCTTACGAATTAAACTCATTTAATTCGTCTAATAAGCCTTCAAAAGACTTAGCCATTTTAAGCTTCCGATGCGCCACTGATAAATTCAGATTCGACTTATTTCTCTTGATTGGAAAATCTAATTTCAACTCGTTTTAAATCCCTCGGATTACTCGTAGTGAGTGTGACTAAATAGGCTTTCGATTTATGTTGGCCGTCTATAATCAACTAATTATAGAACGATCAGGAGTGGCACCTAGTAGTACATCATGACCCCCAATTAATCGAAAGATCAACGGTTGACCTCAGAAATTATTCTGAAACCCTTCAGCAGCTCTAATGAATCGTGCCTCATTCCCTTCACCATCTTATACCCACTTGGTTCAGGACACGGTCTATGTGTGTCAGTCCCCACTAGGCTGACTATGTCACACCTAGCCCAAGTAGTGTTCTCTCGTCCTTTGGATTTCTAATTACTCACATGTATCCTAGAGATTCATACTCGGAACATGTCATGCTCTAGCCAGAGACTTCGAGTAACAATCCGACGATAGGCCTTGGGTATACATCTCCTCGCAAGGAGTGGTGAATCCTTTGTAAGCTGTTCAAACATCTTCGGGCACTTCGGCTTATACCCAACCATCCTGGGTCCACACCTCCTTAGAGATGCCTGCTTAAGATGTCAAAGTATAAGTCTCCGTGACCAAGATGACTTGAACACCTCAAGTCAAAGGAACATCGCACTTAAGCTGTAATAATAACTTTCATTGACATATCTATATGTAGATTACCATATGAAGTTTTACAGCTAGTCGCTCTAATGAACTAGTTCCCTTAACTAGCATTCATGTTTATCTCCAGACATCCCAATGTCACCAGCCAGTGAAAATCAGCTGATTAGAGAATAAACCATGCTAGTCTCAACAGAATTGATAGTGTCCGTATTTATCAATTCATCGACTAGGGATATTTTCAATACTTCACAATTGCACATGTAGAGATTATCACTAGTTGTGATTCCATCACAAATTCTCTCATGCTGTAAATTGTATTGCGGATATTCAGTAAATGAGTTTAAGATCCCAATCAAATACACAAACATGTATACTCAAATAGTGAATTTTCATTTATTAAAATAAATGATTACAATCATAAGGCGATTGTCTTAGGACACTTCTCTCATATTACTAACAAACTCCCACTTGGCCTAATGCCAATCGCTACGGTATCCAATACCACTGGCTCCAACATGATCCTCAAACTTGCTCTGAGGCAAGGCCTTCGTTAAAGGATCCGTTAAATTCCTTTCAGTGGGAATTTTCTCAATTTGTATATCATTCCTAATTATAATCTCTCTGATCAGATGATAGCGGCGAAGCACGTGTTTGGATCGCTGATGAGACCTTGGTTCCTTTGCTTGTGCAATAGCTCCATTGTTGTCGCAGTAAACCGACACTGCTTCATCAATGGTTGGAACCACACCAAGTTCGGAGACAAACTTCTTGATCCAGACTGCTTCCTTTGCTGCTTCCGAAGCTGCGATATATTCCGCTTCCGTGGTAGAATCCGCTACGGTGTCTTATTTGGAACTCTTCCAACTTATTGCGCCTCCATTCAAAGTAAATACGTATCCAGACTGAGATTTGAAATCATCCTTATCTGCCTAGAAACTGGCATCTGTATACCCACGTATTACCATATCTCCTTCTCTATATATTAGGAACACATCCTTAGTTCTTCTTAAGTACTTAAGGATTGTCTTGACAGCCGCCCAATGATCCATTCCTGGATCCGACTGGTATCTGCTTGTGACGCTCAGAGCATACGATACATCGGGCCTTGTACATAACATAGCATACATGATAGATCCTATCGCGGATGCATAAGGAATCTTATTCATGCAAATCCTCTCGTCTTCTGTGCACGAACACATAGACCTTGAAAGGTTGATCCCAAGCCTGATGGGAAGGTAACCTTTCTTGGATTCGGACATGCTAAATCTTTTTAGCACTCGGTCTATATATGTAGACTGCGAAAGACCAAGCAACCGTTTTGACCTATCTCTATAGATTCTAATCCCAAGGATATAGGTTGCTTCTCCCAGGTCATTCATGGAGAAAGTTTTGGACAACCAAATTTTAACTAACTGCAATACTGATATATCGTTTCCTATAAGTAATATGTCATCGACATACAACACTAGGAATACGACTGCACTCCCACTAACCTTCTTGTACACTCAAGGTTCGTCAGGATTTTGTGAGAAATCAAACTCTTTGATTGTCTTATCAAAACGTATGTTCCAGCTCCTAGATGCTTGCTTCAGTCCATATATGGATCGTCGAAGCTTACAAACTTTGGTTTTATCAACCGATGTGAAACCTTCAGGTTGTATCATGTATACATCCTCAAGCAGGTTTCCATTAAGGAAAGATGTTTTCACATTCATTTGCCATATCTCATAATCATAATGAGCTGCTATGGCTAGGAGCATCCGAATGGATTTAAGCATAGCTACTAGCGAATAGGTTTCGTCATAATCAATTCCTTATTTTTGACGATATCCTTTTGCCACTAATCTAGCCTTAAAGGTAACAACATTACCTTCCATGTCGGTTTTCTTCTTGAAAACCCACTTGCACCCTATGGGCTTAATCCCTTCAGGTGGGTTAACCAAGTCCCATACTTGATTTTCGTACATGGAATCCATTTCCGGCTTCATGGCTTCAAGCCATTTGTCCCTTTCTGAATTTTTCAGAACATCTTCATAACTGATAGGTTCGTCATCGCTTATGAGTAACACGTCGTTCGATTCACTTATGAGAAATCCGTATCTCTCTAGAATATTGCGTGACCTATTAGACCTACGAAGAGGTGGTGTTGTTTAGGTTCAACTNGACGTCCCTATGACAGGTGTACGTTGATCTGTCTGGTGTCAGGGGTGACACATGTCATTGCACCATGTGCAATATTTTGCATCGTGCATTGTTTGCTGCACTTATTTGCTGCACTTGTTTGACATCGCATATTCTGGAGACTTGTTATCTGTGTTTATATGTCTATTGGTTTTCCTTTGGTATATCTTACCCTCTATACAGGTTAGATGGATTCAGGTATGTACCTACTTCGGTATGTTCAGTACTAGTCTTTCCCTACTGTTGCTATGAGACTGTAGTAGCTGAACTCTTATTGTTAGTATAACTTCCTATGCATATCTTTGGGTATTCGCTGAGCTATGGACTCACCCCGTTGCCATATATGTTTATTTCAGGTTGATGTCTGCGAGGAGATCCCGAGCCGCCAGTCCCCAGCTCCAGAGGAGCTCATTTTGATTTTGGTTTTCCGTTGTTTCATTTATGGACCCTGTAGTATTTTCTATGCTTCCGCTATTATGTTTTAAACATGTATGCACGTTTTATTTGATGGCATTGTACTTTTGAGTCCTATGTTGGACTTCGATTGGTTTTGGTTTTATTCCTGCCCCCTGGCAGCTCAGGTGAGTTCGGATTTAGTTTTTCGATAGTTATAAACATATAACTGTTGTTTCTGCTTATATCTGAGGCCTGAGGCCCTATAAACTGCGTGGTTGTGCAAATATTTAAACTGCGTGGATTGTTATATATTGTGTGTGTGTAAATTGTCCGCCGGACAGGGGAGGTGCTGTCCGATTTTATATTGGATCAGCGGCTCCTGGATCTCGGGGCGTGACACATGGATTACTCGAGGGATCTTATTTCCACTGCGATTTTAAATATTTTACCTATAGATCCCTACAGTTGAGCCCCTTACTTTTTCTAATGTCACTATTGATCAAATTCACATGCATTATTTTGCATGACATCGATGCATTACAGAGCGTATTTTTGACGCTAAGAATATGAGTTCATTTAGCCACGTCCTATATAAGATTGTCTTAGAATGCATATTGCCCATTGTTATCAAGGGGCGATCGAGGATTCGACTGCCGCACTTGGTAATGATGTACGCTTTAGAGAGGAGGTTAGACATCGACATCCCTCTGCATGTCCTTACATCTATTGTGAATGGGAAGATCTACATTCCCTTCTGTCATGTCCTGGCTGAGTTTTTCGAGTCTAGGGGTATAGTCACGACTAGCGGTCAGGTACGTCACCTGTCAAAGGACTATGATCAGATTGGCACACGCTAGTTGTCCTTGGCAGAGATCGAGTGCAGGCAGAGGGAGATAGTTTGGAGGCAGCGCCCTGAGCCCTCCAGTGCTGATGAGGAGCCCGCTAGAGGAGTTACACAGGTGTAGTTCGCCCAGCTCCAGTCTGAGGTTCACGACCTCCGGGAGGAGTTCCACGGGTTTCAGTAGACATAGATGGCCATCCAGGGGGAGGTCCATGGGCTCACCAAGACTTTTCAGAGGTTTCAGCTGCAGCAGAACGAGATGTACGATATGATACGGCAGCTGCAGCTTATATATCAGGGTCCTCCTCCCCCTCCTCCGGGTGATGACATGCAGTAGATCTTTCTTGATTTGACAGCTTGAGTGTTGAGAGTGTTTTGCTTAGATGTTATTTGTATCTCTCAAACACTTTCTTTTGGCATTGTAATATTTAGCTACTTCGGGGCTTTAGCTCTTGTGCTACATTCATGTTTATTTTCGAGTCATGTATGAACCATTTGCTTATGCCTTCATATTATTTTATGAAATTTTGTGTCATGGTTTCATATTGCTTATATTGGTTAAAACTCATGCCTTGCTTATATTGGTTAAAAACTCATGAATTGCTAGTGAATGATAGGATATGGCTTTGAATTAAAATCCTTGTTTATGCTTCCATATTTCTTGTATAAAGTTTCACTTTATGATTTAATGTTGATTATATGAAATGAGGCTTGGTTGATATCATCGAATTTACAGAAGGTTGATAAGTGCATATGTATCTAGGGTTAAGAGATAAGAAGGGGATGGTTTTATCATATTAAGAATACATAAGAAAAAGGGAAGAGTTTAGGACAATTCTATTTGTAAAATTAAGATGGATGGTTTTGGCAAACACATAGATTCATATATGGATTTTAAAGTTGATACAAAATGATCATTTTTGAGGAAATTAGTGTTTGTACCAAAAGTCAAGCACATTTGATATTTTTCATGGAACTATATTTTTCTAGGGTAGAGTATATCCTAACAAATGTGCTTGCAAACTTTTAGATTTTTCAGGATTTTCTAGAAGTTTCTGAAATTGTGCTGAAATTGTAGAAGTTGACTGTATCAGTCGACTGCCCTGGGGGCAGTCGACTGATGTCTCGGGAAGTTGAGAATAATAGAGGGCAGTCTACAGGTAATTCTGTATAGTGATTTCTGAGGGGTTTTTCAGAAATATGTTGAGTTTTTTTTGGCACTAGGGGTAGGATTGCTTGGGGAAATCTTTTTAATGGTGTTAAAGGGGGAGAACTTATGTGTTAAGGTAGGTTTAACTTGACATGAGAACTTGTGTGTTAAATTGGGTATAACATAACTTGGTGATTGTGGTGAGAATTGAAAATTGGGAGAAGGCATAGGTTAAGGGGGAGGTTATCTCTTGTTTTCTATGCTTTAATTTTCAATTGTTATTATTATTTTTGTTTACCTAACATAAACATATTGTCACACATCAAAAAGGGGGAGATTATTAGGGTAATCGGCCCAAGTATGATCTAGAGGATCATGGGTTTTGATGTGTGTGTCAATATGCCTAAGTTAGGGTTTGTTATTGAACTAATATGTGTATGTGAGTGTGCAGGTTTGCAGATACACATAGACTTGGTTAATGTCTTCAGGTGAAGGGTGACATGGAGGCAAGCTGGAGACATATGTGTGCATCTGAGGGACCATGGACAAAGCAGGTACGATGAGCCGAGAGAAGCAGACTTCGAGGCGTACATGAAGGGTAGCATGGAGGCAAGCCGCGGGCTTGTGTGAGTATCCGAGGGACGAGGGCCAAAGTCGAAGAGAGCTTAAAGGTGACAGATCGAGGCTGCTGGAGCAGAGACGATGAGTCGAGGGATGCGGACTTCGAGGCATGCGTGAAGGATGGCATGGAGGCAAGCAGAGGGCTTGCGTGCGCATCTGAGAGACAGGAGCCGAAGATGAAGAGGGCGTGAAGGCAACAGATAGAGACTGCTGTTGAAGAGTCAACCAGGTCGAGAGGGCCGAGCGATGAGTGATTGTACTCGGGAACTAAGCCGGGAGGGTTCGATTGCATAAAGAAATATACTCGGGGAGTGTAACCCTAGGCTTAGGGAAGGACCAGTCGACTGCCCCAGGGGCAGTCGACTGGTAATGGCTGGTGATTCGAACGTTGGGACTGTAGCGTTCGAATCTGAGTGGGACCTGTCGACTGCCATAGCGGCATTCAACTGGCAGCAACCATTTCAGACTCGAGCTCTATTTAGAGGAGCTTGTTTCATGCTTTTCTTTCATGGCGAAACTTGCTTGGAAAAAGCTAGTTAGTAGCATGTGTTGCTCAGGTAGTGTCCAAGGATTGTGGTGAGGTTTCTCCACCCACAAAGAGCTACGAGATCTAGCCGGAGGTGCTCTGGGGAAACATCCACCGACGGATTAGGGATCACCCACCTTACGGGCAGTCGTGGAGTAGGAGTTTTTATCTCCAAACCATGTAAATAGGTGTGTTCCTTGCTGTTAGTTTTGTTCTTACATAGTATATTCCGCTTGCGCACTAACGATTGTAGGAAGAAAACCAAAAGTTGCTATTCACCCCCCCCCCCCTCTAGCAAGACATTCATGATCTAACAATCGCAACCTCCCTAGTGGCTCGATTCTGGTGCCCGAAGAGCTCCTTGAGGTTCAGCATCATATCACAAGCAGTGGGCATGACTGATGTCGATGTTGCAATACATTCGACATAGATGCCAGAATATAGCACCATGTCATCTCATCTGTCTTGACCCATTTCTTGTAACGCTCCCTCTGCTCTTCACCAGATTTGACGCTAGTCTTTTCAGGATAGTCTTCGGAGAGTACAAATTTATACTCTTCAGCAGTAAGGACAATGTCCAGGTTTCTTTTCCAGTCTATGTAGTTGGGTTCAGTAAGTTTGTTTTCCTTAAGTATGGTTGCTAGTGGGTTAAAGGTCATTTTGAAAACAACCTAAGAATCATAACAATCATAACTTTAGATTTCGAAAATAAATTGATTCCTCAAATAATAATTTTTTGAAATCAACCAACACCTCAAACACCGAGAATTCGCATGCCACGTTAGTGTGGACGTATATGAATTCTTCATTCGTTAGAGAAGGTTTTACCCATTAATCTTATTATCTTGTCAACCTAACTTTTTGACAAATAAGATTAATAATTGGTTCATTTCGGCCCTACAAATAATAGCATTGACTCCGTTGGGGAGGATACTAATATTTGTATCTAAGTGTTTACTATTACATGACACTAAGAAAATTATTTCCGATTATGTGTCTTATGTTGGGGAAGTACACATGCTCTTTAATACTTTTCTATAATCTTTTCTGACCCAGTGATCCGCAGAACAAGCCTATCCGTTATGGAGGAAGGCACTCAGAGCCGACACACGGGCTTGTTCGCATCACTTGTCAGATTGTAATGGAGGCCACGGGACCCATAGGGTCCCTCTCCCACTTAGTTATTTAATTTGAGGAATTTTACATGCACACACACAACAAGCACATAACCAAAGCACAGATAAGAAAAATCCTTGATTTTCCAACTTTCATAGCCTTGGTTTCCAATGCACCTCCAGTCGTGTAGTCACCTCGTCCGCTCCTCCCTACACCATGCGCAAACCACCATTGAAGGGATCTCCGAGCCGAGATGACTAGCTAATTATTTACATCCATCGATCCTATACTCCACAAAGGAGTGTACATAATATCAAGATCGAAAGCAAATAAAAAGTTCGGCTAAATACGTGTCATATTTAATTACAAAAAATAAATACTATCTAGCCTCGTCAACCTCGAGGATTTAATTATTTACAAAAATTACACAACCAATCACATATATCAATTATTTTGGCCATAATTAGTTGGAATCTAGTGCCTGCAACAAAGAGTTAGCCTACGCACATCCACATATAATCCAGCAAAAATAAAATAAATGATAATGCGCAAAAAATTAACCAATCCTAAACACACAAAATCGAAAACCTCAGCTCTGATACCAATTGGTAGGTATGGCTTGGCCGTTTTCCTAAGCGAATACTTGGCCGTCCTTGAGAGACCTCTCCATGTCTACTGATTAAAAATTAATCCGAATGGAGACCCGTCTCCCAAACGACCATCTCGTCATCGTATCGATCGGTTCGAAATACAACTTGGCCAATCACAAAGATCGAGCCTTGTAATTCACCTAACCGAACGACCGTGGAAAAGACGACGAGTAGATCGCCAGTTTTTATGTTTATTATCGGGGTCCAATCAATTAATTATTAACAATGATTATCAAATAATCAAAACCATAATAATTAATTAACACACACATGAAATGAAGAAACAAGGAACCAAAAAAGAAAAGATATACCTTTTCTTTTACCTCTTGATCTTCTACCTTATGTCCCTTCCCTCTAGGACGTCGTGTGGACGACGAGCTATCGAGAACCGGAATCACCAAGTGCTCCAATTAATCACCTTCTTCCAAAACCAACAAAACCCTAGCTCCTAGGGTTATCACCGGTGCACTCCTCCCTCTTCCCTTGCGCCGTCGACCACTATGAGCCACTCAAGCCTAGCCGGCCCCTCAGTAGCCCTCGAGAGGAAGGTGACGAAGAAGATGAAGGAGAGAAACAACCTTCTCTCCAACCCAAATCTGGCCGAGAGCTCATCTTCATCCAAGCTTGCGGCGCTGCCACCACAACCCCTTGCGTCGCCTCCCACCGGCTGCCGGCACCTCCTCCTTCCACGCCAAACACTACAAAAGGGAGAGGAGTTCTCCCCCTTTGTCTAGTAGAGGCTAGCCACCAAGTGGACAAGAGGGGAAGAAGAAAAGAAGAAGAAGAGAGGTTCTTCTCTTCTTGTCGTGACCTAGGAGAGAGAAGGGAGAGAGAGAGGAGAGGAGAGAAGCCTTGGGTTGATAAATTGAATTAAGCCTTTGTTTCTTGATCCCATGGGGTATATATAGGGCTAAGGTAGGGACCATAAGGAGGAGTTGGATCTTGGCCCGCTAATAGATCTAAAACCGATCCATTAATGAAGATTCATTCCACTAAAGGATCTCCATTAAACGTCCTCACCAACCCCCATATTTTCATATGGGTTCCACCTATTATGAGTACATCCATCTCCCCGTGTTTAAGATATCGAATGCCCGTCGATTAATTTAAATTAATGTTAATTTTAATTAATCAACTTCAGGCTCCTTGACTAGTACCACTCAACCTTATCATCATGTCGGATCAAATCCACCTGCAAGGTTTAACATGATGAACCTTATGAGCTTATCAAGGGGGCATCATCATCCTAACTCACCAGGAAACGGATTCCGTCAATAATCAACGGCACACCATATAATTAATATTATTTTTCATCTTACCGGGTCTATCGATTTAACAGAATAAATCTCGTCCATTGGTAAATCAAAGAAATAAAATACTAAATATAAGTGCCCGTTATTATATCGGGATTTAGAGATTGTATTCCATAATAAATCCGAGGTACAATCCAATTATTAAATCAGTACAAATTAGATGACCTCTAGTTTGGTCCTACTTAATGTACACAAATCACACTAGTGTAATTCTATGGTCAAGATAAACCATATCTAATTACACTACAACCATCCCGATGGTTTGTCCAACTCCATCTCGGTTGTGAGCCTCTTCTTATATTATGCATGGGACTAATAACATGATCTTCTGTGTGTCACCACACGCCATGTTATCTATAATGTAAAGTATGAGACTTTATGCATTTATTAATTTAAACATGCAACTGTGTTGTCGTGATTCTCTTTCAAAATGAGGATGTTCATATATAAACGGACAAGTCTTTTATTATACATCCTACAGCATCATCATCCTGACTCACCAGGATACAGATTCCGTCAATAATCAATGGCACGCTATGCAAATAATATTGTTTTCCAACTTACCGGGCCTATCAATTTAGTAGAATAAATCTCGCCCATTGGTAAATCAAAGAAACAATCATTAAGTATACATGCACGTTATTATTTCAGGATTTAGAGATTGTACTCCATAATAAAATCGAGGTCTGATCCAATTATGAAGTCAGTACAAATTGGATCACCTCTATTTGGTCCTGCTCAATGCACACAAAGTACATTAGTATAATTCTATGGTTAAGATAAACTACACCTAATTACACTACAACCATTCCAATGGCTTATCCAATTCCATCTCAGTTGTGAGCCTCTTCTTATACTCTGCAAGGAACTGATAACATGATCTTCTGTGTGTCACCGCACACCATATTATCTACAATGTAAAGTATGAGACATTTTATGCATATACTAATATAAATACGTAACCTGAGATTTTGTGATTCTCTTTTAAAACGTAGATGTTCTCATACAAAAAAGCAAGGCTTTTAGTATACATCCCAACATCATGCTTATCATCATGTTGGACCAAGTCCACCTGCAGGATTTTAACATGATGAACCTTATGAGCTCATCAAGGGGGCATCATCAACCCGACTCACCAGGACATAATTTTCGTCTATAATCAACGGCACACCATGTAAATAATATTATTTTCCAATTTACCGGGCCTATCGATTTAACAGAATAAATCTCGCCCATTGGTAAATCAAAAAAATAAATATTAAGTACATGTGCCCGTTATTATATCGGGATTCAGAGCATGTACTCCATAATATACTGAGGTCTGATCCAATTATAAAGTCAGTATAAATTGAATCACCTCTATGTCGGTCCTGCTCAATACACACAAAGTGTACTAGTGTAATTATATGGTCAAGACAAACCAACACTAAATTATACTACAACCATCCCGATGGTTTGTCTAAATCCATCTCGGTTGTGAGCCTCTACTTATACATTACAAGGGACTGATAATATGATATTCTATGTGACACCACACATCATATTATCTACAATGTAAAGTATCAGACGATATGCACATACTAATATAAATATGCAATTAGTGATCTTGTGATTCTCCTTCAAAATGTAGATGTGTATAAAAGCAAAGCTTTTAGTATACATCCCAACACTCTCGTCTCGCCCCTCTTTCTCGATCCATGGTTGAGTGTCGTCGATCATTAGAGGAGGCCATCGACTTCCCTTTTCAAACTTAGCCGTCGGCTGGTAGGGAGGACAACCACCGGTCATCGCGTCATCGCCGCCACTTAGATCCGGAGCTGAGACATTACTTGGATCTGGCCGTTGGTTCGCTTCGAACGCAAGCAAGCAACCGCGATCCTCTTTTGTGCAGAAGGTCTCCTTCATGTTGGGGCAATCGACCCAAGGATGATCGGGAAGATCATGGTTTTGATGTGTGTGTGTCAATATGTTTAAGGTTAGGGTGTTGTGTTGTTATTTGATATGTGTGATTGAGTTTGTAGGACTTAGAGAGTCACACATGGAGGACATATCCGAGGGACGAGAGCCGAGGGAGAAGGACTCCAAGGGTAAGCCGAGAAGTGAACTTCAAAGGGCACACTTGAAGGGTGGCATGGAGGCAAGCCAAGGGAAGGCTTGTGTGCGCATCCGAGGGACGATAGCCGGTGGAAGAAGATTCAAGGGGCAAGCCAAGGGAGTGTACCTGAAGGCACACGTGAAGGAGGGTCTTCGGAGTGAGGATGAGTGTTTGTATAAGCTGGGCAGTCGACTGGGAGAAAGGCAGTCAACTGCCAGTAAGAACAGAAACTCACAGAATGTTTTGGACCCGAGACCAGTCGACTGCCCCAGGGGCAGTTGACTGGTAACCCCGAAAACTAGCCGTTGGCTAGTAATTAAGGCTAGACCAGTCGACTGCCCCAGGGGCAGTCGACTAGTATCAGGCTGGATAGCTTTTAGAGTTGTCCTGTGCTCTTATTTAAAGAGTGATTTTTTGCACGAGGAAGGTACGGTTCTTGAGGGTACCAAGGTGTTGTTCGTGCTAAAAGTCCTCAGTCCTTCCTCTCGCTTTCAATTCCATCTTGTAAAGAGGAAGAACACAACCTTGTAAAGGTTTTCTCCACCTTGAAGGAGACTTTTCATAGTGGAGAGTGTGCTTTTGCGTGGATCCTTGGATTAGTCACCTTTCGGGGTGGATACCAAGTAAATTCTCTGTGTTAGCATTGGATTTCTTATTTTTCATTATATTGCTTGTATTGTGCTAACCATCTTGTAGAGAAAGTTCGAGAAAAATACTATTCACCCCCCCCCTCCTCTAGCAAGCGCCACGATCTAACACTTCATGGTGACCTCATCACGAGTTTCTTCTCATTTCTGATCACTATCCTCTTTGCCAAGCTAATTAGTTGCCGCCACCAACCAACCATCGCCAACAGCATTAATCTCAAGACAGGTTTTGAATTGCTGCTTTTTGATATATGCTTCATTGATGTCTCCTTGTTGTGGCTGAATCATGCTTGCTAATCATGTTTAGGGTTTTCAAATCATTTCATCGGGATTAATTAAATAACTGGAATAGTTAGGATTAATCCTAATACGTTTTGATTGCTAGATAGTTAGTTACTACTTTTACAAATAACTAAACTGTGTCCTTGATACAGGACATTGATCATTGCGGGTGTTCGATCGTGGAGGTTCTTTCAGATACACACTACATTACGAGGCGGGTACATCTTGCTTAATTCTTTAGCTCCTTTTATCTTTCGGATACTCTTCTTTGATTGATCTTTGAATCAAAAATCTAAATTTTCAGTTATATAGTCTTGACTCTTATTTTCCAATACGAAGAGTACCTCTAGTACGCGTGTACTATCATGTGACCTATCTAGGGTTCGATTGACATTTGAAATACTCTACCCAATAGATTCGTTGCATATTTATTTGTTATAGTTCTGATTTGGGTGCATGTGTTTCTTATAGATTTTATGACAAAGCGGTTGTGCTTCTCCGTTGGGTACTAGAGCGGTTGTGCTCCCCTTCTTGGAGTTAAAGGTTGTTCCTCCTTATTTTAGGTATTAGAGCACTTGTGCTTCCCTAGGTGTTTTTGATATAGAGCGGTTGTGCTCCCCCGTTGGCTACTAGAGCGGTTGTGTTCCCCTTCCTAGAGTTAGAGGTTGTTCCTCCTTGTTTTGGATATTAGAGTGGTTGTGCTCCCCTGGGATCTTTGATACAGAGCGATCGTGCTCCCCCTTGTCTTGGGGTTCGGGATTGAGGTTATTCTCCCAGCATCCTGTCCACTAAGTCACTCATAGGAGATGGATCTGAGAGTGCGTACAGTTGTCACAACCCTTGCCCAGTCACCCTTGCAAATATATGTGATGGTTATAGATTAGTGTATAGGGATGGCACATGTCATTACATCATTTGTATACGATGCATCTTATATTTGTTTGAGCTATGATTGTTGCATTTAATTGACATGCATAAATATCTTTGATTGACATTTATTATTTGATCTAGATCATCTCAGTAGTAGACAAGTTTCAGATTGTCCGCTATACAAGGGAGATGTTGTCTGATTTTCGAACAAGCACGGGCCTCTGAGGGGATGACAATAGATGACCAAGTTGGTGGGGTTTGATGGTTAGAGGTTTGTAGGAGATTAGAAAGATAGTGAGGAACATCCGAGGAATTGTAAGATGAGAACCTTTGAGGTGGCAGCATTGATGATAGTTAGGAGGAGATGAATTATATAGGTGAAGTATGAAGAGTGCCACTTAGAGCAAGTTGAGGGCTCCACATATCAAAAGATTAATGAAGATGGATTCTTGGGCAAAAGTCAATTATTAAGTGAGTTGTGAGCGTTGAGAGGCTAATAATTTGAGTTTTGTGTAGTTCTTCTGTTAGTGTAGCTCTTGATTGTTAGATGCAAATCTAAAGTGATCGGGAAAACAGTGAAAGTGATTCAATTTATTGACTTGTTACATAATAGAAAAGTAGATTAATCGAAGGAGGATATAAATATAATATCAAGAGAAGCTTCTAAAGGCTAGGAAAACTTAACTAAATTACAATATTTTTTGAGTTTTCTTATAGTTGTTTTACTTGTTCCTGTTCTTACTCTTGTAAGATGTTTTAATTTACTCTTGCAAGAATATCCAAAAAGAAGAAAAATAGTGAAAATTCTAAAGTGACTTGATGAAAATTCATTTAATTATAACAAAAAATAATTACATTCATCCAAACATTCATCATATCGTACATCTCTAAATTAAATATAAAAACAATAAATCATAAAATCAACTTATAACTAACCGTCAAATATTTTGAAAAAAAAAAACTTTCAAAATACACCCTTATTAAAAATTAATCCCTATCGATTATAATAAATATAATCTATCACTTTCTAATTACTCGTCGTTCAATGTTAAAAATTAATCCCTATTAATTATAATAAATATAATCTATCGCTCTGAAACTATTCGTTATTCAATGGCCAATATTCTTTCTGCTAGAAAAAAAAAACAGTATTAATTCCGTGAGGTCATACAGTGCAAATGGCGGTCAAATTTTGCAGACAACTAACCAATCCTCGTAGTCCCAATAAACAGAGCCGAAGACAAGGATCGATCATCAAGATGAGATTCTCCAATAAATGGAGTCACATGGTCTTCTTACAATGAATCTGTCACATCCAGCAGTCGCTGCAACTCTCCTCTTACAATGAACCTGGTCATTTGCATTGCAATTCGAACGACAATATACAGCTGATATAAACCCAATCACAAACTGCCCAAAGATAATTAGATCACGCCAAAGAACCTGGGGGCAATTTTGTCCGGTAATGCTCAAGTGTGCATGGCTCCACTGCTTATGATGCTATCCACCAAACACCACTTTTTTTTCTAGCTGCAACACCATGAAAACTCGAAGCATTCTTGTTTATTTGCACACCAAAAATTTCTTAAAATTCACCTATCCGGATCTTGGCACCTCATCATGTAAGCCTCATGTCCCCCTTCCCTCCCTCCCCCCCTGCTGTCAACCGTGTCTTACTCCTTGGGTTGTGCCACCAAACGCTCACAGACATCGGCCAATGATTTTAGGTTGCAGTTAATCAACGCCTCCACGAAGTAGCAGGTTTCGTCCTTGGTGTTGCCGTCGGGCACATCGACTACGAAGGATTCTGTGACCAGAGTGCCTGGCCTCCCATCAATCACCACTGGATGGACAGTGAGAATGGAGCAGTAATTCTGCATGCCAAGTAACATACATAACAAGTTGTAGAAAAGGAATAAAAATGAATACATAACAGGGAACAGGAGTTAGCGCATCCCTGCTCGAGTAGTAAAATGATACAAGATATTTTAAACAAACAATCTGCTAGGCTGAGATCTAAATTGGTCAACCTCAGACAAAATCAAGGTTCCAAAAATAGTTGCGAGTAAATGTTTTGCCATCAAAGGGAAACACTTTGCTAAGCTATATGCCACCTCATATTCCTGCATTCATGGAAGCATGCATTGATCCTGCATTTATGGAAGCATGCATTGATTCACAGCGGCCAAATTAGGCTCCCACGGGTTGGACTAATGGTTAGTGCGTGCATGTTATCATCATGATGTCTGGGAGTCAAAACCTAGCAAAGCTAGTGTGTCCACCCTCACGCACTAGCCACAACATCCGGACTAGTAGTACCGTAATTTACTTCTTCCGTGTTGACACTAGGAGGCTGGGAAGGGTTGACGGGGGTGCTAAGGCGAACGAATCGCCTTTTGGCACCACAATGTCCAAACTAGTCATTTTTGAGCCAATAATTGAGTGTAGATCATAGATTAGTGGAAAGTAGTGTGTTGTACTACTAGTATCTTCTTCCAAACAATATATTCACATCTTCCAATAGCAAAACTCTGCCATTAGACTGATGAAATTCAGAATGCATATGGCTGATTCTAACTGCAAGGACTACTAATTGGTGCCAAAACTTAGAACATATCTGCCTATCTGAATGTAAAAATGGAGAATGAACTAGTTAGTGTTTTCATAAATGCCAATCATGATCTTTAATCACTCACCCAAAGCCACTGCCATCAATATATCTGTAACATTCCTTGATTAGTACCAGTGACAAGCTCTTGCCAAATTGAGATGTTTCAAGGCAATATCAAAATAGAAGTATGAGGGCATGGGTTTTCATCTATGAGAAACATCCAATGAATCTGATAAGAGTTAAAAAAAAAAAATGCAAATAGGTTTGGAATTAGATAGTAGGATAAAATGGGGGAAGACAGATCACAAACCTTTAGTCTGTGATCTCCTCCCACAATCTTGACACTGAGGACGTGTTCATTGTCATCTAGTAGCTCCAATCTCTCCGTGCTGGTTGTGGCCGGCAGCCCCGATTTGACATTAACTTCGCGGACACTGCCGATCTCCAAATCACCCTGCACCACACATCTGCTCACGAAGGGTTTATACTTCTGTGGCTGATCAAACCGTCTCACCAATGACCAAACCTATCAAACAAATAAAAATCCAGTCAGATCGCTTTCATTCGATAGATTTACAGATAAAAAAGTAATTCATGCAACAAGAAATCAGCTTTCTCGCATTCCTCTTTCTTCCATCTTAGTAGCTCGAGACAATAAAAAAGTTGCTTCAAATCTAGAGTCAAAACTATGTTCTACAAAAAGGCGTCTCGTAAGTACTGAAACGATGTAATCAAGAAAAATGAACAGAAGCCGAACAAAATCATTCGTAATGACAAACCCTAAAACCCGTGAAATCAGTTGACCATCCCCTCCGTTGAATATACGATATGTTAAGCTCGATTCCTCAAGATCGAGATTTAAAATTTGGAAAAAGAAAAAAACAAGAAAATGAAGATAACCAAGAGTTGAGGAGAAGTACGAGATGGACAGGAGCCCTGACGTGCTTGACGATAGTGGAGCTACACTGGTTATCTCCGGGCTCGTGCCTGTGGTACCTCTGCACGTACTCCTCCTCCATCGGCCGAGATCCGCCGCTCTTCCTGTCGCAAGGCCACCGGCTGCCGTCGTCCTTGGCCTTCAAATACTTCTCCAACTCCGCTACCTCCTGGGTCACGCTGCCCAAGAATCAACCCCACCTCTCACTCACTCTTTCTTTCTTTCTTTCTTTTCCCTTTAGATGCGCGCAATCGAGCGACCCTTCGGCGAAGCTTATCCTCTTCGATGGCAGCACAGCTCAATAGTGTTTTTATAGCTGAACAGTCCCGCCCACAGCAAGTATGCAAGGATCCGCTGCAAGTTTCATCGTTCCGTTACTTTCCTGCGACGGATACGTGGCGGAAGCGTACTCATCCAAGTGAGTTATTTTTGGATCCATTGAAAAAAAAAGTGATTAAGACGACCTAGAAGCTTAACTTTTCAGATTTCACATCTCATTTGAAGAAAAAATTTTCATAAATATATCATAACTAGGAATTGAACCGTTGATATTTAAGATAGAGATAAGTCGCTCTACCACTATATCACAGTCCTGAGACCTTTGATCCATTAAAAAAAAATAATTAATGAGATTTTTTTAATCAATCTCGGACAATCGATCCGGCCATACGAAAATTTCTCGTCCCGGAGCCTTAGATCCATTACAGACTGTATATCCAAGTGGTAGGCCCCGCAATTGACTACAGAATCATCAGCCCAGTATCGGTTGCAATTATTATGCTCGCATCGCGTTCATGGATCTCTCACTTAAAATTTCTAAACACACTTGGGTATGTTTGATTTCTAAACACACTTGGGTATGTTTGATGAGATATAATCGATCTTTAATATGAATTATATCCATATAAATTATCCTAAAAAACTAAATAATATAATTTTTTTAATTATGTAATTAAGACAAAATAAATTAATTTGACCGTGATTGATACATTTAACATGCGAAAAAATATTATTATAAATTATAAAATATTGGTGTAGTCGGTTCAAGGTTGATCGAGAGGATCATGAGTTTTGATGTATATGTCAATATGATTAAGTTAGAATTTCATGTTGACTTAATATGTATATGTGAGTGTGCAGGTTTGCAGAATATATATAGACTTGGTTGGATGTCTTCAAGTACGGTAAAGGGTGGCATGGAGACAAGCCGTGGGCTTGTGTGCACATCCGAAGGATCATGGACAAAGTAGGGACGATGAGCCAAGGGAAGCGGACTTCGAGGCATGCGTGAAGGATGTCATGGAGGCAAGCAGAGGGCTTGTATGTGCATCTGAGGGACGGGAGTCAAAGTCGAAAAGGCCTTGAAGACAACAGGTCGAGGCTGCTAGAGCAGGGACGATGAACCGAAGGAAGCGGACTTCGAGGCATGCGTGAAGGATGACATGGAGGCAAGCCGAGGGCTTGTGTGCACATCTGATGGATGAGAGCCAAAGTCGAAGAGGGCTTGAAGGTAACAGATCAAAGCTGCTGGATGAAGAGTCAACCAAGTCGTGAGGGCCCGAGTGCTGAGGGAATTATACTCGGGGACTAAGTCGTGAGAGTTCGAGTGCTGAGAGAAATGCACTCGGGATGGGTAACCCTAGGCTTAGGAAGTAGACCAGTCGACTGACGAGGGATCAGTCGACTGATGAAGTCCACAGAAAGATCAGTCAATTGATGAAGTCCATAGAAAGATCACTCGACTGATCGTGGATCACTCGACTGATCGTGACCAGAATTTGAATTGTTATTCGAATTTGCGAAGTCCAGTCGACTAGTAAGGGATCAGTTGACTGGAAACAGTCAAATCAGCCTCGAGCTCTATTTAAGGGAGCTCGTTTATGGCTGTTTCTTCTTAGCGAAACAAGCTTGGTTAGAGCCTGTCAGTAGCCTACTATTGCTCAGGGATTGTCCAAGGGTTGTGGCGAGGTTTCTCCACCCACAAGGAGCGACAAGGGCTAGCCGGAGGTGCTCCGAGGAATCATCCACCGAAGGATCGGGATCATACACCTTACGGACAGTCGTGGAGTAGGAGTGTTATCTCCGAACCACATAAATAGGTATCTCTTCCTTAGTTGTTAGTTTTAATTTTTGTTATTCCGCTTGCGCACTAACTTTGTAGGAAGAAAAATCGAGAAGAAGCTATTCACCCCCCTCTAGCTACACGACGTGGTCCCAACATAAAAATCTTTCTTACATATAATATTTATTGTCGAGTTTTCTTGGTTACTGTGTATATCTCATATTAAAATTTTGAAACCCTTAGAATTTATAACTTGTGATGTATGTGTTAAATCTGACAAATTGAGAACCGATAGATAAAAATTTTTGAAAATTTTTCTCGAAACGTATTTAAGGCTTCAAGACTTTGGGCGAAGGATTGAGGGGTGATATTAGAACGAACACAAAAGAAAGGACTAAAATGCAAAGAAGCATAAACCTAGGGGGGTAAATCCTTATTAGCCCAAGTTATGGTTGAGGCTGTAATCGGCCGAAATATGAGGGGTTAAATGCAAAAATCTCAATACCTTATATCTCCCTTCTTCGTTGCTTCCTCCATCCATGCCCGAGAGATTCCCTTCTTCCATGATCGAAGCCTGACGAAACACTCTCATCTTCCTCTCCACCTTATATATGATCCACATCTTCTTCATCATCTAGCCATCGGTCGCGTCTCCTTCCTCTGCAATGGCCAACAGAGTCTTCTTCTTTTGCCCCTCTCCTTTACATGCGATGGCCGGCTACCCTAGGCCACATCGATCAGCGATCGCAAGGGTTTGTAGTCAGAGCTGTTAGATCGTTGACGTCTTGCTAGAGGGTGGGGTGAATAACAACTTTCGGTTTTCCTCCTATAAGAAGGCCAGCAAAGCACAAAACAAAACAATGAACAATATGAAAACCAATGATAACACCTTCGTTTACTTAGTATCCACCTCCGAGAGGTGACTAATCTAAGGATCCTTCGGTGGATCACTCCCCGGATGCCCTTCGACTAGCTCATGTAACTCCTTGTGGGTGGAGAAATCTCACCGCAGACCCAAGCACACCGCTGAGCACAAAGACTACTATTTGACCTTTAACCAAAGCCAAATTCATCAAGAGCTCCTAGCCCAAACCGAGTTCTCTTAAATAGAACTCAAGGCTGAAACTCTCGTCTAGGGCAGTCGACTGGTCTAGCCTTAATTACTAACCAACGGCTAGTTTTCGTGGTTACCAGTCGACTGCTCCTGGAGCAGTCGATTGGTCTCGGTTCCGAAACCTTCTATGAGTTCCTTTGAGTTTCTGTCTTCTGCTGGCAGTCGACTGCCTTTCTCCCAGTCGACTGCCCAGCTTATACAATCACTCTTCCTCACTCCAACGACTCTCTACCATGCGTGTCTTCAGGTACACTCCCTTGGCTTGCCCGCTTGACTTGCCCCTTGAAGTCTTCTTCCACCGGCTATCGTCCCTCGGATGCACACACAAGCCTTCCCTTGGCTTGCCTCCATGCCACCCTTCACGTGCACCCTTTGAAGTCTACTTCCCAGCTTTCTCGTGGAGTCCTCCTCCCTCGCCTCTCGACCCTTCATGATTCGACTGACTTTTCACCAGCAGCCTCGACTGTTGCCTTCATGCCCTCTTCGTCTTCGGCCCTCGTCCCTCAGATGCACACAAGCCTCTAGCTTGCCTCCATGCCAACCTTCACGTATGCCTCGAAGTTTGCGTCCCTTGGCTCATTGTCCCTGTTATCCATGGACCCTCGGGTGCACACAAGCCTCCAGCTTGTCTCCATGTCACCCTTCACCGTACTAAAGCCATCCAGCTAAGTCAATATATGTAACCTGCACATCCTGCACACTCACATACACATATTAGATCACAAGGAAAAACCTAACTTAAACCCTTTGCTCAAATATCAAAACACATGGTCACTCCGGACCATAGATTGCCCCAACAATCTCCCCCTTTTTGATGTTTGACAATACGTTTAAGTTAGGGAAAACAAATAGCAATAAATAACAATAACAATGTTAAACAAACATTTGGACTTACGTTACCAAGACTCCATCTCGGACTTACACCGCCATTTCATATGCAATGCAAACATACGTGGATTTTATCCCAAGGCATCCGACACCTAACCTTCCCAAAGGTTGGGACTTTTCACCAAACCGGGCTTTTAAAAACTTATCCCAAGGCTCCCTCTACATTGGACTTACAAAAGCTTTTTAAGAATCTCTTCAAGGTTACCCTTACACCAAGAATGGAGCAACCATGCTCTCCCTTCACCTAGGTTCCCCCTAGACCTAGGATTTCTCGCAAAGGCGTGTTTGGTTTCTCAAATTAAACCCAACACTTCTCCCCCTTTGCATAACATCAAAAAGACTCCAATAATATCCCAATTATTGAATCTTTTAACCCCTAATGATGATAAACATAGTGTACTAACACCTCATACACTTGTTTTATATCATTTGGACACCATTCAGCTGCTGAACACCCAATCAGCCCTGACCAGTCGACTGCCCCTTTGGGCAGTCGATTGTTACTCTGAAAATCAGAATTTCAGATTTTTCGTCAAATTCAGAAATGTGCCAGAAATTTCACAAATCTCCAAATATTTTTAAATTTTGTGGAGAGGTTTGTGGTACCCATACCTACTTGGAAAAAATACATTCCAAAATGTATACATCACCATTCCCAAGTTTAACACAAAACTCAAAACCAGCTAAAAAGTTTAATAGAACCTTGACCTAAAGTCCTAGTTTTGGTCTCCCCTTGATGTCTCTGCCCATACCAACCCACAATGCATCCCTTGCATTGATTTACATGGCAATTACATATCAAAAAATAATTTTCATGCAATATGACCCCAATGTCATATTTTCATGCATGAAACCCAAAAACACCATGCCAAAACCCAAGAATTGAGACTCACGTCCGTCTCTAATTCTTTTGGCACATCCCATGGTCCATCTAGACCTCTAGGAGAAACCCTCCCAAGATCCATTCACCATATATCCCAAAGACTTCTAGAGCTCCCCCTTGAGCTCTTAGCCTTAGCCACCTCCCTAGGTGACTCAACAACCACTAGGCCACACCGGTGTTCCTCCGGTGACTCTTGGCCTACAAACCTAACATTCTTAACCTTAGACACCTTGTCCATGGTTAAGTCATTCTTTTTACTTTTAAATGACACCCCCTTGTCATTTTTGGACTTTCTCTCCTTGCCATAATCATATGCTACCCTAGCATATTTCTTCCCATTGGCCTTGGAGATCTTAGACCGGTATCCCAACCCCGATCTATCATTGGTGTGGTTTAGAGCACCCAACACCATATCTATACCCTTAGATCCATTGGTGAATCTCTTTAGGGGTTTCTCTAACCTATCAAGTTTTTTCCTTAAAGCTTGATTTTCCTTTTCTAGGCTTCTAACCCTAGAATCCACATGTCCACCTTGGACATTCCTAGACCTACCCTCCTTCCTAGGCATATGTCTTCCCTTCTTGAGATTTTTGCCTTGATTCTTAGGTCTAGAGGTCTTGAATTTTTCATGATGCATGACCTTCCTAGGGTTTTGATCTACCTTGTTAACCATATTCCTATCATTATATTTAAATCCATGATTATGCACAAGCAAGCATTTTTCATTATTTCAAGCATGCATGGATGAATAAATGACACTGTTTTTAACATGCATGGAGGAACTTAAATTTGAATTATATTTTACCTGAAGGTTAGGAATTACCTCCCTTACTCTTGGAACTCCCCCTTGATATGAGGTTTTTCTCTTTCTTTCTTCTTTCTCCCATCTTCTCAAGTGTCTCAATTTCTTTAGCTCTCCTTTTCTAGGACACTTGGTGTGATAATGTCCTAGCTCTCCACATGTGAAGCATCTATTTTTTTTTTCTTTTCTCTTAGGCTTCTCCATTCCTACAACCCATGTTAGATTTAAAAGAACTTGAAATGGGTTTAGAGTGTACCTCCTTTTTCTTAACCTTTGGACACTTGTCCTTGTAGTGTCCCTTTTCATTGCACCCAAAGCAAATGATGTGGTCTTTGATCCTTGCTTTGGTGGAGGTAGGAGCCTCTTCTTGCTCTGGTATGGATGAGGGTCTCTCCTCCCCCTCAATTCTTGAAGTGGATACCTCCTCCTCTTCTCTTGATGAAGTGGATGATTTCTCACTCTCTTGAGCCACTTCTCTCGATGAGATGGACGATTCTTTTTCTTCCTTCTCCTTTTCTTCGGATGTTGATCTAACTTCCTTTGACTCTTCCATCACTTTAGCTTGTGTAGGGTTCTTATGAAGTTCTTCCAATTTATTCCACAACTCATGTGCATTCTTATACTCACCTACACCACTCAATACATCATTAGGCAAAATACTAATTAAGATTGAAATTATCTTTTCATTTGCCTTTGATTGATTTTGTTACTCTTGATTCCAATATCTTGGTCGGAGCTTCTTTCCATGCTTATCTCTAGGTATTTCGAATGGTTCTTCAAGCGCAATCCTAAGGTCTCATTCCATTCCGAACCATGTCTTCATTTTTGCTCTCCAATAGGCAAAATCTTCATAGTTATAGGAGGGTGGTGTATTGATATCATCCCCTAGCTTGTCTTCCATCCTTATTCCCTCTAGCTTGTGCTCTTTTGGCGGTGATTCCAACAAGTGCGGGCCTTCACTCTGATACCACTTGTTAGATCGTTGACATCTTGCTAGAGGGGGGGGGGGGTGGGGTGAATAGCACTTTTGGTTTTCTTCCTACAATAAGGTTAGCAAAGCACAAAACAAAACAATGAACAATATGAAAACCAATGCTAACACCTTCGTTTACTTAGTATCCACCTTTGAGAGGTGACTAATCCAAGGATCCTTTGGTGGATCACTCCCCGAATGCCCTCCGACTAGCTCGTGTAGCTCCTTGTGGGTGGAGAAACCTCACCACAGACCCAAGCACACCTCTGAGCACAAAGACTACTATTTGGCCTTTAACCAAAGCCAAATTCGTCAAGAGCACCCAGCCCAAATCGAGTTCTCTTAAATAGAACTCAAGGCTGAAACCCTCGCCACCAGTTGACTGCCCCTGGGGCAGTCTACTGGTCTAGCCTTAATTACTAACCAACGGCTAACCCAACGACTAGTTTTCGGGGTTACCAGGAGCAGTCGACTGGTCTCGGGTCCGAAACCTTCTGTGAGTTTCTGTCTTCTGCTGGCAGTCGACTGCCCAGCTTATACAATCACTCTTCCTCACTCCAACAACCCTCTGCCATGCGTGCCTTCAAGTACACTCCTTTGGCTTGCCCCTTGAAGTCTTCTTCCACCGGCTATCGTTCCTCGGATGTGCACACAAGTCTTCCCTTGGCTTGCCTCCATGCCACTCGTCACGTGTGCCCTTTGAAATCCACTTCCCGACTTGCCCGTGGAGTCCTCCTCCCTCGGCTCTCGTCCCTTCATGACTCGACTAACTCTTCACCAGCAGCCTCGACTGTTGCCTTCACACCCTCTTCGTCTTCGGCCCTTGTCCCTCGGATGCACACAAGCCTCCAGCTTGCCACCATGTCATCCTTCATGTACGTCTCGAAGTTCGTATCCCTTGGCTCATCGTCCCTGCTATCCAACGTCCCTCGGGTGCACACAAGCCTCCAGCTTGTCTCCATGCCACCTTCACCATACCGAAGCCGTCCAGCTAAGTCAATATGTATAACCTGCACATCCTGCACACCTATATACACATATTAGATCACAAGGGCAAACCTAACTTAAACCCTTTGCCCAAACATCAAAACACATGGTCACTCCGGACCATAGATTGCCCCAACAAGAGCTATATTGCGGGTGAGCCAGAGGTGAGTAAGGCTTAGGGTTTCCTTTTGATTGTAGCGAATTTTCCTTCGTCAATCTGCACTGCAAAGTCTAGGTTGCCTTTGCATCAACCTCGATCTTTTTCTTCAATGAGGCGTCCCATTCAAAGTAGTGTTGTGTCACTCCTTCTGCGTTCTTGGGGATTTCAAGGCCAGATTGGATTATTATCCACATATCCACCTGAGTTTTCAGGTGGACTTCCATCCGGCTTTTCCAGTAGGAGAAATCTTCTCCACTGAAGAGCGGTGGTCTGGCTGTACTGAAACCCTCTTGCATGGCCATAATAATTTCTAAAAATAAAAAAAATAGAGAAAACTTGTTCCAAGACTTGGTCTTGGATTAGTAGCGCAGAAGAAAATTAATAGAAATAAAAAACGGTCGAGTGGTGTTGCACCAACCTCAATTAACGAAAAAAATTCGAAAAAAGAAATTAAAATAATTTCGTAAATTCTAAAAAACACTCTCAAATTGGTGGTTGCACCAAATTTGAGTCACCCGCTCTGATACCACTTGTTGGATCGAAGAAAACGATAGAGGAGGGGTGAATATCGTTGTCAAATTTTTGGAACACTTAGAGAAAATACGCAACAAAAAATAAGAAACAAATCGCGAACACAGGTAGTTTTACTTGGTTCAGAGTCGCGGTCGGCTCCTACTCCAAGGCCCACGGTCCTTGACCATTTACTTTAGGCAATTCTATATTCGAGAAAGCTTTTACAGATTGAAAGTACAGATATAGAATTGGAAATTGAAATTGACAACACTTTCGTAATTAAAGTTTACCGACGCCCGAGGTGGGTTGAATTTCGGAGCAGAGGGTCGTCGTCGGTGATGGAATCTCAAAGTCAAAGTTTGCCGGAGCGCAGCGCTTGAGCGAATGTGTCTGGAGCATTGAGAGCAATTGATGTCGAAGCCTTGGGGGTGAACCCCCTTTTATAGCACCCATACGGGCGTCTGTGACGATGGGGGCGCCTAACACGTGGGCTTCCCTGCGCGAACCCTTATCCGCAAGCTCGGTCAGCGCTTATCCATCTCCACAAGGGTGCCTGAGCTGATGGGGGCGCCCGTGACCTCACGGGCGCCTGAGCTAACTCAACCCATGCCAGAGGCTTCGTGGCTGTTTGCTTCGCTTGCTTCTGTTTTGCCTTTGCACTTGGGCGCCCGTATCCATCCGGGCGCCTAACCCCAGTATGGTGCCTCACTCCATTGAGGCGCCTAGCTGCAGAAAACTAGCCCTTCGATCCCTGCAACCAAGGTTAGTTCCAAAAATAAAGAAGCAAAACATGTTAGCCTTTATTTACAGCCTATGCTGTCTTGGTTCTGACTTTGGGTCTCCCAAATGGAACCCTAAGTCGAACCGACGCCTACTGTTCCCTCGACGGGGAACGCGTCCTCACCTACTCCTCTTAGGAGAGTTTACCATTTACCAACCGGCTCCTCCGGTTGGCCTTTTACCCAATCCACCTGACTAGGTCTTCGTGCCCAACTTCCGGTCAGGTCTTCTTGCCCATCTTCCGGTCAGGTCTTCGATGCCCAGCCCGTTGCCAGGACTTCTTGCTCAGTCCTCGACCAGGACTTCTTTTCCCGACTTTCGTCAAGTCTTTTTGCCCAGTCCTTGACCAGGACTTCTTTGCCCAACCCTTTGTTAGGACTTCTTGCCTAGTGTACCTAGGACTTTTCCTGCACACTCAGTAAGCATGTTAGATCACATTTACACTTTAACTTCTGAACCCTTTGCCATTATCAAAACCTAGGTTTGACTTAGGTGCTACCTGCACCAACAGAATATTGTCTTGGTTAAAGGCAAGATAGTAATCTTTGTGCTCAGGGATTGTCGAAGTGTTGTGGCGAGATTTCTCCACCCACAAGGAGCGACAAGAGCTAGCCGGAGGTTATCCAGGGAGTGATCCACCGACGGATTCTTGGATTAGTCATCCTTAGGAGTGGATACCAAGTAAAACCGGTTTGTTAGCATTGTTCTTTACATTGTTAGTTTTATTTTATTGTATATTCCGCTAGCGCAACTAACCGTGTAGGAAGAAGAAGCCGAACAATGATATTCACCTCCCCTCTATCGTACCGAATCGATCTAACACTTTCTACATCTATTTCTTTTATATAGAAATCCAATAACATAGTTACTTTTTCTTCATTTACACACTGCGCTTGTTTACTCTCAGTTTTTGATTTTTACATTAAAATTCAAAAACATATGTACCTTTGTTTTTGTATGCAAAGATTGATTGCTGCACGAAACTTGCTTCCTATTAATTCTAAGATTGATGAACATTTAGAAAAAGGAGAGATTTGCAAAGACAAGTAATGGAAGAACAAGAGCATACCACCATGAAAAACAACAACAATAAGCCATTGAAAGACTAAGTTGCAGCGCATGCAAGGGCATTCAGTTTTGGCATTACAAGGCCTGCTATTGAAGCCAACAATTTTGAGATCAAACCAGCATTCATATCAATGGTGCAACAACATCAATTTGGGAGTGAATCTTCTGAAGACCACAAACAACACCTCGAGACATTCTATAAAATTTGTGGGACTTTGAAGATGAATGGGGTGCCAGCTGATGTGGTAAAACTCTTCCTGTTTGGTTTCCCTTTAAGGGATAGAGTCAAATCATGGTTGAACTCCCTTTCCCAAAATAGCATATCCTTCTAGGTACAATGCAAACAAGTCTTCTTGGAAAAAATTTTCCCTCCAAGCAAGACGACATACATGAAGAACTTGATTACAAGCTTCAGACAAACAGACTCAGAATTTCTCTATGAAGCTTGGGACCAGTTCAAGAGTATGATATGACTATGCCCCCACTACGACATAGAGAAGTGCCTTATAATACACATGTTCTATAATGACATCAATTATCAGACCAAGGTGTCTTTAGATTTTGCAGATCATGAATAAAGGTTTGGATGAGGTTGAAGAAATCATCGAGAGTGTAACACTCAACCACCACCCATGGGCCTCAGAGAGAAGTGGCAACCCAAGCAAGACCCGTCGGGAAAGCACAAAGTTGAAGCTATTAACTTGATTTCCATAAAACTAGATGTCTTGACAAGGAAGTTCGATGCAATTAATGTAAATCCGATTAATGCTATAGTGGCTAGCTATGGAGTATGTGGGAGCACGGAATACTAGATGGAGAGGTGCCCACTTAGAGCTGCATCATCACAGCTTATGCAAATTGAACAAGTGAATGTAGTGGGTGCTTTCAACCAAAGGCAGAACTACATATATTCTAACACATATAATCCTGGACTTCTCCTATCGGAACAACCAAGAGCATGGCCAATCGATGGGAACCAAGCAAGGCAATCAACCATCAAGAATTGAATATCTTTTGAAGGAGATTCTAGCAAACCAAAATGAGATGAAAAGTGACATTAAGTAACTTGCCGCAAGACTAGAAAATAATGAGAAACATGTAAAGTTGCTTGAAAGTCAAGTCGCTCAGATTACTAGTTTATCTTCTAGAGCGCAAGGAACATTTCTTGGTAAAGCTAAGCCAAACCCCATTGAACATTGCAACATGATCGAGTTGAGGAGCAGACGGACATTTGGTAAGCCTCAAGTGATTGCTGAGTTGAGGAGCAGACGGACATTTGGTAAGCCTCAAGTGATTGCTCAGGTGGGGACCAAAGAGATGAATTTTTTTAATAGACGGTTGATCTAAGAATATTAGATCGATAGGGTGTCCACTATGAATACTTTTTGATTTACTTTGATTGTCAATAAAAAATATTTATAAGACTAAGCTGATCACTCTTCAAGTTTAACTGATATAAATTGAAAACATGATATCAACTTAAAAAATAAAAATAATTATCATATCTAAGAAATTTAGTTGATTAAAAGAAAAAGACATGGTCAACATTGTCACACATGCGGTTCCCTTTTTAGTAGTTAATAATTCCATTGATTCAGTGCTTGCAATTAGAGGTTATGAGTTATGACCAAGTCTCTGGTCACACTCTTTGCCAATTTAGTCCAACTGTGGACCAATCCGATTTGACCCTTGATACGTCTATATTAAATGCAGACGATCCAATTCTCCCCCAAGCATCTGTATTGGGATTCTAAATTTAGAAAAAAAATTATTTTTTTCAAATTTTTGAGAGTATACATGATTTTAAGATTTAGAAATTAGATCATAGTGAATCTAAACTAATAAGATTTTCTCCTATAACACAATCATTTCTCTTAGATTATAGTAAACAAAATTAAAAAAAAATTAAATACTCACGGGGTATATTATATATTTTAATGTTTAAAATTTAACAATTGAGATATAGTGAGTATAAGTCAATAAGATATTTTTCTAAGGTTCAGGTTTCTCTTTTAGGTTATAGTATTCAAGATAATATATTTTATATACTAACGGATAATATTACATTATTAATGAATTATTTATGAATTTATTTATTAAAAAATTGAATGAAAAGAAAAAAAATTGATCCAAGCTCATAAATTTAGGGATGACAATGGATTGAGTTCGAGTCGGATTCTATATCATTCATGCTTATATCCATCGGGTATCGGATATCCATCTGAATACTCATACTTATTAAAGCATCAGATATCTAATATATTAATAATTTTTCTTCTTTCAATCTAACTATATCATTCAACAAAAGTATATTAGAATTAACATCATATTTAAATATATATATCTATAATTTTATAAATAAATTAAACATCTATATAACATATTCCTAATATCAACACACATTATTAGTGGGCTTTGGGTGAAAAATTCTTTAATGTATATATATTTTTTATTTAATCGGTTATTCGGGTTAGATATCGGGTATCAATAATTACTCCATACACTCCTCTATTCGGGTTGGATATCGGATCCTCCATCAGATTTGGAAAAAATTGTCATCCCTACCTAAATTCATTCAGGCGCCTAGGCCAATCGTTCGCGACACTATGCTACGGCAGGTCGATAACATAGTACTGCTCATATACAAATTTTATATATACATAATTTTGCTCTGTTGCAAACGTTACACTGCGCGTCCATCCGCTACCGTAGCAGAAAATACGACTTCAATTGATTCTTCAATCGATTGAGGAACTCCTCATTCGATTGAGGTGTCTCGATCGTGACCGTAGCAATCAATTACGGTTGAATTTTGGCTACAATCTGATTGGAATTCAATCACTTTTCCCTCCTAAATTATAGCTTGGGTTGAACCAAGAGGCCAAAGACCGCTGGGGTAGGGCAGTTCGGCGTGCACAAACACCTCCCAATCGATTAGTGAATCGATTGGGAGGTAGGCATGCATGTGTGTGTGGCGAACGGTCCATAACAGAGTAATTCTGTGTGTGTATATATATATATATATATATATATATATATATATATATATATATATATATATATATATATATATTAAAATAGAAATGAAATAAGAAGACTTTTCGTTCTTTCCTAGCTCGTAGCCTAAACTATGGCTTCCACTACAAGAAATACTGAATTTACTGACGAAATTACTGACGGAATATATATTCCATCGGCAAGTACCGACGGAATTTATATTCCGTTGGAAAATACCGACAGAATACATTTTCCGTCGGTATATTTAGGTGTGGGGTTTAATTTTTCGTCGGTAAATGATTAATTACCGACGGAATAATAATTCCGTCGATACTTACCAACGGAAAATATTTTTCGTCGTAATATATAGGAATTAATTTAAACAAAATTATTGTGCGGAAATTCAGGGGATTACCAACGGAACATCCGTTCCGTCAGTATCTTCCAACGACCGGTCGTTCCGTCGGAAGGTACCGACGGAACGGCCGTTCCGTCGATAATAACTGGGTTGGCATCGAAAATTTAGGTTTTGGCGGTTTCTTTTGCCACGTGGCCAATAATACTGACGGAATATCGATTCCGACGGAACACCCGTTCCGTCGATAAGCGTCAATAAGTTACGGCACGATAGTTCTCATTTTCCCCACGCGATCATTCCTTCTTCTCTCGGCGATTCTCGGCACGGTCTCCTCCCTCCCCGATACGATTTGTCTTCTTCATCTCCTCGGCGCCGGCGGCGTCGGCATCTCTCTAGCGGCCGTGGCCGCCTCGGGCTTCTGTGCTGGCGGCGGCGGCCGCCTCGTCCTTGGCTGCTGGCAGTGGCGACCGCCTCACCCATGGCTGATGGCTGGCGCAGGCGAGGCAACCGCCTTGGCCGTGGCGGCTGGCAGCCTCAGGCGGGCCAGTCGCCTCAGTGGCGGCCTAGCCAGTACGTCCGGGCACGCCGGCGGCCGATTTGTCACGTCGGTGGGCCAACCGGCACGTCGCCGGCCGATTTGGCACGCCGGTGGGCCAACCGGCACGCCGACGACCCATTTGCCTTGTCGGGGCAAATTAATTAGATTTGATTGTTAATCGATGTTTGTAATCGTTTGTTATTAATTAAATTTAATTTTTACTCTTGTAGGATACATGACGAAGGCCCAAATATACTAATTAAAGTTGTCACGAAATGTATGGGCTCATCAAATTTAAATATCAATGAATTTCTGGATGAATGAATGAAATGCTGGAAACCCTTTTACAATCAAAAATCTGAAAATGTAATATAAGGGCCACAGGTAGTATTTTTCTCGGGGCTAGTTGATGTTGTTTGATTCGCGCTTGTGTTTAGGTGTCGTTTGTGTTTTCGGGTTTCACATAAAATCTGGAATTTGGGTTCAATTATGACTGAAATCACAAGGAAACACAAGGAGATTTAACTCATGTCTAAACCAAGTGAAGGCAAGTAATAACTCAATCAAAGGGAAATCGAATAATCCGTAAAGCAGCACTAACTGATTTCAAACTCCAAAACACACTAAAAATTATAGCCAACTTGATACCAAACAATGCCAAGGCTTCTATTGACACAAGGTGCAGAAATTCATCCAATTTGGCACACAAACAAGGAAAGTCCAGGTGCTGAAAATAAGGCTAATTGCAACCCTATAAACTGATGAAAAACAAATGGAATTGAAACAAGCAAATCAATTTCATTACTCTGAATCCATTACTGCAGAAACAAGGGAATGCTGACAAAGAATCCTGATCTCAGTTGATACACAGGAAGCATAATGGAAACGCAAGAAACACAATTGAAAAGCAAGGGTGCAGTGGCAAATTGATGAGCTGAAACTGACTATTACAAACTGCTACGCAGGACAAAATCAAACTGATACCAAATTTAACTGATCCGCAAGTGGACACAAAATTCAGTAACCTAACATGGACTGAAACACAACAGACTGAAACTTGGCACGCTAGCTGTGCAGGATTTGCAGAAAAGAACAGAATTCAGATGTGCAGAAACAATCACTGCTTGTGAAACGCAACTGTTTGTTTTTTTTTTTAAGAACTGCTCGAATCCAAGCCAATGTTCGCATCAAAATTCCTAAGAACTGAAATGCAATGGATGTGAATTCAGGAACTTAAAATTGAAACGTAACTGAAATTTAAATTAATTGGCAGAAAGGAAATTGATGAACTAGCTAAACTAAAAAGAGGAAACTGAATAGCTGCAACTAAAACTAAGTGCTGTGTTAACTAGTTATGCATCCATCTAGCTCGAATGCAGGGATTTATAACTACTAACTGCAGAAACAACTGAGAAAACAAGCAACAATTTGATACAAGCTCCGAAACTAAATGAAATTTCAGAAATGGAATTTGGCACGCAATCTATCTTGGCACGCCAAAGAAAACACTACAAACTAGCTGAAATTGAATTGAATTGTCACCTAACAAACTCATAAACTAATTGACTTGAAGATGTAAAACCTAATTAAGCTAAACAATGAAGAAACATAGAACTAAGTTGCTGTACGAAACTGCCAAAAACAGAACAAGTGCAGAAATGGAATTTAAGCTACAAAACATGAAAATTAGCTAGCTAAACTACTCCTCAATCTTCCCTAAGCTCAAATTCTTCTTGGTCGTCAATCAAGAGCTGGCTTCGAACCCCTAGGCACAGCAAATCATTGGAAAACAACTTCAATCAATCACTCTGCTCAAAACGCACGCAGCTGGAATTTCAATCCAATTTCCTTGGCCTCAGTTGATGGTGGTTGCTATGATGATTCGTGGACCATCTGAGTTCACCTGAGAACCCCTACAGCCGGCTCAGATGGTCGGAAATGGCTTGCGGAAGAAGTACAAGTGATTAGATTGCTGAGCTGCCGAAACCCTCAAACAGCCCTCTTTCGGTGCAAATTTGAGCTGAATTCTCCACCAAAGCTAGCTCCAATGATCCAGAAGATGATCCAAGGTCGAGATTGAGTGGTCGCGCCCCTTGAACTGAAGAAAAACTGCTAGAAAACGAAGAAGATGAAGAAAACCTACTGTAGCGGCTGAGACGCGACAGGGAAGAATTGGCTGCGTTTTTGATTAAATAGGAACCAATGGACGGCTCAGATTGATCGGAGGAGATCCAACGGCAGATCTTGCTCTGATTGGAGCCAAACTTTAATGATGATGATCTGGGGTCAGGATCTGCCTTGTGGTAGCTCGGATCCTCCAGATGTGCAACGGATGGTCCAGATCAACTCTATCTGTGAATGGACGCTCTAGAGCCCTCCTTGCTTGATCCAACGGTTGATTGAGCTCTGATTGGGATGAAACCTTCAGATCTTGATCATAGAGCTTGATCAACCCTAACCCTAGCTCAGATTGCTTCAGATCGTCCCGGATGGCTCAGATCTAGCCGCTCTTGAATCGGACGGCCCGGATTAATCGTAGGCTTGATAATTCGATCCGGTTCACATCCGACTCAAGTTTGACCCAGTATGCCCTAGGTCCAGGATCTTTTCATGCCTACAAAAATATATCAGAAAATTAGTGGCCAATTAATCCAAAAAATGTGTAAATTTGCAATTAAGTCCAAAATAAGATAAAGTTCCAAAACCTAGGGTAAAATCATAATTAAGCAATAAAAACACAGGTCAATCATGGATTTTAGCACTTAAAATAATCAATAAAATGGTGCTTATCAACTCCCCCACACTTAACCTTGAGCGTCTCGCGAAACAACTAAATATGTATCCCCTAGATTTTCTTAAGCATAATTAGAAGCAAATGAAAAGAAATTACCTAGGATTGTCAATTTTCATAAATCTAAGCTCTATGGATTAGTATCTTGTCCTTAAATCAACAACTTAGCCTTTTCATCCATCATGAATCATTGAGATGAATTTAAATCTCTAGCCTTTCAAGGAAAATTTGGTGGCTCTCTTCTTAAGTTCTAACTTGATGATGGAAGTGGAGCTCACTCAAACACACATGCTTCTTGCACTACCATAGGCTTGCTTATTATCTAATCTCTACCATTAATCATGAATAGGATCAACATCTACAAAAATTATTCAAACAAATGTAAGACAAAGAGAATGGTGAGAAATGGAATAAAAGCAAAGATAATGGAAAAATGGGTAAAGTGGAAGACTTGGTTGCTCAAAAATATTTCCAATGTGCTTTGCCCCATCTTGACAGTCCTCTAATGATATCAAAAGTATGGGTGAGTGAAACTTCAATAAATTCCTTTGGTTTGGATGAAAAACCCTTCCTTGGTTTCAATGTGCCAACTCTTCCTTTTGTGTGCCATTTTTGTTTCTTTCTTCTCTTTTCTGATTTTTCTCTTCTTCTTTTACCCTCTAGCAAGGTCAGATTTGTAGTGGAGCAAAGCCTTTTAATTCGGATCAGAGAACTTCAATGATTTTCAATGCCAACTCAATTGTGTACCAACTTTGTTTCTCCTTTGTTCTCTTTTTCTCTTGGTCAGCTGCTGATTATTTTTTTCTGCTTTCTTTCTTTCTTGTAAGGTCGAGAAGGTAGTGGAGCAAGGCTGTAATTCGAATGAAAAAATTATCCACTTGTTTCCATGGTATTAACATTCCATTTGTGTGCCAATTTTCTTTTCCTTCTTTCTCATTTTTTTTTTCAAACTGTTTTTTTTTACTTTTTTGCTTTTGTCTCAGCTTCCAAATTCTGTTTCTGATCAGCTGTGATGTACTCAACATCTTTTGATGCATTTCCGAATTTTATTCTTTGATTCACAGCCCTTGAAAAATCTAATTTCAGCTTCTTCTTGGCATAAACTGCCTCACTAGCAATTCACTGCTTTGTTTATCTTTTATAACTGCATTTACAGCTCAAGTATCAACCTCTCTGCTCTCCATAATTCTTATGCTGTCGAATGGTTTGATCTAAATTCTTGGCAGCATCATCTTGCATTCCCATATCAGTTTCGGTATTCAAAATAGTCCAGCTTCACTTCAATTGCTAATCCACACAGAAGTTCCCTTTTCTTCCTCTGTTTTTGGCACTGATTTGTTCTGCAATGATCTCAGATTTTTCCAGCTGCAGAAATTCCTTTCCTTCTTCAGATCAGTTTGAAAACCAGCCATGGAACAATTGCCTTCAAGTTAATACACTGATTTTGGCTCAAAATCTTCTTCCGAAATGATCACAGATTTTTCCTTTTTAAATGGCACAACTTTCAGATTTCTCCCTTGCTTGCATTCCTTCAATTCAGCTTCCATTCCTTCTTCAGATCAGCCTTCCTTCCAATTCTATAAGTGGCAGGAGACCTCCCTTGCAATCAAGTGGCACTTTTTCTCACTTTGGCACAAAAATCCTTTCTTTTTTTTTTTTGTGTGTGCCCTCTTCTTATTATTGCAGATTTTTTTTTCTTTTTTTTTATTGCCACTTGGATCTTCAAAGTATGATTAAGACTCTAGATGCTCCAATTGTTGTCTTCCTCTACTACTTCTTCTTGCTTGATCTTGGCACCAAACTCACTCACTTGGCACCTTTTGGCTTCAACTTGGCAAAATTTTTTTTTTTTTTTTTGACATGAAATATATCCAAAAGTTTAGCCACTCCCCCACACTTAAATCTTTGTCCGTCTCGGGCAAAATAGCATTAGAAACATATCAAACAACAAGTCCAAAGAAAAGTGAAGGTAAGAGTAAGAAATAAGTAAAGAAAAATGGAATGAATATGATTTTTGTCAATTTGATATGGAAAGGTAAACAAAGTGATTAGCTTCTATAGATGTGATCCAATCATTGAAATATGGTTTTGAAAGAACCTAAACAAGTTCTAGAGTTTAATAACATGTGTGTCACAAATATAAGGCTAATCCTCACTAGGTAAAAATAATTCATCTCAAATCTTCAATTAAGAATCTAAAGCAAAGTAGTACTCAAGCATCCAATATATCATCCATTAGCTCAAACCCTAAGTTTAACAACCAAATTTAATTAATTTTCAAAAGACTCTAAAATGCTATGGAATAACCTAGAGGGATACTTTTATTCCTACTCATGCAAAAGTGCTAAAAGCAAAGACATGGTAATTACAATGACTCAGATCAAAGGAAAATTCTAATTCTAGGAAGCATGAAAATGAAAAATAAAATAAAAGTAAATACAAGAAAAATCAAACTCCCCTTTATTCTGGTGGACGGAGTCGATCCAGAAGTAGCCTCCATCTTGGTAGTGCAGGAGTCTGGGTGGCTGAGTGATTTGGGACTCCCCCACACTTAAACTTTACAAAATAATGCTCTGGTGGCCGTAGGCGATTCAGGTTCAAGAGTCATTCAAGGGATGGAGTGCTTTTAATTAAAGTCAGATCATCTCCTCCTTCTTGATGCCCTTCAGAAGTCCTTCCAGGAGGCTGGAGTCTGTTCAGTTGGAGCACCCACTCCTGAAGTCTTCTGGACCCTGCAAAAACATGTAATACCTCTCTCAAGCGTTTAGGGTCAGAAAGAAATGATATAAGTTCAGTTTCTGCATGAAATAAATCCAAATCTGCATCATGTCCAATTAAATCAAATTCTGGTGCCTCAATAAAATTTTCAAAATCATTATCTACAAAATTTGCATCCAGGAGCCCATCACAAATAAAGAAATCAATTTCTGGCTCATCAATAGAAAGTTCACAATTATTTTCCATCCAGGGTGTATCATGCAATGTGTCACAGCCAATCAAATCAATATCAGGTATTTCCAAAAGTTTTTCACATTCATCCTCAGCATATGAAATAGCAAGAGATTCATCAAAATAAATAACATCCATTTCAGGCACTTCTAAAAAATTTTCACTATCCAGATCTACAAAAGATGTATTTAAAGATTCATCATAACAAACTACATCAATTATGGGTGCCTCTAAAATTATTTCTCAATTCATATTTACAATGGACGTGTCAAGTAATGCATGATGATCAATAAAATCAATGTTTGGTACCTCTATTGGATTTTCACAAACAATCTCTACACAAGGTATATCAATAAATACATCAGAGTCAATAGAGTCATCCCTAGGTACCTCACTGAATTTTTCTGAAGAAGGAGGAGAATTACTTACCTGAGCGTGCTGGATAATACCTGAAGGGTCTATAATAGTAGATGTGTCTGTGGTCTCCTCCTGGTTATGTTCAAGCTCCTCTTCAGCCTCAGGCTCTGGTGGACAATCAACTGGTGATCCTTGGGTGCTTGCTTCCACCAAGCAAGTCCCTACACTTCCTGGTTCATTCTCTAAATCTTGTGGTGGTCCCTGGGGCTTAGTGCAGTCCCCTACACCTATGGAATCATCTCCTCTGCATGCTTCTCCTGTAATATCTGCAACAACAGTGTCAGAAAAATTAGGACCATCAATAATGCTATCATCAGAAAATAAAAGTCTAGAATGGTCCTGTGGAGCTTCAACTTCTTCTTCTGGAGCTGAAAAATTGGGAATTGGATTTTGAGTAGGAGTCTCCGGAGGAATGCATGCTCTAGGTGCCCAGACTTTAATGTATTCTTCTTCTTCTTCTTCTAAAATTGCAAGATCCATTAAAGAAAGATTTGGCCTTGCACTAGGGTCACCTTGAACTTGTATCTGATTCATTTGACTAGAAATTTGTCCAACGCCTCTTTCTATGTCTTGAAGCCTTTGCTGCTGTTGATGATATTGTACAACTAGTTGATAAATCTCCTCAATTCTTTGTTGTTGTGCCTCATTCTCATTAAAATTCTCAAAGCCTCCTTGGTTAGCATAGCTCCTTGACTGATTTTGAAAGGATGAAGTAGGCTGAAAATTTTGAGCTTGCTGATTGGGTTGAAAACATGGCTGTTGAGGCTGATTAAAGGGCTGATATTCTTGGCAGCTATCAGAGGTTATGGAGAGCAGATATTCTTGGAAACTTTGCTGGGAGATGCAGCCTTGAAAGTTCTGATTTTTAGCTGGAAAATTAGGTGGCGAAGGCTGAAAATTCTGCCCTTGAAACCCTTGATTGTAGGGCTGTGAAAACTGGTTCAAGGGCTGTGTAGGCTGAAAATTTTGTTGGTTTTGCGCTGGAAAAACTGGGAATGATTGAAAATTTTGCTGCCCTTGATTGTATTGCTGGAATTGAGGTTCAAAATGCTGAAATGGTTGCTGAAAATTGGGCTGAAATTGCTGAAAACTGGGCTGAAAATTCTGGAAAATTGGCTGCCCGTTCTGAAAATTCTGTAAATTCTGGAAATTACTGGAATTTGGCTGAAATTGTTGGAATTGTTGTGGTTGCTCGAATTGTTGCAATGGTGGCTGTTGAAACTGATTTGGTTGCTCAAAAACTGAAAATTGGGGCTGCCCATTCTGCATTTGTTGGAAATTTGAGTAGGGCTGTTGGAAATCTTGCTGTAATGACGGCTGAAAGAACTGATTGGTTTGCTGAAAATTTTGGTTGCAAGGTTGTTGAAATTGGTTGAAAGGCTGAAACTCTGATGACCACATTTTGATCTTGCAGCCCTGTCACCAAACAAACAAGGAAAATGGCAGCAACCGTATATGAAAGATAAAGCAAAATAAAACAGAACCCAATGATATGTCAAAAAATACACAAGCAAAAATCAAACAAATCAACTAGTTGCTTCCCCGGCAACGGCGCCAAAAATTTGACGAAGGCCCAAATATACTAATTAAAGTTGTCACGAAATGTATGGGCTCATCAAATTTAAATATCAATGAATTTCTGGATGAATGAATGAAATGATGGAAACCCTTTTACAATCAAAAATCTGAAAATGTAATATAAGGGCCACAGGTCGTATTTTTCTCGGGGCTAGTTGATGTTGTTTGATTCGCGCTTGTGTTTAGGTGTCGTTTGTGTTTTCGGGTTTCACATAAAATCTGGAATTTGGGTTCAATTATGACTGAAATCACAAGGAAACACAAGGAGATTTAACTCATGTCTAAACCAAGTGAAGGCAAGTAATAACTCAATCAAAGGGAAATCGAATAATCCGTAAAGCAGCACTAACTGATTTCAAACTCCAAAACACACTAAAAATTATAGCCAACTTGATACCAAACAATGCCAAGGCTTCTATTGACACAAGGTGCAGAAATTCATCCAATTTGGCACACAAACAAGGAAAGTCCAGGTGCTGAAAATAAGGCTAATTGCAACCCTATAAACTGATGAAAAACAAATGGAATTGAAACAAGCAAATCAATTTCATTACTCTGAATCCATTACTGCAGAAACAAGGGAATGCTGACAAAGAATCCTGATCTCAGTTGATACACAGGAAGCATAATGGAAACGCAAGAAACACAATTGAAAAGCAAGGGTGCAGTGGCAAATTGATGAGCTGAAACTGACTATTACAAACTGCTACGCAGGACAAAATCAAACTGATACCAAATTTAACTGATCCGCAAGTGGACACAAAATTCAGTAACCTAACATGGACTGAAACACAACAGACTGAAACTTGGCACGCTAGCTGTGCAGGATTTGCAGAAAAGAACAGAATTCAGATGTGCAGAAACAATCACTGCTTGTGAAACGCAACTGTTTGTTTTTTTTTTTAAGAACTGCTCGAATCCAAGCCAATGTTCGCATCAAAATTCCTAAGAACTGAAATGCAATGGATGTGAATTCAGGAACTTAAAATTGAAACGTAACTGAAATTTAAATTAATTGGCAGAAAGGAAATTGATGAACTAGCTAAACTAAAAAGAGGAAACTGAATAGCTGCAACTAAAACTAAGTGCTGTGTTAACTAGTTATGCATCCATCTAGCTCGAATGCAGGGATTTATAACTACTAACTGCAGAAACAACTGAGAAAACAAGCAACAATTTGATACAAGCTCCGAAACTAAATGAAATTTCAGAAATGGAATTTGGCACGCAATCTATCTTGGCACGCCAAAGAAAACACTACAAACTAGCTGAAATTGAATTGAATTGTCACCTAACAAACTCATAAACTAATTGACTTGAAGATGTAAAACCTAATTAAGCTAAACAATGAAGAAACATAGAACTAAGTTGCTGTACGAAACTGCCAAAAACAGAACAAGTGCAGAAATGGAATTTAAGCTACAAAACATGAAAATTAGCTAGCTAAACTACTCCTCAATCTTCCCTAAGCTCAAATTCTTCTTGGTCGTCAATCAAGAGCTGGCTTCGAACCCCTAGGCACAGCAAATCATTGGAAAACAACTTCAATCGATCACTCTGCTCAAAACGCACGCAGCTGGAATTTCAATCCAATTTCCTTGGCCTCAGTTGATGGTGGTTGCTATGATGATTCGTGGACCATCTGAGTTCACCTGAGAACCCCTACAGCCGGCTCAGATGGTCGGAAATGGCTTGCGGAAGAAGTACAAGTGATTAGATTGCTGAGCTGCCGAAACCCTCAAACAGCCCTTTTCCGGTGCAAATTTGAGCTGAATTCTCCACCAAAGCTAGCTCCAATGATCCAGAAGATGATCCAAGGTCGAGATTGAGTGGTCGCGCCCCTTGAACTGAAGAAAAACTGCTAGAAAACGAAGAAGATGAAGAAAACCTACTGTAGCGGCTGAGACGCGACAGGGAAGAATTGGCTGCGTTTTTGATTAAATAGGAACCAATGGACGGCTCAGATTGATCGGAGGAGATCCAACGGCAGATCTTGCTCTGATTGGAGCCAAACATTAATGATGATGATCTGGGGTCAGGATCTGCCTTGTGGTAGCTCGGATCCTCCAGATATGCAACGGATGGTCCAGATCAACTCTATCTGTGAATGGACGCTCTAGAGCCCTCCTTGCTTGATCCAACGGTTGATTGAGCTCTGATTGGGATGAAACCTTCAGATCTTGATCATAGAGCTTGATCAACCCTAACCCTAGCTCGGATTGCTTCAGATCGTCCCGGATGGCTCAGATCTAGCCGCTCTTGAATCGGACGGCCCGGATTAATCGTAGGCTTGATAATTCGATCCGGTTCACATCCGACTCAAGTTTGACCCAGTATGCCCTAGGTCCAGGATCTTTTCATGCCTACAAAAATATATCAGAAAATTAGTGGCCAATTAATCCAAAAAATGTGTAAATTTGCAATTAAGTCCAAAATAAGATAAAGTTCCAAAACCTAGGGTAAAATCATAATTAAGCAATAAAAACACAGGTCAATCATGGATTTTAGCACTTAAAATAATCAATAAAATGGTGCTTATCAATACACTCGTTACTGCTTTTGTTCGGGACGTGTATATCATTTCAGGTATATATTTCTATTTGATAATTATTTTACTTGTTTATAGTATATATTAGAACAATTAATTTTGTTATTAATTTAGATTTAGATTGATAATTTCTATAATTGGTAGGAATTAGGAATAAGGTATTTTATTTAATTAATATATGTTTAAAATTGTAAGTATTAGTATTTGATATTATCATTCTAAAGCTGAATTATACTTTATTAGGCAACAATGTATATGAACAAGACTTGGATGTACAATCGATTAGAAAATGAATTTATCAGAGATGATTTTGTTTTTGAACTTGAACATATTGTCAACTTTGCTAAGAGTCATCCAGAATGTATGAATGGTGCCGAATTAAGGTGTCCGTGTAATCACAAAAAATCTAAAAATAGAGCCTTTCGTGATGAGGATACTGTGAGTGTTCATATATGTAGAAATGGGTTTCTGCCAAATTACTATAATTGGTATTGTCACGGAGAACCCTATGTGTATGAACCAATTGGACCATCTGCTGGTTCAACTTCTGATAAACATGTTGTTGCGCCTGATTCAACAACTAATATTGAAATGCAAACAATAGTTGAGGATGCGATGAATGCTATTCAGTATTCTCAAGTAGATGAAATACCAAGACATGAATAACAACAATTATTTGAAATGATAAAGGCAAGTGAAAGAGAAGTGTGGGAAGGCATTCCTTCAGGTCATTCCTAACTATCAGCTACTGCAAGATTATTAAATTTGAAAGTAGAACATCATTTTTCAAAAAGATGTTACGATGGCATATGTTAATTGATGTCAGAGTTGCTTCCTGCTGATAACATAATGACTGATGGCTTTTATAATACAAAAAAATTGGTCAAAGGTTTAGGTCTGTCAGTTGAGAAGATTAATTGTTGTATAAATAACTGCATGATCTTTTGGAATGAATACAATAAACTGAGTGAATGCAAAATATGTACTCACCCTCGTTATAAACCTCTTACTCACATACCAGGGAAGAAGAAGAAAAAGATTGCTTGGAAAATTATGTATTATTTTCCATTAACTGCTAGGCTTCAACGTTTATATGCATCCACTGCTACAGCTAGTCACATGATATGACATCATGACTATGCGCACGAAGAAGGTGTAATGTGTCATCCATGTGATTCTCCTGCATGGAAACATCTTGATAGTGTGTTTCATTTATTTCATATGGAACCACGTAATGTGAGATTGTGGCTTTCTGCAGATGGATTTCAACCATTTGGTCAATCAGGGCAGCAATATTCTTCTTGGCCTGTGATATTTGTTGGGGCAATCGGCCCTGAGATGATATGGAGGATCATGATATTTTGATGTGTGGGCAATATGGTTAAGTTAGGATGTGTTGTTGGACTAATATGTGTACATGAGTGTGCAGGTGTACAGGTACACATGAACTTAGTTGATGTCTTTGTTGGTGCAGAATGCACCTAAGTCAAACCTGTGTTTTGATAATGACAACATAGGTCAAAAGTTAAGTCTTACTTGTTTTCTAACAAGTTAGTCTAGTGTGCAGGAAAAACCCTAGCGAAGGACTGCTAGGCACTGGCGAAGGAATGCCAGGGTAAAAAGACCTAGCGAAGGACTGCTAGGCACTGGCGAAGGAATGCCAGGGTCAAAAGACCTAGCGAAGGACTGCTAGGCGCCAGGCGAAGGACAGTCTGGGACTGAAGCCCTAGCGAAGGAATGCTAGGCACCGAGCGAAGGGCAGCTCGGCGTCCAAGACCTGACAAAGGACCGTCAGACAAAAGTCCAACCAGAGGAACGGTTGGCATCAGGTAAATTCTCCCGAGAGGAGTAGGTGAGGACGCGTTCCCCGTCAAGGGAACAGTAGGCGTCGGTTCGACCTAGGGCTCCATTTTGGAGACCAAAGTCAGAACCAAGACAGCTAAGGCTGTATAAACTAACCAATTAATGTCTTGTTGTGTTTTTGGACTAACCCTGGATGCAAGACCGAAGGAACGAGTGTCTGCAGCTCAGAGAGCCTCAAAGGAGTGAGGCAACAGCTGACCAGGGCGCCCGGAGTGTCCCGGGCGCCCCCAAGGTGAACACAAAACACACAAACAAGAAGCGCGCTTCGACAGTACAACCTGCGGGCGCCCCCGTGCTCCCGGGTGCCCCCAGCGTCCCGGGCGCCCCCATGCGCAACCCTCGAGCCAGAAGCCATCGAAGCCAAGCAGATAACATTTGACCCGGTCAATCCGGGCGCCCCGAGCGCTCCGGGCATCTCGGTCAAAGCGGATCCAGAGGATCAGACGCGACCGAGACTTTAGCGGATCAAAGGCCACGTGGGGGGCGCCCCCGACGCCCCGGGCGCCCCCGACGCCCCGGGCGCCCCCAGGCCCTATATAAAGGGCCCTCGACCAAGGCTTCAAGGCATTAATTCTCTCAACGCCTCAAAGCTCTTCTGCTCTCGCACCTTGCTCCGGAATCCTTCCAACTCGAGCCGACGACGTCCTGCTGCTCCGAAAAAGTCGATCTACTCCGGACGTCGGTAAAAGAGCTATTTAAAAGTTTACTGTACTTAATTTGTAATCCTTTGTAAACTATTTTGCGCCTAATATAGAATTGCCCAAAGTAAACGGTCAACGACTGTGGGCCTTGGAGTAGGAGTCGACACAGGCTCCGAACCAAGTAAAAACGACTGCGTCTCTGTGTTATTTTTTTTCCGCTGTGCACTTGCTCTTAATTTTCTGAAATTTTTTTTTTTCGATATTCACCCCCCTCTATCGGTGTTCTCGATCCAACAAGTGGTATCAGAGCGGGGAAGTTCAATCCTGGTGCAACCACCAGTTTGAAAATTTTTTTGGATTTTTTTCTTATTCTCATTCGATTTTTTTTTTAATTTTTTTTATTATTATCTTCATCCAGCACTACTAATCCAAGACCTAGTCTTGGAAAATTTGTTTTTTTTTAAGTTTTCTATTTCAGATTAAATGGCCATGCAAGAGGGATTTAGCACCGCCAGACCTCCACTCTTCAGTGGAGAAGACTTTTCCTATTGGAAAAGCCGTATGGAGGTCCACCTGAAAACTCAGGTGGACATGTAGATCATCATCCAGTCCGGTCCGGAGATCCGCAAAAACGCCGAAGGACTTCCTCAAAGCTACACAGAGTGGGACACCGCTCTGAAACGAAAAATCGAAGCCGACGCTAAAGCGACTCAGACTCTTCAATGCGGATTGACGAAAGAAGAGCTGAACCGGGTGGGCCCCTTCAATAGTGCGAAGGAGCTTTGGGCAAAACTGATCGAGCTGCACGAAGGGACTTCAGATACTCGGATCAGCAAGAGGGATCTGCTTCTGAACAAACTCTACACCCTCAAGATGTCCGACAACGAGACAGCAGCCCAGCTCCACGCACGAATCCAAGAGCTGATGAACGGACTCCACACAATAGGTCACAAGGTTGAAAACCGTGACTTAATAAGGTATTGCTTTTGTTGCAGGTAAGACTGGAAGGACAACAAAGAAGAAGCCTGAACCTGAACCCGAGTCTAACTCAGACTCAGATTCAGAAGAAGAAGAAGAAGGAGATCAAACTAAGCTGGTCCGGCTAGCCCGAAGCTACTACAAGGAGCTGAAGAACCGAACCAACAAACGGAAAATCGACCGAAGAAAGGACGAACCAACTGAACCCGCAAACAAGCCCAATGTGACTTGCTACGAGTGCAAGAAAAAGGGCCACTACAAGTCAGAGTGTCCTAACCTAAAGGAGACTAAAAAGACGAGAAGAAAGAAAGAATTGTAAGCAACTTGGGACGAATCTTCCTCAGAAGAAGAAGAAGAGACACCCCAGTCCAACCTCCTAGCTCTGACCGCCTCAGAAGAAGTCGGAACCGAATCAGAAATAGAACAGGACGACGGCGAGCTGACCTTCACGGAAGATGGAGAAATTAAGGTAATTGGTTTCAATAGATCTCAATTAAGTGAATTAATTTCATTTCTTTCTCGAGATTTGGCAAAAGCCAAACTCCGAGTCGAATCCCTCCGACAGGAAGTAAAACTCCTGAAAGAGGGAGCTGACTCTAAACCCTTAACCGAGAAGGTTCAGGAAGGAACTCCTACTCAGGTTGAAAAACTTGAAAAGGAGAACTCCTCCCTGAAAACTCAGGTTAAGGATCTTAGATCAGCATTAGAACGATTTACATCTGGTTCCAAGGGTCTTGACATGATCCTTGGAAAACAGAAATCAGTTCTAAATCGATCCGGACTGGGCTATAGAACCAAATCCCGGCAAAGATCTTACTTTGCTGTACTGAATCAGTCCAGAGGTAAAATTCAGGAATGGGTACCCAAACTATACCTGAACAAACCGACTGAATCAAATCAGTATTGGATCCCCAAGGACAAGATTCACATCTTGCCCAACCATCACCGTGGCTTTAGTCCAGGGGGAGCCAAACTGAAAACAATATTCATTATTAGATAAGAACTTCATTCTTGATTGCAATATGATTGTTTGCTTGTTTATTTAATTTCTGAAATTTTACCATGCTTAGACTTAGGCTAGTTTAAGGACTGAACAAACTTAGCTGAAACTTGACAACATAGTATTGGGTGGAGGTGAGATGATAGTACGTTAGGGAAGCCAATTTGGCAGAACTAGCCGAAGCTACCGATCCAAGACCTAAACTAGTTAGATCAGAAATTTTTCAAAAGAATTTTTGAAAATAAAATTTCATTAAAAGGCTTTGTCAAGGAAAGGGTGGATGATCCCATAAGGCTTCGGCCAAAGAAGGCCTAGTGCCTCGCCAAGACCTGGAAGCCAATTTTTGAAATTCAAATTCAAATTATTTTTTGTCAAATTCGAATCTAACACAAAATTTCAGTTATTTGTAGATTTAAACATCTTTTCAAAAATTTCAAAATTAATTAAGTTTTCAAAATTCAATTGTTTTCAAAATTTTCAAAACAGTCTTAACTATCAAAACCTGTCTCACGAAAACCATAAGGCTAACGTGATTGAAAACCCTAGACTGGGTGAGACAGTAGGATTAAGACTCAATTGGAAATTCTTTGATGCCTATATTATGAATTAATCATGTATTTAAGATCACAAGTCAAATCATGATCAACCTGGTCAAACCATAGTCAACATAAGTCAAATCATGATCAACATAGTCAAACCATGGTCAAAGCAGTCAAACCAGAAGTCAAAACAGTCAAATCAATTCCAACCATGGTCAAACTGATTAAACCATGGTCAAAATGATGACAAGACAAAACTTTGTCTTTACCCACACTATTCCGGGCGCCCGGAACCACGCGGGCGCCCCTACCCCACCTTTTCTTACTCCCTAGGCAAAAAGCTGATTTTGCTTTTGAGCAGGGCGCCCGGAACCACGCGGGCGCCCCCATCACCTCCAATGTAGTAAAAGCTGCAAAAGCTCTCTGTTGAGGGCACCCGGGCTGTCCCGGGCGCCCCCAACAGCCAAAAGCTACTGCCTTTGGCAACAGTTGCTGACCAGGGCGCCCGGAAGCTCCCGGGCGCCCCCATGGGGTTTGCCTATATAAAGCATCCGAATTCCCCTTCCCCTCCACACCAAAATCAACCTTCTTCTTCACTTCTTTCTCTTCAAGAAGACCTTGCAAGTCCTCTTCCTCAACTATGCCTCCCCGAGCCGTTCGGTATAATTTTTATTTATTTCTATTGCATTTAAATTTATTTTCTTATGCAATATCTTTATTCTTCCTTTAATTTCCTTAACTTAGAAGACGCCGACCAAACCCGGCCAACCCCGGTGCCGAACCTAGTCCGGACCCTAGATTTCCTAACCTAGAGCTATGTAATAGGTTTGCACAAACCATTTACAAGCCTATTAAAACGAGTTATCTCAATAGGCACTTCTTTACCCAATCATGCCCTGTCGCCATGAACATCATCAATTTCTATCAATTGGATAATCTTGTCTTCTGCACGCATACCATTAATGAATCTTTATGTGCAGAATTCTACAATAATATAATTCGACAAGATAATCTTATGTTTCACACTACTGTCCAAGGGATTCCTTTGACTATAACCCCGACTTTGTTGAACCGATTCCTAGGACTGCGACCCTCTCAGTCCACATTCTGTTGCTATCCTCCTAGGAACCCCCCATTTGATCCTCCCTACTCAGACATTACCCTAGATACCATCCACTCCTATTTCTATAGGGCAGACCTCCCCGCAAATAGACGCTTCCAAGCTGTTGAACTTCAGGCCCAGAACTATGCCTTGTATAGAGTTCAGGTCCGCTGTATCTTACCACTCTCCACCAGAGACCTAGGGACTATGCAACCCTTTCATGCTTTCCTTCTTTATGCCCTAGTCCATCACCTTGACCTAGACATTGGACTCCATATGTTTCATACCATTCTGCATGTGTCCAGTGTCACGACCCAGGGACGAGTGCGCACACCATATTACCACATCATCACATCCCTCCTTCATCACCATGGTCGTGACATTACCGTTGGTGAGATTACTGCTATGACTGACTTTGACGAAATAGGATTTAGGAACTTTTCGTTAGCGGGTCTAGAGGTGTCGGCCACCGGGGTTCTTAGTTGGAGACAACAGCAGGCCGGAGGGCCAATCGATTCAGACGAGGAGGTTGAAGTCGACGTTGGAGACATCGCTGTAGCAGCCCGAGCACACATCGACGAGCCCGCTCCACCGACACTCTACCAGAGAGTAACACACTTAGAGACGAAGGTTCAGAGTCTCCGAGTGGAGGTCGAAGCCTACCACATAGAGCAGATGGAAGCTCGTCGAGCCGATCAAGAGGTGGCTGACGCACGATTCATTGAGATGATGGCACGATTTGATGCATGGCAGCCTGGCCCGTCTGATCATCCCGGTCCTTCATCTTAGATTCACTTAGCATTGTACCTATTTGACTGCCCCTACGCAGTAGGGTTGACTTGTGTTTGACTATTTGACTGTGTTGAACCTTGAGTACCTACTTTATTATCTGTTGACCAGTTTATAAGTACTTGTTCTTTTTGCAGTTAGGATTGTGCTCGGTAGAATAGATTAATTTTTTTTACTTGATTTAAAAATCTTTTTTAAAATAGAATTTGAAAAACTATTTTACTTAATTTCAAAATCAGTTTTCATTTTCGACTTAGTTTTATTTTTATTTCAAAACTACTCCCTTTAAAAATTAGGGCTTTTTCGAAAATGGACTTAGCCTAGGCCCTAACCCTAGAACTGTATGCACCTATAGACTTAGAAGCCAGCATCTCACAAGCACCTTAGGGTACTTTTGATTGATAACCTAGAAAGGGTTGAGATGCTTAGGTCTTTGCCTTAATTCAAGATGCTTTAAGTCAGTGCATCTGCAGTAATTGGGGCACTAAATACAACTTACACAACAATCAAGTTGAGTGTCAAGTTTAGAAAATCTAACTTGAACAGAAACACTTAACTTGACTAACCCTAGCAAAAACTACTGTTTCTAACAGTTAGTAAGTAGCTAATTGGGTTAGACAGGTCCCTACAGAGAAAATTGACTGATTTAGTTTAAGTCTAATTAGGAATTGATTCAGTACAGCAAAATCTTACTTATTTCTTTTATGCAATTTTATTTTTGCTATACTTATCTGTTTTGATATATGGCAAAGGGGAGAGATAGGAAAGGAGAGAGTAAGGAGAGAGTTAAATTAATTTTTGTTATTAAAAAAAATTAATTTTCGTTATTAAAAAAAAAGGTTTTCAAAAATTTAATTTTACTCATTCAAAAAGTTTTCAAAATTTTTATTCAAGCTTTCAAAATTTTCGTTATTCAAAAAGTTTTCAAAATTTTAATTTTACTCACTCAAAAAGCTTTCAAAATTTTCTTACTTAAGCTGTTCTTAAAGCTTTCAAAATTTTTACTCAAGCTTTCAAAATTTTGCTAAGTACTCAAGCCTTCAAAATTTTCTTACTTATGTTGTTCTTAAAGCTTTCAAAATTTTGTCAAGCTTTCAAAATTTTTACTCAAGCTTTCAAAATTTTGCTAAGTACTCAAGCCTACAAAATTTTCTTACTTAAGTTGTTCTTAAAGCTTTCAAAATTTTTTCAAGCTTTCAAAATTTTTACTCAAGCTTTCAAAATTTTGCTAAGTACTCAAGCCTTCAAAATTTTCTTACTTAAGTTGTTCTTAAAGCTTTTAAAATTTTTTCAAGCTTTCAAAATTTTTACTCAAGCTTTCACAATTTTGCTAAGTACTCTAACCTTTCAAAATTTTCTTACTTAAGCTTGTCAAAATTTTTATAAGTACTTCAAAGCTTAAGTTTGTCAAAACTGTATAAGTACAATGTTACAAAGTACTTAGGTTTTTCAAAGTTATTAAGTACTTAAAGTTTTCCAAAAGCACTTTATTAAGTACTTAAAGTTTTCCAAATGTACTTTATACTTAAGTTTTCCAGATATAGTAAAGTGTTTCAAATCCTACTAAGTACTTAAGCTAGCATTTTCAAAACTCATGAGTACCTTAAAACTTAAAACTTTAAACTTTTTAAGTACTCTAATGTACTTTTAACTTAAGTTATTAAAATTTCTAAATACCTAAAACTTAAGTTTTCAAAGTACAAGTAAAGTTTTTAACCCCACGAATTTTTGAAAAATCTAGGGGGAGACTCCTTCCAGGGGGAGGGAACAAAATTTAAACCTTTTTCATGTTTGCCTAAACTTAACTTTTTGAACTAGGGTTGCCATAAATCAAAAAGGGGGAGATTGTTGGTGCAGAATGCACCTAAGTCAAACCTGTGTTTTGATAATGACAACATAGGTGAAAAGTTAAGTCTTACTTGTTTTCTAACAAGTTAGTCTAGTGTGCAGGAAAAACCCTAGCGAAGGACTGCTAGGCACTGGCGAAGGAATGCCAGGGTAAAAAGACCTAGCGAAGGACTGCTAGGCACTGGCGAAGGAATGCTAGGGTCAAAAGACCTAGCGAAGGACTGCTAGGCGCCAGGCGAAGGACAGTCTGGGACTGAAGCCCTAGCGAAGGAATGCTAGGCACCGAGCGAAGGGCAGCTCGGCGTCCAAGACCTGACAAAGGAGCGTCAGGCAAAAGTCCAACCAGAAGAACGGTTGGCATCAGGTAAATTCTCCCGAGAGGAGTAGGTGAGGACGCGTTCCCCGTCGAGGGAACAGTAGGCGTCGGTTCGACCTAGGGCTCCATTTTGGAGACCAAAGTCAGAACCAAGACAGCTAAGGCTGTATAAACTAACCAATTAATGTCTTGTTGTGTTTTTGGACTAACCCTGGATGCAAGACCGAAGGAACGAGTGTCTGCAGCTCAGAGAGCCTCAAAGGAGTGAGGCAACAGCTGACCAGGGCGCCCGGAGTGTCTCGGGCGCCCCCAAGGTGAACACAAAACACATAAACAAGAAGCGCGCTTCGACAGTACAACCTGCGGGCGCCCCCGTGCTCCCGGGCGCCCCCGCTGCTCCCGGGCGCCCCCAGCATCCCGGGCGCCCCCATGCGCAACCCTCGAACCAGAAGCCATTGAAGCCAAGCAGATAACATTTGACCCGGTCAATCCGGGCGCCCCGAGCGCTCCGGGTGCCCCGGTCAAAGTGGATCCAGAGGATCAGACGCGACCGAGACTTTGGCGGATCAAAGGCCACGTGGGGGGCGGCCCCGACGTCCCGGGCGCCCCCAGGCCCTATATAAAGGGCCCTCGACCAAGGCTTCAAGGCATTAATTCTCTCAACGCCTCAAAGCTCTTCTGCTCTGGCGCCTTGCTCCGGAATCCTTCCAACTCGAGTCGACGACGTCCTGCTGCTCCAAAAAAGTCAATCTACTCTGGACGTCGGTAAAAGAGCTATTTAAAAGTTTACTGTACTTAATTTGTAATCCTTTGTAAACTATTTTGCGCCTAATATAGAATTGCCCAAAGTAAACGGTCAACGACCGTGGGTCTTGGAGTAGGAGTCGACACAGGCTCCGAACCAAGTAAAAACGACTGCGTCTCTGTGTTATTTTTTTCCGCTGTGCACTTGCTCTTAATTTTCCGAAAAAAAATTTTCCGATATTCACCCCCCCCTCTATCGGTGTTCTCGATCCAACAGTCTTCAGGTGAAAGATGGCATGGAGGCAAGCTGGAGGCTTGTGTGCACATCTGAGTGACCGTTGGATAGCAGGGATGATTAGCCAAGGGATGTGGACTTCGAGGCGTACGTGAAGGGTGGCATGGAGGCAAGCTAGAGGCTTGCGTGCGCATCCGAGGGACGAGGGCCGAAGATGAAGAAGGCATGAAGGCAACAGTCAAGGCTGCTGGTGAAGAGTCAACTGGGTTGTGAGGGTCTAGGTGTGAGTCATTGTACTCAGGGTCTAAGCCGAGAGGGTTTGAGTGCGGAGAGATTTGTACTCAGGAGTGAAACCCTAAGCTTAGGTGTGTACCAGTCGACTGGCCCATTGGCAGTCGACTGGTACATGCTGAAACAGGCTGGCAGATTCGAACGTTGTGATGTAACGGTCGAATCTGAGTGGGACCAGTCGACTGCCCCAGGAGCAGTCGACTGGTAGCGACTGTTTCTGTAACGACCCGGAAAATTCTCTTAATATTTTCTTAAAATATTAAGCATGTTTAAATAATTTTCCAAGGGACCTAGAAATATTAAGGAGAACTTTGGCCTAGAAAATCCATGTTTTCTCATTTAAATTGAGAAAACTAAGTACCAATGAGCTTTAAATGGGCTCCAAAAATGGATATTAATTAGGTAAAATTAATATAAATTAGGTAAAATTAATACAAATATAAAAGAATTTTATTTAGGAATATTGGCATAATTATGGGTGATTTTAGGGGGATTTTCGGAATTTAGGAAATAGAAATAATAAAATAAATGAAATAAAAATAAAATAAAAATAAAGGTACATGAGCCAAGGATTGAACCTTGGACCTCTTGACAACCATGTAAGCCTTAACCAACTCACCTAGCAAGTGATTGTTGGGAGGAAATGAAGTGGATATTGGTTAAAGCATAGAAGAAGATGAAGGGTCATGGAAAGACTCTTCATTTACCTCCTTAATGGGCTATTAAAGGGGGGTTTTGGGAGTTACCTCTTCTTCCCATTACTTGCATTTTCGAAACTCTTCCTCCCCTCATTCTTTCTGAGGACCAAGAAGGGGTTTCCCCTTGGGAAAACTCCACAATAAGGTCCTACCACCAAGATCTAAAGGTTTCCTAAGGTTCCAAGGCTAGGGGTGATCAAGAGACAACAAGTCTTCCTTCTTCTTTCCATCTAAGGTCTAAAAATCAAGAAACCCCAAGGTAAGACTCCCTCACCTGTGGTATAATAGTTCCCTATGATTTCCATGATTTTTAGCATGATATATTGGTTAGTTTTCGAATTTGATGTTGAAAGGAAAGAAAACCAAGACCCTCATGCTTAAGGGTTTCGGCCACCATGATTTCTAGGTCTATAAATATGATAAAAATCTGTATAATGCTATTTAATGTTCCCTTATGATGTGTAGAGGTTAAGTATAATTTTTGGGAATTTTTGGAGTACCTAGGACACCCTAGGGTTTCGGCCAACATGAAAGAAACAAAACTAAGAACCTTAAGTTTAAGGTTTTTGGCCACCATGATTTACAGGTCTATAATTATGCCAAAAATCATGATAATGTTATTTAATGTTCCCTTATGATGTGTAGAGGTTAAGTATAATTTTTGGGGATTTTTGGAGTACCCTAGGACACCCTAGGGTTTCGGCCAACATGAAAGAAACAAAACTAGGAACCCTAAGTTTAAGGGTTTCGGCCACCATGATTTACAGGTCTATAATTATGCCAAAAATCTTGATAATATTATTTAATGTTCCCTTATGATGTGTAGAGGTTAAGTATAATTTTTGGAAATTTTTGGACTACCCTAGGATACCCTAGGGTTTCGGCTAACATGAAGGAACCTAAGCAAGAACCCTAGGACACCCTAGGGTTTCGGCCACCATGTTTAAGGGTCTAAAATGATGATAAAAATCCCAATCATGATGTTTAATGTACTCTCATGATTTCTAGAGGTTTAATACAATTTTTGGGAATTTTTGGGGTACCCTAGAGACCCCATATGTTTCGGCCAACCTCAAGGACCCAAGGGTTAGGGTTGAGCCTTTAACTTCAAGTATATGTTTATGTGTTGCCATGATAAGTATGATAAGTTTATGTTCAGGATATGAATGATGCCATGATAAGAATGATAGGGTTATGATCACGATAAAAATGATGCTATGATATGTTAGGTTCATGATATGAATGATGCCATGTTAAGTATGTTATGTTTATGTTTAAGAATGAGGATGATGCCATGTTTAAGAATGAAAATGATGCCATGTTAAGTATGTTATGTTTATGTTCATGATAAGAATGATACATGTCATGTCTTATGAATGATACATATGTATGCCATGATTTATGAATAAGATGTATGTATGTCATGTCTTATGAATGAAGTTAAAGTACATGCCTTTAAGGCACAGCTATGATGTTAAGTATGATGAATGACAAGTATGATGAATGAATGATGATGAACGACAAGTATGATGAATGAAAGATGATGCTTATGTCTTTAAGGCATAAATATGCTAAACGGCACGGTCGATGGTTGACGGTACGACGGTCGAGAGGACCGGTAAATGGGCCGGTAGACGGACCGAGCCGTAACAAGTTATGCTATGTTAAGTATGCTATGAATGAATGATGAATGATGACATATGAAAAGTATTTTACTTTATGTATGGGCTTGTACCGGACCGAAGTATGGGTCTAAGGGATGGGCACCTTAAGAACGCCCCGGTTTTGGACTACCGAAGCTGTCCACGGTTCTGGCCCTACCGGAGCTGGGTAACAGGGATGGGCACCTTAAGAACGCCTCGGTTTGGGGACTACCGACTATGCTGTCCTTACCCTAGTAGGTTGGGGCTCGCGACCTCGGACTTGCTAGGGATGTGCGCTATGATGTATGTATGTGGTACAAGCCAGGGACCCCAAATGATGTTATGATGATTATGTTTAAGCAAATTAAAAGTATGTTTTAAAAGTTAAGCATCCCTTATGTATATGCATTCTACTCATGTATCCATTCATGTTATGCATTATGCTATGATGATAAGATTTTATGCTTACGTTTCATGTTAAGAAATATGCATGAGAATAAATGATCTATGCCATGGTAATGTTAAGAAGATGTTCATATGTTATGATAGGAAGAATGTTCACTATGTTCATGTTTATGCTATGATAAGAATTATGCCATGCTTCGAATGTCTACTATGTTTATGTTTATGCCATGAATTATGCCATGCTTAGAATGTTCACTATGTTTATGAATTATGCCATGAATTATGCCATGCTTAGAATGTCTATGATGTTTATGTTTATGTCATGTATTATGCCATGCTTAGAATGTTCACTATGTTTATGATTTATGCCATGAAGTATGTTCACTATGTTTATGAATTATGCCATGAATTATGCCATGCTTAGAATGTCTATGATGTTTATGTTTATGCCATGAATTATGCCATACTTAGAATGTTCACTATGTTTATGATTTATGCCATGAATTATGTTCACTATGTTTATGAATTATGCCATGAATTATGTCATGCTTAGAATGTCTATGATGTTTATGTTTATGCCATGAATTATGCCATGCTTAGAATGTTTATGATGTTTATGTTTATGCCATGTATCATGTCATGCTTAGAATGTTACTATGATTATGTTCATGCCATGCTATGTATACAACAAGTGACGTAAGATGTTATGTTCTAAGTAGAGCACCAAGTATGTTAATGTTTTATGTGCTCATTATGAGATGATGAATGATGAATGGTTTTGTGAGTAGGAAAGAGTCTTACTAAGCCTGTGTGCTTATAGTCTTATTTCCTTATACCGCAGATCATTCAAGGGGACAATGAAGGAAGCAGCAGGAGGGCAAGAACGCATGTGTGTGGTAGTGACTTGGCCCAGGAAACTATATGTTTACTTATATGTTTGAATAATGACTTATGGAACCTTATGATATGATGATATGTGAGACATGATATGATGCTTAAGTTCAAAGTTAATATGCTAAGGTTCCCATGTCAATAAGTTAAGAATGGTAACAGGGCATGTATAAGTTAAGTTATTCCGCTGCCTTATGATGTCTACATGCCCTAAGCATGTTAACGTAACGCCGCTTAGGAAAAAAAAAAGCGGGCGTTACAGTTTCAGATTCGAGCCCTATTTAAAGGGGTTCGTTTCCTACTAGCTCGCTTGACGAAACTCGCTTGGATAAAGTGAGTTAGTAGTCTACTGTGATCAGAGAGCGTCCAAAGTGTTGTGGCGAGGTTTCTCCACCCACAAGGAGCGACAGATCTAGCCGGAGGTTATCCGGGGGTTGATCCACTGAAGGATTCTTGGATTAGTCACCCGACCGAGGTGGATACCAAGTAAATTAGGTTGTTAGCATTGTTTATTTCTTATTTACTTTGCATATTATTGTTTCCGCTGCGCTAACGACTTTGTAGAGATCAAATGACGATAAACTGCTATTCACCCCCCCTCTAGCACGCCTAAACGATCCTTCAGTTGGTATCAGAGAAAGGACCGCTCTTGATTGGAATAACCGCCAAGGGAGCCAAGTAAAGTTAGAGGGAATGATGGAGGATAGGCTAGGAGAAGATATAAACTCACCACCGCCATACGAGCATGAAGATTTTGAATATTAGAAAGCTAGAATGAAGATGTGGCTCGGCATGGATTGAGAGTATGTAATGGTGATAGAAGAACCATTTGAGACCCCTAAGGACAAGCATGGGAAGAAGCTCCAGCCTAGGTATTGGACCAAGGAACAACAAGAACAAGCAAGGGCCAATGAGAAGGTAATCAACATTTTGGTTAATATTTTGCCTACTAATATTTTGGGTGATGTAGGGAGTTATGAAAATGCGTATGAGTTGTGGAATAAATTGGAGAAGTGTCATGAGAACCCTACACAAACTCAAGAAGTAGAGGAGCCCGAAGGAATAAGCTCAAGTGCTCAAGAAGACCAAAGAGAAGGAGAATTATCAAGTGGTGAGGAAGAATCAAGTGAAAAAGAATCCTTTTCGTCAAAAGAAGTATCAATATCAAGAATTGAGGGGGAGGAGAGATCCTCATCCACACAAGAGCAAGGAAAGACTTCCATCTCCACCAAAACTAAATCAAAAGAGCATATCGTATGTTTTGGTTGCAACAAAAAGGGGCACTACAAGGATAAGTGTCCACTAGGTAAAAAGGAGGTAATTCCTAAGCCCAAATCCATTCAATTTAAAACTAATATGGGTTGTAGGAATGAGGAAGCTCAAAACAAAAGAAAGAGAATTCGATGTTTCACATGCGGGGAGCTCGGGCATTATCATACAAAATGTCCAAGAAGTGGAGAGCTCAAGAAGATGGAGCACCTTAGGAAATGGGAGAAAGACGAAAGGAAGAGGAGCATCCATCAAGGGGGAGTCCCAAGGGTAAAGGAGGTAACCTCTAACTCTAATGCTTCAAATTCTTTCATGAATGCTCAAAATGGTTGTATGAATGATAAAATTGATGACAATTACGTGCCCATGCATGGTTTTTGTTTTAAATATCATGATAGGAATAGAAACACTTTTGCGTCTCAAAATACCAAACATTCTATGTTGCATGATAAATCTAAGACTAAGAATCAAGGCATAAACTCTAAGAAAGGGGGAAATATGCTTAGAAAAGTAGGTGATCCGGTCAGGTAAGTTTTTGGAGCTGATTAGGGGCCCGGTTGGATTGGGTCTGGGTCAGACAAAGTGGGTCGGGTTCAGTATCGGATTAGTGCGCTAGATACTGATCTGGCTATAAGGATCAGGAGACAGGGCCCAATCAGTGGCACCCGAGTAGACGTACCCGGCCGAGAACTTTAGCGGTCGAGGATCACCGGTCGGGAAAGTTTAGTCGGGATAAAGCAGAAGCGTTTTGCCATATCTCTTCATGAGTGTTCAGTAAGCAATAGGTCTCCCGGTCGGGGTCACCCAGAGTGGCCGACCCAGAGAGACAGGGTGGCCGACCCAGGGTGGCAGAGTGGCTGACCCAGGGTGGCTGACCCAGAGTGCCAGGGTGGCTAGTATATGCTTATTAATGGCATTTTAATGATATAACTACTATATAGTATATATCAGACTCCTCATAAAATTCTATTCCTAAAATTCTCAATATGATACTAAATCCACAACAATGACTCAGCTCTAGCACTCTGCCTTAAGTTGGAGTGAGGATATTAGCTATAAGCCCAAATTGCTACATAAACTAGAAACGATCACACAAAACTAAGATATGACCATGTTAAAAGAAAATGAAAATACAATACTTGTGTGCAACATCAATTACCTTGACTTGAGATCAATGCAGCAACATAGAAAGGTTGGGGTGAGACTCCAAGAGAGTCTTTTGCATAGATTTCTTGTGGTCGTGTTTATGCCTTACTAATGAAAGGGGAGAAGGAACACACTTGATATTGTCAGCCTTGGGCAAAATGACATCTTGCATGACATAAGAGCGAGAAAATCAGAACTGTGCATTAAAGAATTTCGAGGAAGCAGCATAATTGAAGGAAGAAAATAATAATCACTCTTCATTTGTGTGAAATAGCTGAAATGGCACACATATTCTATGGTGAGGATAGAGGAAACTGTTGAAAGTCAAAGAATGGCAATGTGTTATAGGCAAGTGGGAATGACAGACAACAAGAGCACACAGAATCGAAGCCAAAGAATAAGATACCAAAAGAGATAGAGAGAGATAAGGCTTATGACAGAGAGAATGCTTGCGTGGCATAGACACTGTTGTCGGCAAGGTGAAGCTTTAAGAGAACAATGTGCTGTATTGAGAGAGGTAGAGTTGCATCCGCAACCATACTAACCACCCAGGGTTTAACAAATCATGCTAACTAGGTTGGCTTGATCCAAATTAAGAAGTAGAGAAGTTCAATAGAGGAGGACACCATGAATCCAAAGGTGCACATATGGAAGCTGAAGTGCATCACTTAACTTTTCTTGAACATGCCCCGGTAGCTCTTCGACAGTTCATGGTAATGGATTTAAAGTCTACTTAAACTCGGTGATTGAGCAGAAAGTAAGTGCAACAGAGACATATAAGGCAAGGTGATTGAGGGAGGAATACCATTACAGTCTTTGGCATCAATGTAGCATGTCAGTAAAGCTTGTCGGCATCACCATTGTTGAAATAGTCAGAAGTCCAGTTAAGTAGGTTCCTTTGTTTTAGGGTTTTATTCCTGGACACGCGAATAACCCTCCTATTATTGAGGGGCAAGTTATTTTTCAATTTTAATTTAGTTACCACGGTTTTAGAACTGTCGTGGGTAGTTATTTCATTTTCTGGTTTGATGTAAGGCTATTTATAGCTAAAGTTATTTGCTTTCAATGATGAGGGCATGTTCCCAGTTTTAGTGCAATCAGGTTTTACATTCTCAAAAGCTTTCTGTTGTTTTCTTGGTTCTAACATCTGGTATCAGAGCCAACACCGTGAGACCTGATCAAAGTCTGCAACAAAGTAATTAGCGTGAAGAAACAAAGATATGACGTCTGAAAGCAGTTTCGTACAACCTGCCATTCCGAGATTTGATGGACACTATGATCACTGGAGTATGCTGATGGAAAACTTTCTGCGTTCCAAGGAGTATTGGAACTTGGTGGAGACGGGAATCACTGCAGCAGCAGAAGGAGTCGATTCCAGCGACGCACAGAAGAAAGTGATTGAAGATCAGAAGTTGAAAGACTTGAAGTGCAAGAACTACTTGTTTCAAGCTATCGATCGTTCAATCCTAGAGACAATATTGAAGAAGGACACTGCAAAAGATATCTGGGATTCTTTGAAGCAAAAATATAAAGGAACAGCACGTGTAAAACGTGCTCAATTGCAGGCTCTTCGGAAAGAATTTGAAGTGCTGCACATGAAGTTTGGAGAATCTGTCAACGACTATTTTGGAAGAACACTCATCATTGCTAATAAGATGAGGCTTCATGGAGAGCGCATGGAGGATGTGGTAATCATTGAAAAGATCTTGAGGTCTATGATTCCGAAATATGACTACGTTGTATGTTCTATTGAGGAATCAAATGATTTGGATACCTTGTCCATTGATGAACTCCAAAGTAGTCTTTTGGTGCATGAACAAAGGATTAGCCGCCATGTTGAAGTAGAAGAACAAGCGCTGCAAGTCACTACAGGAGCCCAACAAGGAGGACAGGGTGGAGGTCGAAGTACCTATCGTGGAAGAGGAAGAGGAAGGGGCAGATTAGGGTTCGACAAATCAACCCTAGAGTGTTATAATTGCCATGAGTTTGGGCATTTTCAGTGGGAGTGCCCAAAAAAGGTAAGGGATCAACATGCAAACTATGCAGAGACGAAAGAAGAGATGTTATTAATGGCGAATGTGGATTTCAAAGACCCTGAAACCAAGCACATTTGGTTCCTCGACTCTGGTTGCAGCAACCATATGTGTGGTAAGAGGGATATATTTATTGATATGGATGACAGCTTCAAAGAATCAGTAAAGTGTAGCGACCCGCCTTCTTCTACCTTAGACGGATCGTTACTTTCCTCTACTTCTCAACTCTAATGCACGACTAAAAGTAAAATGCGGAAATCTTTTTTTTTTCTTTTAAATTCTTCTAACAATTATATTCTAACTTAAGTAGTCATGCATGATACCATATCACACTTTCCTTCTCAAAACTCGTAGTTGATACTTATTGAAACAAGCCTCACCCAACTCAAACTGCCCGTACCAGTCGACTGGTGACGTGGCAGTCGACTGGTACGCCTGTAATCAGAATTACAGGTTTCGGCTCTTGCTTCTTAAGCCCACCATTCATTCAGTTTCGAGCCATATCAAACTATGACACCACTTCTATACTCTATGTCAGTTTCCTAAACAATTTAGCCAATCAAACGAATCCATAACTTGAATTTAGGACTTTTATGGAAGAAAATAAACTAAACAAGTTTATATGAACTTAAACAATAGAGTTTGTATCAATCTTGACTCCTATGCATTCATAACACCAAATACATGTTCTACGACCTTGCTAAAGCATTATGAAATGTGATTGCAACTTTTCTAAACATTTTTAAGCAATAAAAACTTGATTCAAAGGGAAATTGATACTATCTTGGCACAAACACCTTTTTCTCTAACAAAGTATCAATATCTCTAACTACTCACACTTCTACTCATCCAATGCAATCATAAGGATATGTATGCTAAACGAAATGACATGGAATCTTTACTCTAAGAAATTGAGCATGTAAAACTATCCAAAACTCAAATACTCTATAATCTCCATAAAGCAAGAACTTGAAATTTGAATAAACTTAAACATTGCAATTCAAATAACTAAATTGTCTCGTCTCAAAGATCTCTCCATAATCAGCCACCACACACACTCTACTCAGCACCGCCTCGTCGTCTTCCTTCAGAATTGCTTGCCTTTACCTTTATCTGCAATAAGAGGAATGCATCTATAAGCATAAAGCTTAGTAAGTACTATCTAGCTCACAAGAACTCGGAATGTGCAAACATGCTTCTAGAACAATATGAAAATCATATGAGATACTAATATGCTTGAAAGAAAACTAAGAACATGTATAACTCAAAACATGCATACTCAAGCAATAATAAATCTCAATTTACTTTTCTTGGCTCAACTTGAAACTTTAGCTATTCTTTAACTTTTGAAAACTTTCTTAAACTTTCGAAACTTTGCTAAAGCATATACTTGAAAATAATAATCACTTGGATCCACTGAAGACGTAAGTACCATCTCATATGCGCGTTCCCTAAAAGGTTGGGGTAGCGAGCCACCAATCCTAATAGAGCAGACCATGGTCTACCAGGGCCAAGACCTTGGAATTGGACACCTGGATTTCTTTAACGACGCCCTTGGACGCCGGGTACTGGCCTTATAAAATAAAATAACTTTTCTTTCTTTTCTTTCTTATCTGTAAATGCCTTGGCATTTTCTGGAGCACCTTGCGTGCTAAAATCCCTAACTCTTGACTTTTGAGGATTTCTTAAGGCCTTGGCCTTTTCTTTTCTTATCTTTATCTTTTCTTTTCTTTTCTCATAGCTTTTCTTGGACCCTAAACTCACATAGGGTATTAATCAACATATATAAGCATATAATGAACTAAGATCACATGCAAAACTCAAACAAAAAGGAAATATCTCTTTTAAAAACTTTTAAGGGAAATTCTCGCGGAAAAACCGCCTCTTACTGCAGGTGAGCAGTACTTACATTGATATCTTGGACTTACAACCAAGAACGAAGTCGGAGGTTCGAGAGAAACTTGAGATCTCGGAGAATTCTTCACGCCTACGCGTTCCTCTCGTCGCGGGGATCCCGAATATAGGAATATCTCTTGGAGGAGAGCTTTGGCCGGCCCTCTAGAGCTTGGTGTTGCGTGCGCACAAGAGAGGAGAGGGAGAGGGGTCGGCGCAACCTTGGGAGAGGGAGAGGGTTTGAGAGAAAATAAAACTTCTCTCTTTAATTATCTATTTATACTTATGGGGCGGATTGACCTAACTACAACTTAAATACATGTCTCTCCTTCTTTTTTTGTGCTTAATACCCTAGCCCAGCCGGTTGTGCGCTTGTGTGGTCACGCGGTGGTCGCGGGTTCGATCCACCCGCTGCACTTAATTGGTTTTTCCTATTTTTCCTTTTTTTTTTCTTTTTCTTTTTCCAAAAATACCAAACGGACTCGGAAAATTCCATAAAAATACTCTAAAAATTCCTAAAAATATCTAGAATATTTCTAAACCATTTCTAAATAATTCTAAGGACTTTAAGAACTAAAAATAGAAATTTTGGGGTGTTACAATCCCCCATACCTTATAAAAAGTTCGTCCTCGAACTTAGAATAATTCTGGATATCTTTCTCTCATGCTGTCCTCACGTTCCCAAGTAGCCTCTTCATGCTTTTGATTCTGCCAGATGACCTTCACTAGTGGCACTTCTTTGTTTCTTAATCTCTTAACTGCTTTGTCCACTATCTGTGTCGGTCTGCTCTCATAACTAAGATCTTCTTGGATCTGTACTAACTGAGGCTGAATCACTTGGCTAGGGTCGTGAATACACTTCTTTAGCATAGAGACATGAAATGTACTATGGATAGCTGACATATCCTCTGGTAAGTCCAGCTCATAGGCTACCTTCCCAACTCTCTTTATAATATTATAGGGTCCTATGTAGCGAGGACTCAGCTTGCCCTTCTTGCCAAATCTCATCACTCCCTTCATAGGAGCGACTTTGAGAAATACTGAATCTCCAACTTGGAATTCAAGTGGCCTACGGCGTGTGTCAGCATAACTTTTCTGTCTACTCTGGGCAGTCTCAATCCTCTGGCGGATTGTCTGGATAGCCTGAGTGGTCTCATCTATAAGCTCAGTCTGGCTGCCTAGTTCTGACTCCATCTCCTTCCTCTCACCAGCTTCTTGCCAACATATGGGTGATCTACACTTCCTGCCATACAATGCCTCATAAGGCGCCATCCTGATGGTGGCCTGATAGCTATTGTTGTAGGCAAACTCAGCTAAGCACAGAAATTTGCACCAACTACCCTTAAAGTCCAACGCACAAGCCCTGAGCATGTCTTCTAAAATCTGATTTACTCTCTCTATTTGTCCATCTGTCTGGGGATGGAAGGCTGTGCTGAACTGAAGTTTGGTGCCTAGGGCGTCCTGAACACACCTCCAAAAATGGGAGATGAATCGCCCATCTCTGTCAGAAACGATCGACTTCGGGACTCCGTGAAGCCTGATTACTTCTTTCACGTACAGCTGTGCTAATTGCTCTACCGAATGCGATAACTTGATGGCTAGGAAGTGGGCAGACTTGGTCAATCTGTCCACTATCACCCAAATTGCATCGTGTCCATGGGTGGTTCTTGGAAGACCTGTGATAAAGTCCATGGATATTTCTTCCCACTTCCACTCTGGAATGGGAAGAGGCTGCAGAACTCCTCCTGGTCTCTGGTGCTCGGCTTTGACCCTCTGGCAGGTCAAGCAGGTACTGATATATCTGGCCCCGTCTCGCTTGAGTCCAGACCACCAGAACCTTTGCTTTAAATCTTGGTACATCTTGGTAGAACCAGGATGCATAGAGTACGGGGTACTGTGGGCTTCTTCTAAAATATTCTTTCTTAGTTCCTCATCATTGGGGACGCAAAGGCGGTCTCCAAGATAGAGGATGCCACTATCTGATACTCGAAACTCTGAATTTTCTGTCTCTTGGATCCCCTGCTTGATCTTCTGGATTTCTGGGTCTTGATCTTGCTTTCCTTGTATATCTATAAGCAGGGTTGACTCTAGAGTCAATGCAGAAAGTTGCCCAATTATTACCTCGACTCCAAAATTCTTTATTTCTCTCTGAAGTGGTAGAGACAGTGATGATAAGGACATCAGTGTGGCACAGGATTTTCTGCTCAGTGCATCTGCCACTTTATTAGCTTTACCTGGGTGGTAGAGGATTTCACAGTCATAATCTTTGACCAACTCTAGCCACCTGCGCTGCCTCATATTCAGGTCCTTCTGAGTGAAGAAATACTTCAAACTCTGATGGTCTGTGAAGATCCTGCACTGCACTCCATACAGGTAGTGTCTCCAAAGCTTCAGTGCAAAAACCACAGCTGCTAGCTCAAGGTCGTGGGTAGGGT
>JAGFNQ010004537.1:77243-110284 GCA_024364735.1 Boesenbergia rotunda
TCCATCCCTAAAATGACTTCATAATCCTTCATCTCAAGGACTGTCAAGTCACTATAGAGCTCTCGGTTGGAAATCCAGATTGGTACTGCCCTTAGCCTCTGAGTAGAGGCCATTACTTCCCCTGACGGTAAGGTTGTTAAGAACTTCATCGTTCGACCTTTCTGGTGGCCTTTATACTGTTTAAGTAGTGCTCAGCGGTCAAAGCACCACTTATTAGTTCTTCGGAGGTTTGTGGCCTCTTAACACTGCTAGCCCTCTTTAACGCTATCTCAGGCCCTATCGTCTTGAGCATTAGCATAACCATCTCTTTTCCGGTGCTAACTAGCTCTGGGCACAGATGAGCTAACCGCTTAAACATCTTCACTGCTTCATCCACGGATAGTTCTCCTTGTCTGAACTCCGTGAATTTCTCGTAGTGCTTGTTGGTAACCCGCATGTGGAAGAGCTCCTCATAGAACTCTTGCTCGAAATCTGTCCAGTTCATCTGGTTGACTATCCTCTTACTCTTGACTCGCTCCCACCACATACGAGCATCTCCAATTAGGCAGAAGGAGGCACATTTGACCTTCTCGACTTCTGGCCAGTCAAGAAGCTCCATTGTGCTCTCTAAAGTCTTGAACCAAGCCTGGGCATCCCAGGGCTCAGTCGTGCCTGAGAAGCTTTCGGGTTTCAGCCTCTGCCATTGGACGAGGTATACTTCTTGTTTTCGGTTCACGGCAGGGGTCTCCTGTGTGACTGGTGGAACTTCAGCCACCACTGGAGTTTCCACTCCTGCTGTGGGTGGTGTAGGGGGCTCTGGGTGCTGATTTGCCATCAGCGTGGCGATGGTCTTCTGTTGCTCTGTAATCTGAGCTTGCATTTGGGCAATGACTGCCATCAGGTTGACTGCTCTGTGCCAGACTCATTGTTATCTTGAACTGGAGTTCTATTATTAGCATTAGGAGCTTGGCCTCTTCTTGCCATCTACTAATGCATAAGGGAACAAGAAATCACTACTACCTCTCTAGGTATAAACTTGTCTTCTTACTTAGAAAGCTAATATCCATTCTAGGGATTAAACATGATTCCGTGATACTAAGGTATTAAACATGCTTCCTTGTTCTATGCACATATGAGTAAGTACTTAAGCATTTCTCTATACTGCAATTAAATAAAGGAGCAATAGAATAAAAACTGAAACTTAAAGCTTTCTTACTTGAAGACGGCAAGGTTGATGCTGATGTGTGTGTGATGCTGGAGAATGGGAACTGCTCTGATACCACCTGTAGAGACCCGCCTTCTTCTACCTTAGACGGATCGTTACTTTCCTCTACTTCTCAACTCTAATGCACGACTAAAAGTAAAATGCGGAAATCTTTTTTTTTCTTTTAAATTCTTCTAACAATTATATTCTAACTTAAGTAGTCATGCATGATACCATATCACACTTTCCTTCTCAAAACTCGTAGTTGATACTTATTGAAACAAGCCTCACCCAACTCAAACTGCCCGTACCAGTCGACTGGTGACGTGGCAGTCGACTGGTACGCCTGTAATCAGAATTACAGGTTTCGGCTCTTGCTTCTTAAGCCCACCATTCATTCAGTTTCGAGCCATATCAAACTATGACACCACTTCTATACTCTATGTCAGTTTCCTAAATAATTTAGCCAATCAAACGAATCCATAACTTGAATTTAGGACTTTTATGGAAGAAAATAAACTAAACAAGTTTATATGAACTTAAACAATAGAGTTTGTATCAATCTTGACTCCTATGCATTCATAACACCAAATACATGTTCTACGACCTTGCTAAAGCATTATGAAATGTGATTGCAACTTTTCTAAACATTTTTAAGCAATAAAAACTTGATTCAAAGGGAAATTGATACTATCTTGGCACAAACACCTTTTTCTCTAACAAAGTATCAATATCTCTAACTACTCACACTTCTACTCATCCAATGCAATCATAAGGATATGTATGCTAAACGAAATGACATAGAATCTTTACTCTAAGAAATTGAGCATGTAAAACTATCCAAAACTCAAATACTCTATAATCTCTATAAAGCAAGAACTTGAAATTTGAATAAACTTAAACATTGCAATTCAAATAACTAAATTGTCTCGTCTCAAAGATCTCTCCATAATCAGCCACCACACACACTCTACTCAGCACCGCCTCGTCGTCTTCCTTCAGAATTGCTTGCCTTTACCTTTATCTGCAATAAGAGGAAATGCATCTATAAGCATAAAGCTTAGTAAGTACTATCTAGCTCACAAGAACTCGGAATGTGCAAACATGCTTCTAGAACAATATGAAAATCATATGAGATACTAATATGCTTGAAAGAAAACTAAGAACATGTATAACTCAAAACATGCATACTCAAGCAATAATAAATCTCAATTTACTTTTCTTGGCTCAACTTGAAACTTTAGCTATTCTTTAACTTTTGAAAACTTTCTTAAACTTTCGAAACTTTGCTAAAGCATATACTTGAAAATAATAATCACTTGGATCCACTGAAGACGTAAGTACCATCTCATATGCGCGTTCCCTAAAAGGTTGGGGTTGCGAGCCACCAATCCTAATAGAGCAGACCTTGGTCTACCAGGGCCAAGACCTTGGAATTGGACACCTGAATTTCTTTAACGACGCCCTTGGACGCCGGGTACTGGCCTTATAAAATAAAATAGCTTTTCTTTCTTTTCTTTCTTATCTGTAAATGCCTTGGCATTTTCTGGAGCACCTTGCGTGCTAAAATCCCTAAGTCTTGACTTTTGGGGATTTCTTAAGGCCTTGGCCTTTTCTTTTCTTATCTTTATCTTTTCTTTTCTTTTCTCATAGCTTTTCTTGGACCCTAAACTCACATAGGGTATTAATCAACATATATAAGCATATAATGAACTAAGATCACATGCAAAAACTCAAACAAAAAGGAAATATCTCTTTTAAAAACTTTTAAGGGAAATTCTCGCGGAAAAACCGCCTCTTACTGCAGGTGAGCAGTACTTACATTGATATCTTGGACTTACAACCAAGAACGGAGTCGGAGGTTCGAGAGAAACTTGAGATCTCGGAGAATTCTTCACGCCTACGCGTTCCTCTCGTCGCGGGGATCCCGAATATAGGAATATCTCTTGGAGGAGAGCTTTGGCCGGCCCTCTAGAGCTTGGTGTTGCGTGCGCACAAGAGAGGAGAGGGAGAGGGGTCGACGCAACCTTGGGAGAGGGAGAGGGTTTGAGAGAAAATAAAACTTCTCTCTTTAATTATCTATTTATACTTATGGGGCGGATTGACCTAACTACAACTTAAATACATGTCTCTCCTTTCTTTTCTGTGCTTGATACCCTAGCCCAGCTGGTTTGCACGCTTGCCTTGTCTTCCGCTGGTCGCGGGTTCGAACCACCGGCTGCCCTTAAGTGGTTTTTGGTTTTTTCCCTTTTTTTTATTTCTTTCTCTTTTTTTTTTAAATACCAAACGGACTCGGAAAATTCCATAAAAATATTCTAAAAATTCCTAAAAATATCTAGAATATTTCTAAACCATTTTTAAATAATTCTAAGGACTTTAAGAACTAAAAATGAGAATTTTGGGGCGTTACAAGAGCTATCCTCACGTAATCAATATCATAGTGCATTGCTCTCTCCCTTATCAACTTCGCATAAGTATGTCACGGTGGTCGGAGACGATTATGGTGCAAAATCCACTCTCGGGGTGAATTGCTACGAATCAAAGTCAGCTCAACTCGTCCCACTATATGCTCTTTGGATGTCCTTCTGAAGGTTGGAGGCTATTTAGTTGGAGCACCCACTCAAGAAGCTTACGGCATCCTGCAAAACCATGAGAAGGAAATTCCTTCCGCATGCATGTAGGGTAAGAAAGAGATGAAATATAATCAGTCTCTACATAGAATGTATCAAGAAATGTATCACATCTAATAAAATCAATCTTAGGTTCCTCTATGAGTTTTCCTAAAAAATTAGGAGAAATACTTACCTTGTCATGCTGAAAAATACCTGAAGGTTCTACAAGAGTGGATGTAACTATGGCCTCCTCCTGGTCAGGTAAAGGCTCCACCTCAGGCTCAGGTTCTGGTGGGCATACAACTAAAAGAATTGGGTCCTTGCTCCCACCATGCAAGTCCCTACATTTTCATACCTATCCTCTGAATCTCCTGATATGTCAATCAATATAGGTGATCCCTGGGGCTTAGTGCAATCCCCTACACCTATAGAATCGTCTCCAACTGCAAGTGAATCAAATACAATCTTCAAATCTTCAGCTGCCTCAATATCTAAAACATCCTCAGTCTCCTCTGAGCTAAAATACCCTCTGTGAAAACCAAATGAAACTCTATCAGCAAATAAATCTGCATCAACTGTTGGGATCTATAGGTAAAAATATTTAAAATCACAGCGGAAATAAGATCCCTCGAGCGATCCATGCGAAAGAAAAACTCATACAAAGTGATCTACAATTCCTATCTTATAGGAGTACCTTTGTCGCGCGCCCTTCGCTTATCCCGCTAGTCCTTTAGTTCGCCGGATCTCTTGCACGTTCAAGTGTCCATGCCACTATGCATATCCACATGAACATGATTTACGCCTCGGAGAAGAACCACCTTAGTTGTGTTAGCAACTTGGGATGGTTCACAATGCACAAGAACCTCCACTAGGGAGTTATGGACAAGGAGGAAGAAAGAAGAGAAAGAGAGATGCACCCTCTAGCCTTTGACAAGGGTGGGGGGTATTTATATTCATCTAATGAATACTAAGTGTTGGAACTTGGATGGGTAGAGAGGGGGGTGAATATAGCCAGACACCCACTTTTTTTCAATTTTAGGTTTCTCTGCAGTTGGGTTAGTTGCACAGCGGAAGCAAAAACAGAGTTGCAGAAACTAAAACCTAAACTAAGCACGAACACAAAACGCTAACAAAGAGGATTTACAAGGTTCGGGGATAACTTACCCCTACTCCTTGGCGTGCCCTTAAGGTGGGCGATCCCTTGATCGTCGGCAGATCAAGCCACGAAAAATCCGGATAAAATGCAACCTCCTTCTCGGTGGAGTAACCTCTTCACAGCGTTTCAAGATAGATCAAGTATAAAGTTCAGGAAACACAAGAAGGATCTTACTTAGCACTTGGAACGCCAAGAACACAAGCAAACTTCTCCCGAGCTCCACTCAACGCAGATCTCACGCAAGAACTCCCTTCTTCGTGTATTCTCGCTGATGGACTCCCATGCTTCTTGTTTCTCTTCTAAATGCTCAAGTAACAAAAGGTTGCTTCAAGGATCACAGTTGCTTGCTCAAGATGATGGAACAGAGTTGTCGCAAGAGCACAAGAGTTGTAGCCAAGTAATGATCGAGTATTCTCAGAGTTGTTGAGACTTCTTCGCCACCAAGCGCTTAAGTCTCTCCCACTGATTGCTAGGTCACAACACCTCACTGTAGCCTCCAGCTGCACACCTGCAACCGCTCACCTACCACTGAGCTCTTCTGGACTCCCTGAGCTTCCCTCAGCCGAGCCGCAGTCAGTAGCTCCAGCAGCGCCAGCGTCCGTTGCAACATGAGATGGAAAACAGACAAACCTGCTCCAAGTAAAGACTCCCATTGACTCTCCTTGAGTGTTTGAATCCATTCCTGGCACCTGCAATCTTGAACTGATCATTAGAACAACAAATCAAGCAGAGAATCAAGTATCAGAGATTAAAAGCAGAGGGATCAGATGTGTTCAGACGCGATCAGAGCATCTGACAATGCGTTTGAATTAAAGTGATCGGTCACCGGACCGATCAGGATGATCCCAGACCGATCAGGATCCAGCCTGATCGGTCCCCAGTGAGAAACCTGGGATCGCAAGCTCGTATGATCGGTCACCCTGACCGGTCACCAGATCGGTCACCAGACCGATCCAGAAATCTGTTTGCCACAATCCTGCCTGAAATACACGGCTGATCGGTCACCAGACCGATCAGGATGATCCCAGACCGATCAGGCTCCAGCCTGATCTTTCAGGGTGATAAACCTAGCAACAGTTGATCGTTCAGATTGATCGATCAAGGTTTCTCCCTGATCGTTCACCAGACCGATCAGGAGCCGAACAGTAGATTTGCCAAAGTTACTGGAAGCTCCCTGATCGGTCACTAGACCGATCAGACATCGCTGGATCGGTCACCAGATCGATCCACGAGGGAACTTCGTGCCAACTTCCCTGATCGGTCACCAGACCGATCTGGGCAAGGCCAAACCCACTCTAAGTCAAGAGAACTGGCTCTTAGCCTCCCCTGACTCGTGCTCAGTCCCTCAGACCAAGACTCCGTGCCCAGCTTCACTCAACAAGACCCTGCTTCACTCACCGGGATTTCCAATCACCTAACCCTTCGAGTTAGGAATTTTCACACCTAGCCCTCTAAGCTAGGACTTTTCCACACCTAGCCTTCCAAGTTAGGATTTCATCCACCTAGCCCTCCAAGCTAGGACTTTTCCACACCTAGCCCTCCAAGCTAGGACTTTTCACACCTAGCCCTCCAAGCTAGGACTTTTCACACCTAGCCCTCCAAGCTAGGAATTTTCACACGTAACCCTCCAGGTTAGGAATTTTCACACCTAGCCCTCCAAGCTAGGACTTTTCCACACCTAACCCTCCAGGTTAGGAATTTTCACACCTAGCCCTCCAAGTTAGGACTTTTCACACCTAACCCTCCAAGTCAGGCTTTCATCAAACCTAGTCCTACTAGGTATGCCTAGTCCACGACCAGGACTTTATCATAATCATCTAATCAACCTAAACTAAAATCGGTGTCAACACCAAAACAACAATCAGGGTCAGACTGCATCAACAATCTCCCCCTTTTTGTTGTTTGACAACCCGATTTTAAGTTTTGGGATTCAATCAATAGTTGCAAATTTCACACTCATAGGGGAATCAGGATCCTCCTCCTACAATAGTTATCGTCCTAAACTTAACCAACCTCACTCTCCCCCTTTGTCAAACACCGAAAAGGGTGTAGACAGGTTGTTAAGTTTAAACATACTCCCCCTAAACCCTTGGGGTTTCCAACAAGATAAAACAATATAAGATTTGATTTAATTTTGAAAACATATGAAAACATGTGATTAAGATAAAATAATATATATAGCAATCACATGCATCGCATGAACATGAAATAGCAATAATCTACCAATAAGCATAGAATAGCATGAAAATAGGCATAAGGTCAGATGCATCATACAACCAAAATAAAATAGTCAAGTGCAGCAAAAATCCAGGATAGACAAATAGTTCGATGCATATCAATGCATCAAAGTATAGTCAATACCACCATGAAGACATAACATGCAAAACAGCCAAATCACCAACCATCAGAGTACAGCCATAGTCAATCATCGAGGGGGGGGGGGTCATCGGCCTGCATGGGTCATCGGCTGCATGGGGTCATCAGCTGTGTCATCATCAGGTACAAAGGACCCCGGTGCAGCACTGCCAGAGGGCGCATCTCCAGGAAACGTGTGCCGGCGCCACTCGTCATACCAAGTTTGCTGCAGAGTATGGACCACCGAGACATCGGACTCCACTATGTGCAGTCGGCGATTAAAGGATCAAAACTCTGATCGGATCTCCTCACGCCAGAGCTCCCTCAAATGAAGATCATGCTGGATAGTGTACTCCAGCTCGAAAACCTGCCAGCGGATGTCTAGATCTGGCTCGTAATCGTAGTCAGCAGCAGCAGCAGCAGCGGGAGCCTCTTGATGTGCAGCAGCATCTGATGGTGAAAGTGTGGCCCCCCCTAGGTAGCTCACCTAAACCCTGCCCGTCCTTCCATACAAGAGTTTGATCGTCCGGCCCAACAACAATACCGGATTTGGCAAACGCGCGTTTGCCCAATCGACAATCCTGTCTAACCATGGGCATTGTCCTGCCCTTAGTCACATCAACACCTACTGACATAAGCCAGTCAGTGATGACATGACCGAACGACATATAAACAGTGTGACGACTGGGCTCATGATAGGAAATGATGGACTGAAAGATGCTCTCAATAATGTCAAAGTCAAGGCGGTGATGCATGCCATAGAGCATCAAGCAGTGGTAGGGTCGGATCTCAGTTAAGGGTTTTGAGGTGATCGGAAAAATGCAGTTGGTGATTATCTTGAACAGAACGTAATCAGTAGAGGAAAGTCGGAGGGCCGCAAAAGTCGGAAAGTCGGGCCCTAACTCATCAAGACTAGCTAGTCGAGGGTGGCCAAAGAAGTACTGATAAATGTCATTGGGGGTGACGTCCGCAAAAGGAGGCAATAAGGGGTCAGGAAGCTCTGGATAGATAGAATAAAAGTTTGGCGATCGACGAGCGCCAAGATACTCTGCCAGGATGTCATAGGAAAAATCAAGGTTCCTCTTCGCTACCCGAGTCGTGAATTCAAAACCTCCTTGAGGGCCTTGTTGCAAGTTATTGTAAAATTCAGAAACAAGGTCATAGTTTATTATCCGTTCGAGGGAAAGAAGAAAGCCCAGGTTATAGAAGGTAATTATCTCGATAATGGAAGGACAATGCTCAGACAGAAAGGGACCATCAATTGATCGGCAAGAAAGCAATTTGAAGGTTCGAGACTGGAACGCTTGCTCACAAGCAGCGTTGGAGAATCTGGAACTTGAAGAAGGCTGAGGCCTTCGTGAAGGAGCAGATGAAGAAGGGCCTTTGCCCTTGGACCCTTTAGCGGGTTCCTTTCCCTTAGATGATCTTCTAAAGGATGGAATAGGTCATGGCAACAGATTTGATCAAGATTAGCAAATCAAACATCGAGAAGATCATGTCATAGGTTGATAATCATGGCATAAATTAAAGGATCACAAAGGTAAGAGTTGATCAAAAACCAAATAATCAATAAGATTTAATCATATGGGAAGACACACACGGCACACACCAAAATAAACCCCAAACAAAACATGGTTAGCGCAAACATCACAAATCTCATGAAGTAAGTAGCAAGGAAAAGCTTAACGCAAGCTTACTTAGGTGCCATGTTGAGTTGATTGAGAGGTATCACTCGGCTGAGTTGCGTAGAGAACCACACAAGTGATGCTTGGCGAGACAGAACACACGAGCAACAGAGAAACTCCCAACAGCGCAGAAGGGAAACAACTTCATGCACAGCAAGGAGAAGATCGCTGGAAGCCACGCGCAGGAGGAAGAAACGCAGGAAGAACTCACACACAAGAGGAGGATGAGAGGTCTCGGCGCAAGGGCTTGGGAATGTAGGGTTTACACGAAGTTATTAGGTTGGTGGATCGGTCCACCAACCAAAATTTAATGTGATCGAACGGATCACCGTTCGATCTAGGAGCGCCCAGACTGATCAGGCTCCATCCTGATCGGTCTGGCCTAGTCCTGATTGGTCGGGGTGACCGATCAGGCAGGCTCCTAATCGATCGGCTGATCGATCAGGAAACAAACAGTGGGTTTTCGAAATCTTCTGTGAACCTCCTGATCGGTCCGTCGACCGATCCACACAGTGAGCCAGATCGGTCTGGGGACCGATCCAAGCCAACACAGAGAGATTGCAGAGGGGTATCGCAATTCGGCTGGATCGGTCAGTTGGACCGATCAGACATACTCCTGATCGGTCCGGTGACCGATCAGGCTCCCTGATTTCTCTTGATAAGATCTGAAACTTTCAGTTTCAGAACCTCAAACGATATCTGATTATATCAGATGGAAAATATCGATCTTGGAAGTGATTCCATGACTATAATTGATCCTTTAACAAGAATCAAAGGTTCTAATGGGTCTAACAATCACTTTGCTCCACCCAAGTGGAGTCAAACTCAATCAAACCCATTCAATCAAATTTCAATCAAGTTTGTATCCAAATAAGGTTTCCAATCAAGTTTCCTTGATTGGAATGTCCAAGTATGATCATTGAGCCAAATACACATGTGTTATGCATTGGTTTTCCCCATACTTGGTCACCATAGTGATTTTTATCTCGTCAACCAAATTTCTCAAGGGATGCATTGACATTTTGAGAAATTAAGTTGATCCTAGCATCTCACCCCATTTCTAGCAAACAAAAATGTTTTGGTAAACCTTATAGTTTGTGTGAGATGTCCCCAAGTTACCCAATTGTTTCCAACAATTTGAATTGATCATGAAGGGTTTTAAATGCATTTCAATCATACGAAGCATGACACATTCCCAATTCCCTTCTTAAGAAACTAAATTCATTCTCGGGGAGTGGTTTAGTGAAAATGTCCGCTAGATTCGATTTGGACTCTACATGTGAGAGTACAATGTCTCCTCTAGCAACATGATCCCTAATGAAGTGGTGACGCACTTCAATATGCTTGGTCCTAGAATGGTGGACTGGATTCTATGTTAAGTTGATTGTGCTTATGTTGTCACACAACACTTGCACACCCTTGTAAGTCAATCTATAGTCCTCTAATGTATGAATCATCCACAACAATTGTGATACACTCTCTCCCATGGCAATATATTCTGCCTCGGTCGTGGAGAGAGCAACACAATGTTGCTTCCGACTTAACCAACTAACTAGTGATGAACCTAGGAATTGACCACCCCCACTTGTACTTTTCCGATCCAACTTGCACCCAACATAGTCGGAATCGGTATAGCCAATTAGGTCAAAAGACTCGGTATGGGGGTACCATAGGCCAACTCCAATTGTGCCTTTAAGGTATCTCTAAATCCGTTTAACAGCAATTAAATGAGATTCCTTGGCGCATACTAGATACCTAGCGCACATCCCCACAGCAAAAAGAATATCAGGTCGACTAGCTGTGAGGTATTGCAAACTACCTATCATGCTCCGATATTGAGTTAGGTCAACAGGTTTACCACTCTCATCATTGTCTAATCTTGTGTTTGTAGCCATGGGAGTGGTAACTTCCTTCGAATCACTCATGTTAAATTTTTGGAGCATCTCTTGTGTATACTTTGATTGGTGCACATGGATTCCATCTCGAGTTTGTTTGATTTCGAGTCCAAGGAAGAAAGTCAATTCTCCCACTAGACTCATTTCAAATTCACTCTCCATGTGTCTAATAAATTCATTCAAATAGCCCTTATTGTTTGAGCCACAAATTATGTCATCGACATACACTTGGGCTACAAATATATTGTCACCATCTCTTCGTAGAAATAGTGTAGGGTCTATTTGTCCTCTAACAAAACCTTTTTCAATTAGGAATGTCGATAACCGCTCATACCAAGCTCGTGGTGCTTGTTTAAGGCCGTAGAGCGCCTTCTTGAGCTTGAACACGTGGTTTGGGAATTCGGTACTCTCAAACCCCGGAGGTTGTTCGACATAGACCTCTTCTCTTATTAAACCATTTAGAAAGGCCGATTTGACGTCCATTTGATATAGCTTGAAACCACGATGTGCTGCAAATGCAAGCATCAATCGGATGGACTCTAATCGTGCCACGGGAGCATAGGTCTCATCATAATCAAGGCCTTCAACTTGACTGTAGCCCTTGGCTACTAGCGTGCCTTGTTCCTTATGATTTCTCCCTTATGGTTCAATTTATTTTTGAAGACCCATTTGGTTCCAATAATGGTGGTCTTCTTAGGTCTAGGGACTAAGTCCCAAACTTGACTTCTTTCGAATTGACCTAGTTCATCTTGCATGGCAATGATCCAATCGGGATCATTTAATGCCTCGTCAATTTTTCTAGGTTCAATTTCGAAATTAGGGCAACTTCATTAGCCTCATTCCGAAAGAATGATCTAGTCCTAACCCCATGGTGGATGTCTCCAACAATTTGATCTTGGGGATGGCTAGAGGCTAACCTAGTTGTCCTTGGTGTTGGTGGTGTTTCTTGAATGGTGTCACTAGACACAAGCTCAGCCTCAGGATCCGGCTGATCTATAAGTTGTCTAGGCTCACCGTCATCAGACTCATCACCACCATCTACAACATTTGGACTTTCATCCAAACCCAGTTGCCTGAGTTCGAATTGAGCTCCTTCAACATCTTCTGATTGATCATTTACTTTGGGAATTTCCTCAAAAACAACATCAGAAGACTCTTCAACCAGTCTAGATTTCTTGTTGTAGACTCTGTAAGCTTTGCTAACTAGGGAGTACCCGACCAGTATCCCTTCATCAGCTTTTGCTGTGAACTTTCCAAGATGGTCCTTGGTGTTTAGAATGAACACCTTACAACCAAACACCCTAAGATGTTTAACTGTAGGTGGTTTTCCAAACCAAAGTTCATGAGGAGTCTTTCCTAAGAATCTATGGATGAGGACTCGGTTTTGCACGTAGCAAGCTGTGTTTACAGCTTCGGCCCACAAGTACCCCGGTAATGAGTACTCATTGAGCATGCTTCGTGCAGCCTCTTGTAGGACTCGGTTCTTCCTCTCTACAACACCGTTTTGTTATGGTGTTCTAGGAGTGGAGAACTCATGCCTATACCCTCTATCTTGACAAAACTCTAAAAATCTTTGATTTTGGAATTCACCTCCATGATCACTTCTTATTGTTTTAATTGTTGATGATTTTTCATTTTCAACTCTTCTACAGAATGAAATAAACACATCTAAAGTTTGATCTTTATACTTTAGAAAATAGGCCCATGTATATCTAGTAAAATTATCAATGATAACAAAACAATATCTACTACCATTCAAGGATATGATTGTACTACAATCAAACAAGTCCATATGAAGTAAATCCAATGCGGTAGAAGTACTTACAATGCTTTTACCTTTATGTGCAGATTTTGTTTGCTTACCCATTTGCCATGCATCACAAAGTTTGTCCTTTTCATACTTGATGCTTGGTAAGCCACGTACTAATCCCTTGTTGGCTAACTTCCGGATATTCTTCATGTTCACGTGTGCTAGTCTCCGGTGCCAAAGGGTGGACTCATCTTCTCTTGACATGAGACACTTAGGAAAAGCATTAGTAGAACTTTTAAAGGAAACTTGATAAATGTTATCTACCCTAGTGCCTACTAGTACCGTGTCAAAGTTGTCATGTTGTCTAACTAGACATTGACTTGATTGGAAATCAATTGTGTAACCCGCATCACACAATTGACTAACACTTAGGAGATTAAATGTCATCCCCTTGACTAGAAGGACATTCTTAATCCTAAGACATTTGGATATTTGAATGTCTCCTATTCTTATAACCTTAAGACTACAATTATTTTCAAAGGAAACATTACCTCTATTTTTGCATTGAAGGGTAGTGAATAATGATTTATCACTGGTCATATGATTGGAGCACCCACTATCAACGAACCAAGTTGATAGATGCTCCCCCTCAATCACAACCTACACAATTCGAAAAATAGAAGATTTAGGTACCCAAACTTTGGGACCTAAAGCACCTACTAAGCAAGACTTAGGCACCCATGCCTTGACTATTTTCCTTTGAACCCTAGGTGTCTTAGATTGTCTAACATCAGTCCTAGACATTAAGGACACAAATGATGGTTCTTTGGGTCGGTAACCAATACCGGCCCTATTATAGACTGCCCTTTGGGCATTTAGGATCATGTCTAGAGTCTTTGAGCTAGTTGAGAATTTCTCAAGAACACCCTTGAGTCTCTCAACTTCACTCTTCAAAGATTTGTTTTCATCCTCAAGCATTTCTACATGTAAATCATCCACATCCTCATCCCTAGAGGATGTCAATTGTTCAACCTCTAATTTCAATGATTTAATTTTTGCTTTTGACTTTTTCAATAAATCGATTAAACAAGCAATTGTCCTATAGCATTTATCGAGTTCGGGAGTGATTACCTCTTCATCATCCGAAGATGATGAAGCCGCGTTTGATGAGTCACTCGATTCATCACTGCTCTCTTGATCTTCCAATGCCATGAGTGCCACATGCCGTGTACTCTTCTCATCCTTCTCCTCATCGGATGAACTTGAGGAGGATTCATCCCAAGTGGCCTTCAAGGCCTTCTTCTTCTTCTTGGATTTATCCTCCTTCTTTTTGAGCTTTGGGCAGTCCTTCTTGAAGTGCCCTTTCTTACTACATTTATAGCAAGTAATATTAGTCTTATCAAGCTTAACTTCACTTGGGTTACCATTACCCTTGAAGCACCGACTCTTCTTTATCATTCTTCTAACAAAATTTGCCATCTCAGAGGAAGAAGACCCACTGCCATCTTCCTCGGACTCGGATTCGGATTCGGATTCGGATTCGGATGAAGGTGAAGATGAAGAGACCTCCTTCTCCTTCTTCTTCTCCTTCTTCTTCTTGTTGGTCCTTTCCCCTGCAACTAAGGCAAACCCCTTCTCCTTGGGGCCTTTGTTAGCCATTTCATGAAGTTCCATCTCACAAAATAAGTCATCTAGTTTTACAATTGATAAATCCTTAGATACTTTGTAGGCATCCACCATGGATGACCACAAAGCATTCCTTGGAAAAGCTTTAAACACATACCTTACAAGGTCGCGGTTCTCAACCTTTTCATCAATAGAGTGGAGGCCATTGAGGACTTCCTTTAACCGACTATGTAGTTCACTCACCGTTTCATTCTCCTTCATGGAGAGGTTTTGTAGTTGGTTGAGGAACAAATCCCTCATGGTGATTCTTGAATCTCAGGTTCCCTCATGGAGTTCAATAAGATTATTCCATAAATCTTTTGCACTTGTAAAGGGACCAACATTGATGAGTTGGTCTTTGTTCATGCCATATTGTAAGGTCACCACCGCCTTCGCGTCGGCATCACTTTTCCGGATTTGCTCAGCAGTCTAATGCCAAGATTCCAATTCTTTTCCTTCATCATCCTTTAGAGGGGAGAAACCCTCCTTCACAGCGAACCATGTGTTGATGTCCATCTTTAGTGAATACTCCATCTTCGATCTCCAATATTGAAAATCTGCTCCATCGAAGAAGGGAGGTCGGGTTGTGCTAAATCCTTCTCTCAAAGCCATTGTAGTTGACTCTCGGTTGTTAATCCTCTTGAACAGAGCCCAAGGCTCTAATACCACTTTTTGGAACTTGGATGGCTAGAGAGGGGGGGGTGAATATACCAGACACCCACTTCTTTCAATTTTAGGTTTCTCTGCAGTTGAGTTAGTAGCACAGCGGAAGCAAAAACAGAGATGCAAAAACTAAAACCTAAACTAAGCACGAACACAAAACGCTAACAAAGAGGATTTACAAGGTTCGGGGATAACTTGCCCTTACTCCTTGGCATGCCCTTAAGGTGGGTGATCCCATGATCGTCGGCAGATCAAGCCCCGGAAAATCCGGATAAAATGCAACCTCCTTCTCGGTGGAGTAACCACTCCACAACGTTTCAAGATGGATCAAGTATAAAGTACAGGAAACACAAGAAGGATCTTACTTAGCACTTGGAACACCAAGAACACAAGCAAACTTCTCTCGAGCTCCACTCAACGCAGATCTCACGCAAGAACTCCCTTCTTCGTGTATTCTCGCTGATGGACTCCAAAGCTTCTTGTTTCTCTTCCAAATGCTCAAGTAACAAAAGGTTACTTCAAGGATCACAGTTGCTTGCTCAAGATGATGGAACAGAGTTGTCGCAAGAGCACAAGAGTTGTAGCCGAGTAATGATCGAGTATTCTCAGAGTTGTTGAGACTTCTTCGCCACCAAGCGCTTAAGTCTCTCCCACTGATTTCCAGGTCACAGCACCTCACTGCAGCCTCCAGCTACTCACCTACAACCGCTCACCTACCACTGAGCTCTTCTGGACTCCCTGAGCTTCCCTCAGATGAGCCCCAGTCAGCAGCTCCAGCAGCGCCAGCGTCCGTTGCAACCTGAGATGGAAAACAGACAAACCTGCTCCAAGGAAAGACTCCCATTGACTCTCCTTGAGTGTTTGAATCCATTCCTGGCACCTGCAATCTTGATCAGATCATTAGCACAACAAATCAAGCAGATAATCAAGTATCAGAGATTAAGAGCAGAGGGATCAGATGTGTTCAGACGCGATCAGAGTGTCTGACAGTGCGTTTGAATTAAAGTGATTGGTCACCGGACAGATCAGAAGGATCCCAGACTGATCAGGCTCTAGCCTGATCGGTCCCCAGTGAGAATCTTGGGATCGCAAGCTCATATGATCGGTCACCCTGACCGGTCACCAGATCGGTCACTAGACCGATCCAGAAATCTGCTTGCCACAATCCTGCCTGAAATACACAGCTGATCGGTCACAAGACCGATCAGGATGATCCTAGACTGATCAGGCTCCAGCCTGATCGGTCAGGGTGAGAAACCTCGCGACAGTTGATCGTTCAGATTGATCGATCAAGGTTTCTCCCTAATTGATCACTAGACCGATCAGGAGCCGAACAGTAGGTTTGTCAAAGTTACTGGAAGCTCCTTGATCGGTCACCAGACCGATCAGACATCGGTGGATCGGTCACGAGACCGATCCACGAGGGAACTTCATGCCAACTTCCCTGATCGGTCACTAGACCGATCTGGGCAAGGCCAAACCCACTCTAAGTCAAGAGAACTAGCTCCCAGCCTCCCCTGACTCGTGCTCAGTCCCTCGGACCAAGACTCCATGCCCAGCTTCACTCACCAGGACTTCAGTCAACCTGGCTTCACTCACCAGGACCCCGCTTTACTCACCGGGATTTCCAATCACCTAACCCTCCGAGTTAGGAATTTCTACACCTAGCCCTCCAAGCTTGGACTTTTCCACACCTAACCCTCTAGGTTAGGATTTCATCCACCTAGCCCTCCAAGCTAGGACTTTTCCACACCTAGCCCTCCAAGCTAGGACTTTTCACACCTAGCCCTCCAAGCTAGGACTTTCCACACCTAGCCCTCCAAGCTAGGACTTTTCACACCTAGCCCTCCAAGCTAGGACTTTTCACACCTAACCCTCCAGGTTAGAAATTTTCACACCTAGCCCTCCAAGCTAGGACTTTTTCACACCTAGCCCTCCATGCTAGGACTTTTCACACTTAACCCTCCAGGTTAGGAATTTTCACACCTAACCCTCCAAGCTAGGACTTTTTCACACCTAGCCCTCCAAGCTAGGACTTTTCCACACCTAACCCTCCAGGTTAGGAATTTTCAGACCAAGCCCTCCAAGCTAGGACTTTTCACACCTAACCCTCCAGGCTAGGACTTTTCACCAACCTAGCTTCTCAAGCTAGGACCTGACCCTCCAAGTCAGGCTTTCATCAAACCTAGTCCCACTAGGTATGCCTAGTCCACGACCAGAACTTAATCATAATCATCTAATCAACCTAAACTAAAATCGGTGTCCTCACCAAAACAACAATCAGGGTCAGACTGCATCAACACTAAGGGTCTATGTTCCTTGAGCTCCTCTCATCTTAATGCTAATAAAACCCAATGAATACCAAGCCTCTTGGTATTCCTTGAGACTCTTAAAATTCTATTCATCTAATGAATAGAATGTCTCTTAGCCTTCCTCTTAAATAATATTTATTAAACCCTTTAATTAATATTATCCATAATTAAGTAGTTGAGTCTAATCTAGATGAGTCTAACTCAAATTAGACTCAATCCCATAATCTAATTGGATTCACTTGAGTCTAACTCAATTAATCTAATTCGAATCAAATATTAGTCAAACCAAGATCAATTAATCTCCGAAGCATCGTGTCCTTAGTGTGTGACCCAATAGGTTCTGATGACGTTGGCAATGTGCCTAAACGCTTTAGACACATAAGCAATGAGCGACATATAGCAATGCATCATTGCTACCCAAGTAACAAGAAAAGTCGAGATCCGACTAAACCTCCGTGACTATAATAATGTATGATCTTGTCCTTCTATCCTCGATATCTAGATTGACCAATGAGGCATAGACCGTGTCTTCCTCAGTCAAGCTTGTGTTTCTTGATCCCCGAGTAGACTCACTCAAACAAATGAGCTCAAGATCTCATATTGACTTATTTGAGCATGGCCATGCGTTTTAGTAGTCCTACTCGATCAAGGGGCCCACAGATATCACTCCCGTCATATGGGATGGATAGATCCCATCTACATCACTCACATCCCTCCGCATAATTCATTACATACCCAGTGATCACCTTTATAGTCCACCCTGTTATGGGTGACGTTTGACGATACCAAAGTACATAACTCCTTATGTAGGAAACCGTAGTGACTTCAGGTCTAAGGACTATTCATACCAATAGTCACATGAGAAAGTATATGACACTCATATGACAATTTATGAAACTTTCTCATGGCGGGTCATTCAGTACACATTCTCCAATGTATACCCATGTGTCAACTTGATATCACGTATCCATGACTTGTGAGCTCAAGTAATCAGTTGACTTACATGCTAGTCTCCATGCATTAATATTGTCCTTGAATATTAATACTTGACTAGGAATGGTTTAGAGTAGTATTCTCTACATCATCTCACTATCGATTGAACCAATCGATATAATGTAGATAAGAACCTACTACCTAAGGACATTATTATACTTAGTTATTTTGCATAAATACAAAGTAAGTATAATAACCAAACATGCCTTTATTAATAATAGAATATGATACAAAATGTCCCTAGTCAATAATCACATAATTGGCTCTAGGGCTCCTACTAACATCAACTCATCTAAAATACCCATGCTCATGATAGAATGATCCTCTCTGGGGTGCCGTGGGAAGGGTCAAGGGACCCTTGGTTCCTCCACTTGAGCCGAAACTTTTGGAAATGAATCTTGAGCAGGAACTTCAATAGGTTTAGCTGTTGTAAGTGCCTTATTTTCAATGATTTCTTCTTGTTCCTCCACCAAAATTGCAGGATCAATAAAAGAAGGACTTAGGCTTGAACTAGGATCACATTCAACTGGTGTAGAATCTATTTTGGGGTTGTTCTGAATTGGAAAACAAGTGGCTGGAAATTTTTCAGAAAAATCAGCCCTTTGAACATTTGGACTTGAAGTAACTTCCCCACTCCTCAAAGTTATTGCACTAACATTTTCCTTAGGATTAGAAGTTGCTTGAGATGGTAATTGACCCGATCCTTGGGTTTGTAATTGATTCATTCCACTTGCAAGTTGACTAATATGTCTCTCAATATTTTGTAAGGCCGCATCATTCTTTTGTTGCCCTTGTTGTTGTAGTAAATTTTGCTGTTGTTGGATGATTTGCTGTATTATCTCATCAAGCCTTTGTTGTTGTGCATTAAACTCACTAGAGTTCCCAAAGTCTCCTTGATTAGTATGGGACTCTTGTTGGCCTTGAAATGAAGTATTTGGTTGCTGAAATCCTTGAGTAAGCTATGAACTTTCAAAATTCGGTTGTTGGGGCTGATTAAATGGTTGAATGGGCTGTTGAAATTGCTGAAAATTGGTTTGATAACAAGGTGGATGTTGCTGGAAATTATTGCTCTGAAAATTTTGATTTTGAGGTTGAAATTATTGGGGATGAAAATGTTGGGTTCTCCCGGCACAAAATAATAAAAACACAGCGGAAACAAGAACCCACGAGCGATCCATGCGAAAGAATACTCGTACAAAGCTATCTATCTAATAGATTTATCTACTGTCTATACCTTTGAAGCGTGCCCTTCGGTTATCCCGCTCGTCCAAGATGCGTCGGATCTCTTGCACGTTCAAGCGTCTGTGCCTCTATTCGTATCCACACGGACACAATCTCTCAACTTCGGGAGAACTACCTTAGTTGTGCTAGCAACTTGAGGTAGCTCGAAAACACCAAGAACCTTACAGTAAGGTTTCGGCCAAGAGTGGAGGAGAGGAAGAAGAGAGGAAGGGAAGGGGAAAAGCTAAGGCAAGAAGAAGGTCTCATCCAAAGTCACAAGGCCCTCTTTTATAATCATCCCATGAATATGAAGAGGTTTGTGTTTCTTTGGCTTCCCAATAAAGAGCACATCTTTTTATGTGGCTCTTTACCATTTCCCATGCAAGAAAAGAATCTTTTCATCCAATGAAAAGAGACTTTTCTCTTTCCTCCATGCAACTCCGACCGGTCCTCTCGGGCTTCCGACTCGGTCTCCCGACGAAGTCTCCCGAGTGGCGAGCTTCCGACCCAGTCTGCCGAGCTTCGACCCAATCTGCCGAGTGCCGACCTAGTCTGACGAGTTCCGACTCGGTCCGTCGAGCTCCGACTGGGTCCGCCGAGCTCCGACTCGGTCCACCGAGCTCCGACTCGGCCCGCCGAGCTCCGACTCGGCCCGCCGAGCTCCGACTTGGCCCGTCGAGCTCTGACTCGGTCTCTCGAGTTCCCAACTCGAGCCCCCCCCGAACTGACCTCCCGAGTTCCCAACTCGGGCTCAGGTCTCCCGAGTTCCCAACTCGGGCTCAGATCTGCCGATCAACTTTCCTGAAGCATTGTGTCCTTTGTGTGTGACCTAATAGGTTCTCGTGACGTTGGCAATGCGCCTAAACACTTTAGACACATAAACAATGAGCGGCATCTAGCAATGCATCATTGCTACCCAAGTAACAAGAAAAGTCGAGATCCGACTAAACCTCCGTGGCTATGATAATGTATGACCTTGTCCTTCTATCCTTGATATCTAGATTGACCAATGAGGCATAGACCGTGTCATCCTCAATCAATCTTGTGTTTCTTGATCCCCGAGTAGACTCACTCAAACAAATGAGCTCAATATCTCATATTGACTCATTTGAGCATGACCATGCGTTTCAGTAGTCCTACTCGGTCAAGGGGCCCACAGATATCACTCCCGTCATATGGGAGGGATAGATCTCATCTACATCACTCACATCCCTCCGCATAATTCATTACATACCCAGTGACTGCCTTTATAGTCCACCCTGTTACGGGTGACGTTTGACGATACCAAAGTACATAACTCCTTATGTAGGGAACCATAGTGATTTCAGGTCTAAGGACTATTCATACCAATAGTCACATGAGAAAGTCTATGACACTCATATAACAATCTATGCAACTTTCTCATGGCGGGTCATTCAGTACACATTCTCCAATGTATACCCATGTGTCAACTTGATATCACATATCCATGACTTGTGAGCTCAAGTCATCAGTTGACCTACATGCTAGTCTCCATGCATTAATATTGTCCCTGAATATTAATGTTTGACTAGGAATAATTTAGTGTAGTATTCTCTACATTATCTCACTATCGATTCAACCAATCGATATAATGTAGGTAAGAACCTCCTACATAAGGACATTATTATACTTATTCATTTGGCACAGAATACAAAGTAAGTATAATAACCAAGCATGCCTTTATTAATGATAGAATATGATACAAAATACCTCTAGTCAATCATCACATAATTGGCTTTAGGGATCCTACTAACAGAAAATTCTGATTTTGAAATTGAAAATCCTGATTGTTTGGTTGAAAAGATTGCTGTGAATGTTCAAAAGATTGCTGGAAATTCCGTATTGGTTTAAACCCTTGCTGATTTTGTTGGAATTGAGGCTGAAATTGTTGATTACTTTGCTAAAAATTTGAATAAGGCTGTTGGAATGGTTGAAAATGCTGCTGAAAACTTGGTTGGCTGTTGCAAATTATGATAAGAAAGCTGATTCTGCTGTTGAACTTGTTGGAAGGGTGGTTGTTGATAAAATGAATTCCCATAACTTAGATTCGGATGATCCCTCCAACCCGGATTGTAGGTAGATGAATAGGGGTTGGTTCTTTGTTGGTATTGGCTTCCAAAACTCTCCATCCTGAATGAGTAGGAATATTTTCAATATCTTCTGAATGTTCTCTCAATCTCAGGATTCGATTCCACAATATCACCACCTGCAGTCCTGGTCATAAACCAAATGAAATGGAAGCAAATGTATATAGAAAGATAAAGCAAATGAAATAATATCAGAAAATATGAAACTAAGCACAAACTCAAATTAAACAAACTCAACTAGTGTTTCCCCGACAACGGCGCCAAAAATTGATTGTTTGCCCACAACGAGTGTCACGAATGAGCCTCAAATTTGAATTTATAAGTTGAAAAACCTTAATCTCACAAAGCTAAATGTAGTAAGGGGCCTCAAGTCGTATTTTTTCCAAGGACTAGTTAAGAGTGCTTAATTCGAGTTTGAATTCGTCGTTTTCTTTTGGGTTTTCAAATAAGATGGGGGTTTTTGCTAATATGAGTGAAATAACAGTTTGAAATAGAATAGACTTAGCTAAATTAGAAATTAACTAGGAAATTGCAACAACTAAACTTAACCTATTTGAAACTAAGCAATTCAATGTAAAACTATGAGATTGAAAATTCAAGAACTAATATTGAATGTATGAAAGCATCAAATCTGTAGCTAAATTGCAGAAATATGAAAACTAGAACAAAGCAAGCTAAAGAAACATAACTGAATTGTAGCTAGGTTCAAATTGAAACAACTAAATGAAACAAGTATTTTAGAAACAAAACTTCCCTAAATTGAACATCAAAACTAATCCCTTGCCGTCACACAAAAGTCTAGCTAAAAACCCTCTAGCTCGAAAACCAACGAAGGATCTACTTCCTGGATCAATTTGCAATGGATTGGTGTGTATGGAACTTCCTGATCGGTCACGGGACCGATTAGGACTTCTTCTGATCAGATTGGGGACCAATCAGAAGCGTCTCTGTCCGATCACAGAGATCGATCAATAGCTAAAAAAACTCCCACCAAGCTCTTCTTCTTGATTGGCTGGATTGCGATTGAGCTCAGAAACTATCAGAACACTTTCGAGAACCCCTCTAAAGCTTCGACAGCTCCAGATGAAGAAAACCAGCGATCAAACTGAAGCAATTGGAAGAAACAGAACTCCAGCAAAACCCTCACCTGAGCTCCTTTCAGAGAAGAATTTGGTTGCAAACTTAACTGGAAATCGATCTTGATGATTTGAAATCTTGAGAACAAACTTGGATTTGATGTGTCCGCGTGGATCGGAGAAGAACAGATGAAGGAAACGATGAAGAAACTGAAGAATAGATGAACTCGTGACTCGCGACGACGACTGAGCTCGGAGAGGGAATTCCTAATTAAACTTATCCCATTTAAAATTGAACGGCTGTGATCCTCTTCGCTCCATCCAACGGTCAGATCAGCTCGGATCAGAATCAAACTTCCCAGATCTCCATCAATGGTCAGGATCTGCTTCTACTTAGCTTGGATTAATCAGATCTGCAACGGATGGCTCAGATTACCCCACCTTTTGAATGGATGGTCTAGACTCCTCTTAAGCTTGATCCAACGGTCAGATGACTTCTGATTTGGCCCAAAACTTCAGATCTTGATCTATGGTCTTGATTAACTCTATCTTGAGCTCAGATTGATCAGAAGCTGATGGATGGCTCAGATCTCCCCGTTTCTTGATTGGACGACCCATATTTATCCATCTCTTGATCCTCTTGATGGAGTCAAGTCATAGCTCAAGTTTGATCCAATCTAACCTAGGTCCATGATCATTTGGAGCCTACAAAATTAGATTCAAATTTTAATACCAAAATGTCTCAAATATACAAAGATTTGCATCCAAAGCTAAAATAGAGATAACTCATGGAACTTAATGTAGGATCGATGCACGTGAGAGGGGGGGGTGAATCACGTGCGTTTTTAAAAAATCAAAGCGCTTTAAAAAGTGTGCACAGCGGAAACGAATGAAATGAAAAACAAACACACTAACACAGACGAGTTTTACTTCGTTCGGAGCCTTCGTCGACTCCTACTCGAAGGCCCAGGTCCCTCGGACCTTTCCGTTGGGCAATCCACTAATATTCTCTACCGGTAAACACCGATAGAGTAGGCGAGTACAAACGAATTGAAAGTGTGACAACCCCACACTTTCAAGTAATTAGTTGCAATAATAATATGTATTAAAAAAGTAAGTTCTTCGTTTTACCGACGTCCGGAGTAGGTCGACTCTTTCGGGGCAGCAGGATGTCGTCGGCTCGAAGTGAGGCGTTTCCGGAGCAATGCGCGAGCGTAGAAGAACTTTGAGGCGTCGGAAGAAGTGTTGTTTAAAGCATGGGGTCGAGGGCCCTTTATATAGGGCTGGGGGCGCCCGGGATGCTCGGGGCGCCCCCCACGTGGCTTTCGATCCGGTGCGCCCTCCGGTCAAGGCTGATCTCTTCATCTTCGGGATCAGCATTGACCGGGGCGCCCGGAGCGCTCAGGGCGCCTCCCTTGACCGGTCAAAACCTCATCTCGTTGGCTTCGCGAGGGTGAGCTGCAGCAGCTGAATCTGCGTGGCACAGTGGGCGCCCGCGACACGCGGGGCGCCCGACATGCGGGGCGCCCGATACACGCGGGGCGCCCCGAATAGCGCTGCTGTCGGGGCTTTTCTTGGTCTGCTGACTTGTTTGACTCTAGGGGGGCGCCCGAAACATCCGGGGCGCCCAGCTCAGCTACTGCCTCACTCCTTTGAGGCTCTCTGAGCTGCAGATACACAGTCCTTCGGTCCTGCATCCAGGGTTAGTCCAAAACAAGGCATTAAAGTGTTAGATTATACAGCCTGGGCTGTCTTGGTTCTGACTTTGGGTCTCCGAAATGGAGCCCTAGATCGAACCGACGCCTAATGTTCCCTCAAGGGGAACGCGTCCTCACTGGTTCGCTCCTCCAGTGACTTACCTTACTTACCCTTTGTGCAGCTTTACTTGACTTCTTGACCCACCAGGACTTCCTGCCAAGGCTCAACCACCCTGGTCTTCCTGCCAAGTCTCACCCAACTTGGTCTTCAGCCAGTTGTCAGGTCTCGTGGACCCAACTGGACTTCCCGCCAGGACTCAACCATCCTGGACTTCAGCCTGGTGTCTGGTCCTAAGTCTTTCAACCCTGCACACTTAGTAAAGAGGTTAAACATCAACAACCCTAACTTTAACCACTTTGTCATACATCAAAACCCGAGTTTGACCGTTAGTGCAAACTGCACCAACAATCTCCCCCTTTTTGATGTATTGACAACTCAGGTTAAAGTTAGAAAAAAACAGCAGATATGAACTTGCATAAACATGCAGACAATATAACACAAGCATAGGTATGAAAGTTGCAGCACATAAGAAAGCAGAGATAAATAAATGTGAGATAAGCATGCTGTTTGCAATTTTCTAACCCTTTTACCCTACTGAGATAAGCATGCTGTTTGCAATTTTCTAACCCTTTTACCCTACTCTCCCCCTTTGTCATTCATCAAAAAAAATATAAGCATAACAAGTTTAAGGGAGTAGAAGTATAGGCTAAGTGTTAGAAATATAAGCATAACAATCTCAACCCTTTTTTTTTGGAAATATAATATCAATCTTAAAAAATGTTTTAAGGGTTTAGCTGGAACTCCCTCTCAATCTTTATCAACTTTTATCAAAATTTTCAAATGTGTTTTGTCAAAATGACATTTTGAAAAAGTATTTTGACCTCAGCTCCCCCTGGACCAAGTAATGATTGTGGTCCCTTTTCATGTGTCTAACTCTTGTTACTGACTAACTATCTAGATGGTAGTAGTGTTCACTGAGTTAGTCAAGTCAAGTAATAATGTCTAGCTCAGATTTTAGTGCAAGACTACTTGACTTGATCACTGTAACGTTGGTATTTTACGCCCAGACTTACTGTGATGCACTGACTTAAGCATTCGGAAGTCCAGGCAGAGTCCTATGCATCTCACAACCGTTCTATGTTTTTGCAAACACAAACAAGTTAATCTTAATGTGTTTTGTGAGATGCGGCTACCTAAAACTATAGGTTCATGCAATTCTAGGGGTCAAGCTTAGGCTAAGTCTGCCAGTTTTGAAAATCAGATTTTGAAAGACAATAAAAGTTCTTGAAAACCACATTTAAAAAGTCCGTGTTTAAGTTAAATTTTGAAAGATAACAAACTTTGAAAAACAAGTTCGAAAAATCCATGTTTTTAAACTCACAAACTGAAAAAGTTAACTTGAGCTTATCAGGTCAGTCCTAGTCTATAACACACATTCCTATTAACCTTCTCAAGTTGCTAAATTCAGATTCAGGAAGTGGTTTGGTAAATATATCAGCTAGATTAGACTTAGATTCAACATGGTTAAGTTCAATTTCTCCTTTATTTACATGATCTCTGACAAAATGGTGTTTGATTTCTATATGTTTGGTTCTAGAGTGGTGGATTGGGTTTTTGGTTAAATTGATTGAACTTAGGTTATCTATAAAAATTTTGACTTTCTTAAAATCTAAGTTAAAATCTTTTAAGGTATACATCATCCAGAGTAGTTGGGCTACACATTCACCCATTGCTATGTACTCAGCTTCAGTGGTGGATAGGGCAACACAATGTTGTTTTCTACTGAACCAACTAACTAGTGAGGGTCCTAGAAGTTGGCATCCACCACTGGTACTTTTTCTGTCTAACTTACAGCCAGCATAATCTGAGTCAGAAAATCCAATAAGTTCAAACTGGGCTGTTCTAGGGTACCAAATTCCTAAATTTTTTGTCCCTTTGAGATACCTAAATATCCTTTTAACTAGGGTTAGATGTGATTCTTTAGCACATGTTTGATACCTAGCACACATACTAACTGCAAAGAGAATATCAGGTCGACTTGCAGTTAGGTAAAGTAAGCTACCTATAGCACTTCTATAATACTTAAGGTCAACAGGTTTGCCATTTGTGTCACTATCTATAGTTTGATTGGTAGCCATAGGTGTCTTAATTTCTTTAGCACTATCCATTCCAAATTTTCTAAGTAATTCTTTAGTGTATTTTTGTTGATAGACAAAAGTACCCTCACTAGTCTGTTTTATTTGTAACCCTAAAAAGAAAGTTAATTGACCTACTAAACTCATTTCAAATTCATTTTTCATTACCGTTATAAAATCTTGTAAAAAGTTTGAGTTAGTTGAGCCAAATACTATATCATCTACATATACTTGAGCTATAAAAATATCAGTTTTTAGAGTTTTAACAAATAGTGTTGGGTCAATTTTGCCTTGGTTAAAGCCTTTAGATACTAAGTAGTTAGACAATTTTTCATACCAGGCCCTAGGGGCTTGCTTAAGTCCATATAAGGTTTTCTTAAGTCTAAAGACATAGTCAGGGTGTTCTAAGCTTTCAAAACCAGGAGGTTGACCTACATAAACCTCTTCTTTAATTAGGCCATTTAGGAAGGCTGACTTAACATCCATTTGATAAAGCTTAAATCCCTTATGGGCTGCATAACTTAAGAGCATTCTAATGGATTCAAGTCTGGCTACAGGGGCATAGGTTTCATCATAATCAAGACCTTCTACTTGGCTAAACCCCTTAGCTACTAGCCTAGCCTTATTCCTAACTGTTTCTCCTTGTTCGTTAAGTTTATTCCTAAAGACCCATTTAGTTTCAATAAATTTCTTGCCTTTAGGTAGGGGTACTAAGTCCCAGACTTGACTACGTTCAAATTGGGCTAACTCTTCCTGCATGGCTATGATCCAATCAGGATCAAGTAAAGACTCTTCTATATTCTTGGGTTCAAATTTTGAAATCAAGGCAATTTGACTAAGGTTCCTAAAAGCTGATCTAGTCTGAACCCTTAGTTCTGGATCACCTAAGATTTGATTAGTTGGGTGGGCTGAGCTAACTCGAACAGTTCTGGGTTGGTTAGGTTCAGTATCAGGTGTGGGTTCAGTTAGATCATCGTTTTGGTCCTCAATTTGCCTTTCATCAGGGTCAGTACTGGATCTAACAAAGTCAATTGGTTGGTAGATGGTTTGATCAGAGTTATTTGAGTCAGATGTTTCATCAAATTTTACATTTGTAGTTTCTTCAATTTTTAGGGTAGTTTTGTTATAAACTCTATAGGCTCTACTGGTAAGGGAATAACCTACAAAGATACCTTCCTCAATCTTAGAAGTAAATTTACCTAAGTGTTCTCTAGTGTTTAAGATATAGACTTTACATCCAAATACTTTAAGGTATTTAATGTTAGGTTGTTTGTTATAATAGATTTCAAAGGAGGTCTTTCCTAGGTTTTTAATTTGAGTTATTCTATTTTGTACATAACAAGCTGTACTAACAGCCTCAGCCCAAAGGTATTTAGGTAAGTTGTATTCATTAAGCATTGTTCTAGCTGCTTCTTGTAGTGTTCTATTTTTTCTTTCTACAACTCCATTTTGTTGAGGTGTTTTAGGGCAAGAGAATTCGTGATGGTAGCCTTTTTCTAGACAAAATTGATTAAATTTATGATTTTTGAATTCTCCGCCATTATCGCTCCTAAGTCTTTTGATTTTAACCCCCTTTTCATTTTCCGTTAATTTACAAAATTGAGTGAGTGTATCAAAAGTTTCATCTTTATTTTTTAAGAATTTTACCCAGGTAAATCTTGAATAGTCATCTATAATTACTAGGCAGTATAGGTTCCCATTAATTGATTTAACCCCATGTGAGTCAAATAGGTCTAGGTGAATTAATTCCAGAATTGACTTGGTTTGAATTTGATTAGTTGGTTTGTGGGTTGACCTAGTTTGTTTTCCTTGTTGACAAGCATTACATAAGGTTGACTCAAGGTTAGATAACTTTGGTAGGCCTCTAACTAAGCCATTTAGTTTAGGTAGTTTTCTGAAATGAGTATGTGAAAGTCTCCTATGCCAGAGCCAAGTCTCATCCTTATGGGTTAAGAGGCAATTTTCTAAGGGACAGGTTAACTTAATTTCATAAATGTTATTGTGCCTAAGTCCTCTAAGTGTGATGTTTGGGTTGTCATTGTGTTTGATCAGACATTCATTGGATAGGAACCTAACCTTATAACCAGTGTCACACAATTGGCTAATGCTTAGTAAATTGAAGTTGAAATTTTCAACAAGTAATACATTTGTTATTATGAAATCAGACTCAAGTTCAATATTGCCTAGGCCAATTACCTTAAGTTTACCGTTGTTTCCAAAAGCAACGGTCCCTAGTCTTTTGTACTTGAGTTCTGTAAATTTGGTGGGATCCCCAGTCATGTGTCTGGAGCATCCACTGTCAATGATCCATTTGTTTTCCTACAGTTAAGTAAAAAGTTTTAGACCTTAGGTTGAGTTTTTGAGTTTTAAAAAAAATTAAAGACGATTTAAAAACTTTAGTTTGAATTTTAAATTTGAGTTATGTTAATTTTGATTTTGAATTTTATTTTTATTTGAATTTGAATTTTGTTTGAATTTGAATTTGACTTTTTAATTTTTGAATTTGAATTTGAATTGAATTTGAATTTCAATTTTTGAATTTGAATTTTTGAATTTGAATTTGAATTTGAATTTGAATTTTAATTTTAATTTTTGAATTTGAATTTGAATTTGAATTTGAGTTTGAATTTGAATTTGAATTTTAATTTTTGAATTTGAATTTGAATTTGAATTTGAGTTTGAATATGAATTTGAATTTTAATTTTTGAATTTGAATTTGAATTTGAATTTGAGTTTTAATTTTTGAATTTGAATTTGAATTTGAATTTGAGTTTGAATTTGAATTTTTGAATTTTAATTTTAATTTTAATTTTTGAATTTTACTTTTAATTTTAATTTTTGAATTTGAATTATCAATCAATAATTTAAATTTGGTTATCCTTATTCATCTCACTCGGTCTAAGTCATCAATCAAGGGAGTCCTATGATTTTGTGAGATGATTTTGAGTTTGATTAGAAAAGTTAACTTGACCTTGTGTTAGATCCAAGTTTAACAAGTAGTAATTTAAAAGTACACTTCAATAATTGGCTTCCAGGCCATGGCGAGGCACAGTGGCCTTCTTTGGCCGAAGCCTTATTGGAGCAACAACCATTTTCTAGGCAAAGCCGCTTAAAGAAGTTGAACTTTTAACTTACTCATTGAAAACCTTGGTACTAAATAGTACAAGATTCAAATTAACTTTGAAGCTAATCCTAAGTGCCCACCTGGGCAGAGGCTGATTTTAAGGTGCCAACTAGTTTGGAGCCTCCCCCTAAATTGTAGACTGGGTGTCTAGGGTCAATGTAATGGATGTCCCTTTTTGGGACATAAAATTGATTCTGACCTACTTGCTTTGTTAGATAAGCTTTCGGGACCCACGCTTTTCGTTGATTTTTGTGGGGGTGGATAAAGGAGATAAAAGATCTTTGGTTCGATCTTGATTTATATCCTATCCCAGATTTGTTGTACATGCCCTTTTGTGATCCAAGAATAAGGTCAAGGTTCTTGGATCGGGTTGTGAAAGTTTCTAGTAGATCCTTAAGTTTTAGGACTTCACCCTTTAGGGTTAAGTTTTCAGTTTCAAGCTCAATTAATTTTTGATTTTGAGTTTGTTCAGTTAATGTTCTGGTATTAATTAATTGCTCCTTAAGGTCTTGATTTTCCTTAAGGAGCTGTTCATTTCTAGATTCAGATGCAAGCAATTTTTTATTCAAGACAGAAATAATTTTAAAGAACTTTTCATTTACTGAATCTAAATATACCTTAGTAGAGCCGTCTGAAAATAGTCCGATCTCTTGGCTCGACTCGTATTCGGAATCCTCGTCTTGATCCGAGTCCGATTCTGGTCCGGTTGCCATCAGTGCGAGGTAGCTTGCGTTCTTCGGTTGTTCATCGTCGGAATCGTCCGAGCTTTCATCCCACGTGGCTTGAAGAGCCTTCTTCTTTTTGTTCTTAGTGGGTTGGCCCTCTTTCTTGTAAGGGCATTCATGTTTGAAGTGCCCTTTTCTGTTACAGCCGAAGCAGATCATTTTGCTTTTACCTTCAGTGCTGTAGGGCTTCATTACCTTTTGAATATCTTTCTTTGAAAATTTGTTCTTCCTTCTGGTGAACATTTTTCTTACCAAGTTCACCAGTTGTTCTTCTTCATCAGAGCCTGACTCATCTTCAGGTTCTTCTTGGACTTTTCTCTTTGATTTGGCTTCCTTTGGTGAACCTGCAAATAAAGCTAGCCCTTTCTCGACCTTGGCGTTAGTTTGCTCATGCAGCTCTAATTCACAAAATAGTTCATCCAGATTTATTTTTGAAAGGTTCCTAGAAATTTTATAGGCATCTATAATAGATGCCCATAGTGAGTTTCTAGGGAACGCATTTAACGCGTACCTTATGATGTCCCGGTTCTCCTGTTTGTGCCCGATCATGTGGAGTCCATTCAATATGTTCTTAATCCGGGCGTGGAGTTGACTTGCCGATTCTCTTCCTGCATTTTGATGTTAAATAATTTATTCAATAATAGATCTCTCTTTGTTACCTTTGCATCAGAAGTGCCTTCATGTAATTCTGTTAATTTGTCCCATAGCTCCTTCGCCGAGTCGGTTGGTCCAATTCTGTTTAGCTCCTCTTTAGTAAGTCGCACTGGAGGGTGTTCTGAGCTTTGAACTCGGTCTGAGCCTTTTTCTTCATCTCTGAGTTCCATCTGTCGGGCCTTAGTGGACCATTATTTCCCTCATCCATTGGCGGTGGTGTAGCCTGTTTGAACTGCAAACCACTGATCCATGTCGGTCTTCAGATAAACCTCCATCCTTCTCTTCCAGTAGGGAAAGTCTTCCCATTAAAGAGGGGAGGGCGAGCAGTGCTATAGCCTTCACCTTGGGCCATCTGAAATAGACCACACAAAAACTTGTCCCAAGACTAGGTCTTGGATTAGTAGTGTGGTAGGAAGAGGAGAAGAGAGCGACTCGAAATGGTGTTGCACCAAATTCGAGTAAAATCAAACGAACGGAAAAATAATCCAAATCTAGGCAACAATACCTAATTTAGATTATGTGTAGCGAAAAACCAAAAATCGAAAAAAAACTGGATTTCCCCCGGCTCTTATGGTGGTTGCACCGATACAGAGCGTACCAGGCTCTGATACCACTTGTAGGATCGATGCACGTGAGAGGGGGGGGGGGGTGAATCACGTGCGTTTTTAAAAAATCAAAGCGCTTTAAAAAGCGTGCACAGCGGAAACGAATGAAACGAAAAACAAACACACTAACACAGACGAGTTTTACTTCGTTCGGAGCCTTCGTCGACTCCTACTCGAAGGCCCAGGTCCCTCGGACCTTTCCGTTGGGCAATCCACTAATATTCTCTACCGGTAAACACCGATAGAGTAGGCGAGTACAAACGAATTGAAAGTGTGACAACCCCACACTTTCAAGTAATTAGTTGCAATAATAATATGTATTAAAAAAGTAAGTTCTTTGTTTTACCGACGTCCGGAGTAGGTCGACTCTTTCAGGGCAGCAGGACGTCGTCGGCTCGAAGTGAGGCGTTTCCGGAGCAATGCGCGAGCGTAGAAGAACTTTGAGGCGTCGGAAGAAGTGTTGTTTAAAGCATGGGGTCGAGGGCCCTTTATATAGGGCTGGGGGCGCCCGGGATGCTCGGGGCGCCCCCCACGTGGCTTTCGATCCGGTGCGCCCTCCGGTCAAGGCTGATCTCTTCATCTTCGGGATCAGCTTTGACCGGGGCGCCCGGAGCGCTCAGGGCGCCTCCCTTGACCGGTCAAAACCTCATCTCGTTGGCTTCGCGAGGGTGAGCTGCAGCAGCTGAATCTGCGTGGCACAGTGGGCGCCCGCGACACGCGGGGCGCCCGACATGCGGGGCGCCCGATACACGCGGGGCGCCCCGAATAGCGCTGCTGTCGGGGCTTTTCTTGGTCTGCTGACTTGTTTGACTCTGGGGGGGCGCCCGAAACATCCGAGGCGCCCAGCTCAGCTACTGCCTCACTCCTTTGAGGCTCTCTGAGCTGCAGATACACAGTCCTTCGGTCCTGCATCCAGGGTTAGTCCAAAACAAGGCATTAAAGTGTTAGATTATACAGCCTGGGCTGTCTTGGTTCTGACTTTGGGTCTCCGAAATGGAGCCCTAGATCGAACCGACGCCTAATGTTCCCTCAAGGGGAACGCGTCCTCACTGGTTCGCTCCTCCAGTGACTTACCTTACTTACCCTTTGTGCAGCTTTACTTGACTTCTTGACCCACCAGGACTTCCTGCCAAGGCTCAACCACCCTGGTCTTCCTGCCAAGTCTCACCCAACTTGGTCTTCAGCCAGTTGTCAGGTCTCGTGGACCCAACTGGACTTCCCGCAGGACTCAACCATCCTGGACTTCAGCCTGGTGTCTGGTCCTAAGTCTTTCAACCCTGCACACTAGAGGTTAAACACCAACAACCCTAACTTTAACCACTTTGTCATACATCAAAACCCGAGTTTGACCGTTAGTGCAAACTGC
>JAGFNQ010004538.1:0-69146 GCA_024364735.1 Boesenbergia rotunda
GGTCTTTCCTAGGTTTTTAATTAGAGTTATTCTATTTTGTACATAACAAGCTGTACTAACAGCCTCAGCCCAAAGGTATTTAGGTAGTTGTATTCATTAAGCATTGTTCTAGCTGCTTCTTGTAGTGTTCTATTTTTTCTTTCTACAACTCCATTTTGTTGAGGTGTTTTAGGGCAAGAGAATTCGTGATGGTAGCCTTTTCTAGACAAAATTGATTAAATTTGTGATTTTTGAATTCTCCGCCATTATCGCTCCTAAGTCTTTTGATTTTAATCCCTTTTTCATTTTCTGTTAATTTACAAAATTGAGTGAGTGTATCAAAAGTTTCATCTTTATTTTTTAAGAATTTTACCCAGGTAAATCTTGAATAGTCATCTATAATTACTAGGCAGTATAGGTTCCCATTAATTGATTTAACCCCATGTGAGTCAAATAGGTCTAGGTGAATTAATTCCAGAATTGACTTGGTTTGAGTTTGATTAGTTGGTTTGTGGGTTGACCTAGTTTGTTTTCTTGTTGACAAGCATTACATAAGGTTGACTCAAGGTTAGATAACTTTGGTAGGCCTCTAACTAACCATTTAGTTTAGGTAGTTTTCTGAAGTGGTGTGTGTGAAAGTCTCCTATGCCAGAGCCAAGTCTCATCCTTATGGGTTAAGAGGCAGTTTTCTAAGGGACAGGTTAGCTTAATTTCATAAATGTTATTGTGCCTAAGTCCTCTAAGTGTGATGTTTGGGTTGTCATTGTGTTTGATCAGACATTCATTGGATAGGAACCTAACCTATAACCAGTGTCACACAATTGGCTAATGCTTAGTAAATTGAAGTTGAAATTTTCAACAAGTAATACATTTGTTATTATGAAATCAGACTCAAGTTCAATATTGCCTAGGCCAATTACCTTAAGTTTATCGTTGTTTCCAAAAGCAACAGTCCCTAGTCTTTTGTACTTGAGTTCTGTAAATTTGGTGGGATCCCCAGTCATGTGTCTGGAGCATCCACTATCAATGATCCATTTGTTTTCCTACAGTTAAGTAAAAGGTTTAGACCTTAGGTTAAGTTTTTGAATTTTTAAAAAAATTAAGAAGATTTAAAAACTTGAGTTTTGAATTTTAAATTTGAGTTATGTTAATTTTGATTTTGAATTTGAATTTTTATTTTTGAATTTTAATTTTGAATTTTAATTTTTGAATTTGAATTTGAATTTTACTTTTTGAATTTGAATTTTTGAATTTTTATTTTAATTTTTGAATTTTAATTTTAATTTTAATTTTAATTTTAATTTTTGAATTTTAATTTTAATTTTTGAATTTGAATTTAAGTTTTACTTTTTGAATTTGAATTTGAATTTGAATTTGAATTTTAATTTTTTGAATTTTAATTTTAATTTTTGAATTTGAATTTAAGTTTGAGTTATCAATCAATAATTTGAATTTGGTTATCCTTATTCATCTCACTCGGTCTAAGTTATCAATCAAGGGGGTCCTATGATTTTGTGAGATGATTTTGAGTTTGTTTAGAAAAGTTAACTTGACCTTGTGTTAGATCCAAGTTTAACAAGTAGTAATTTAAAAGTACACTTCGATAATTGGCTTCCAGGCCATGGCGAGGCACAGTGGCCTTCTTTGGCCGAAGCCTTATTGGAGCAACAACCATTTTCTAGGCAAAGCCGCTTAAAGAAGTTGGACTTTTAACTTACTCATTGAAAACCCTGGTACTAAATAGTACAAGAGTCAAATTAACTTTGAAGCTAGTCCTAAGTACCCACCTGGGCAGAGGCTGATTTTGAGGTGCCAACTAATTTGGAGTCTCCCCCTAAATTGTAGACTGGGTGTCTAGGGTCAATGTAATGAATGTCCCTTTTTGGGACATAAAATTGATTCTGACCTACTTGCTTTGTTAGATAAGCTTTCGGAACCCACGCTTTTCGTTGATTTTTGCGGGGGTGGATAAAGGAGATAAAGGATCTTTGGTTCGATCTTGATTTATATCCTATCCCAGATTTGTTGTACATGCCCTTTTGTGATCCAAGAATAAGGTCAAGGTTCTTGGATCGGGTTGTGAAAGTTGCTAGTAGATCCTTAAGTTTTAGGACTTCGCCCTTTAGGTTTGAGTTTTCAGTTTCAAGCTCAATTAATTTTTGTTTTTGAGTTTGTTCAGTTAATGTTCTGGTATTAATTAATTGCTCCTTAAGGTCTTGATTTTCCTTAAGGAGCTGGTCATTTCTAGATTCAGATGCAAGCAAATTTTTATTCAAAGCAGAGATAATCTTAAAAAATTTTTGATTAACTGAATCAAATATACCTTAGTCGAGTCGTCCGAAAAGAGTCCGATCTCTTGACTCGACTCGTATTCGGAATCTTCGTCGTGCTCTGAGTCCGATTCTGGTCCGGTTGCCATCAGTGCGAGGTAGCTTGCGTTCTTTGGTTGTTCATCGTTGGAATCGTCCGAGCTTTCATCCCACGTGGCTTGAAGAGCCTTCTTCTTTTTGTTCTTAGTGGGTTGGTCCTCCTTCTTGTAAGGGCATTCATGTTTGAAGTGCCCTTTTCTGTTACAGCCGAAGCAGATCATTTTGCTTTTACCTTCAGTGCTGGAGGGCTTCATTACCTTTTGAATATCTTTCTTTGAAAATTTGTTCTTCCTTCTGGTGAACATTTTTCTTACCAAGTTCACCAGTTGTTCTTCTTCATCTGAGTCAGAGTCTGACTCATCTTCAGGTTCTTCTTGAATTTTTCTTTTTGATTTGGCTTCTTTTGGTGAACCTACAAATAAAGCTAGCCCTTTCTCGACCTTGGCGTTAGTTTGCTCATGCAGCTCTAATTCACAAAATAGTTCATCCAGATTAATTTTTGAAAGGTTCCTAGAAATTTTATAGGCATCTATAATAGATGCCCATAGTGAATTTCTAGGGAATGCATTTAACGCATACCTTATGATGTCCCAGTTCTCCGTTTGTGCCCGATCATGTGGAGTACATTCAATATGTCCTTAATCCGGGCGTGGAGTTGACTTGCTGATTCTCCTTCTTGCATTTTTATGTTAAATAACTTATTCAATAACAGATCTCTCTTTGTTACCTTTGCATCAGAAGTGCCTTCATGCAATTCTGTTAATTTGTCCCATAGCTCCTTCGCCGAGTCGGTTGGTCCAATTCTGTTTAGTTCCTCTTTGGTAAGTCCGCACTGGAGGGTGTTCTGAGCTTTGAACTCGGTCTGAGCCTTTTTCTTCATCTCCGGGTTCCATTTGTCGGGCTTTAGTGGAGCATTATTTCCCTCATCCATTGGTGGTGTGTAGCCTGTTTGAACTGCGAACCACTGATCCATGTCGGTCTTCAGATAAACCTCCATCCTTCTCTTCCAGTAGGGAAAGTCTTCCCCATTAAAGAGGGGAGGGCGGGCAGTGCTATAGCCTTCACCTTGGGCCATTTAAATTCTGTGCACACGAAATAAAAGTAGACACAATATCCCAAGACTGGGTCTTGGATTAGTAGTGCGGGAAAGGATAAACTAACGAAAAGCAACTTGAATGGTGTTGCACCAGATTCAAGTAAAACCAATGAACGAGAAAAATAACTAAATTTAGGCAAGAATACCAAATTTAGATTATGTGTAGCGAAAAACCAAAAATCGAAAAAAAAACTGGATTTCCCCCGGCTCTTATGGTGGTTGCACCGATACAGAGCGTACCAGGCTCTGATACCACTTGTAGGATCGATGCACGTGAGAGGGGGGTGAATCACGTGACTTTAAAAAATCAGAGCGCTTTAAAAAGCGTGCACAGTGGAAAGAATAAAATACGAACTAAAAACCGATACAAACGACACAGGTAGTTTTACTTCGTTCGGAGCCTTCGGCGACTCCTACTCGAAGGCCCAGGTCCCTCGGACCTTTCCGTTGGGCAATCCACTAAAACTCTCTACCGGTCAACCCCGATAGAGTAGGCGAGTACAAAAGAATTGAAAGTGTGACAACCCCACACTTTCAAGTAATTAAGTGCAATAAAATATATATAAAAAAAATTCTTCTTTTTACCGACGTCCGGATTAGGTCGACTCTTTCGGGGCAGCAGGACGTCGTCGGCTCGAGGTGAAGCGTTTCCGGAGCAAGGCGCGAGCGTAGAAGAACTTTGAGGCGTTGGAAAAAGCGTTGTTGGAAGCCTGGGGCCGAGGGCCCTTTATATAGGGCCTGGGGGCGCCCGGGATGTCGGGGGCGCCCCCTACGTGGCGTTTGATCCGGTTGTAGCTCGGTCGCCGTCTGATCCCCTTATCCTCGGGATCCGGTTTGACTGGGGTGCCCGGAAGACTCGGGGCGCCCGGATTGACCGGTCAAAGCCTCATCTCCTCGGCTTCGCAGGGATGCGCTTCGGCACGCGACACGAGGGGCGCCCGCGACAAGCGGGGCGCCCGGAGCATCCGGGGCGCCCCGAATCTAGCTGTTGAGGCGCGTTGTGGTTCTTATAGACTTGGGTTGACCTTGGGGGCGCCCGGATCATCCGGGGCGCCCTGCTCAGCTTCTGCCTCACTCCTTTGAGGCTCTCTGAGCTGCAGATACTCAGTCCTTCGATCCTGCATCCAGGGTTAGTCCAAATAACAATTATATTATTATTTTATACAGCCTTAGCTGTCTTGGTTCTGACTTTGATCTCCGAAATGGAGCCCTAGGTCGAACCGACGCCTACTGTTCCCTCGACGGGGAACGCGTCCTCTCCTACTCCTCCAGTGACTTACCTCACTTACCCTTTGTGCAGCTTTACTTGACTTCTTGACCACCAGGACTTCCTGCCAAGGCTCAACCACCCTGGTCTTCCTGCCAAGTCTCAACCAACTTGGTCTTTAGCCAGTTGTCACGTCCCGCGGACCCAACTGGACTTCCCGCCAGGACTCAACCATCCTGGACTTCAGCCTGGTGTCTGGTCCTAAGTCTTTCAACCCTGCACACTTAGTAAAGAGGTTAAAAACCAACAACCCTAACTTTAACCACTTTGTCATACATCAAAACACGAGTTTGACCGTTAGTGCAAACTGCACCAACAGAACCATGCACAAAACTCCTAAACAAATACCTAAGTGCCCTATGACACTAAACTTCATGAGAAGCTCTAGACAATTATCAGAAGTCACCAACCAGAGCCTCACTAATAATTGAACCCATTTCATAAATCGCACGACAACCCAAACCCCGAATGAAACTCATGCCACATCAAGGATTAAGCCACTACATCTAAAACTCCAACCTAAGCCACAAGATGATACATCCTTAATAAATAGAATTGCGACAAAACAATCCAAATAACAACTGATCAAAACTTAAAGAAAAACCTATTCCATTACAGTGACAATCCATGCAATAAATTCATAGCTCAAATCTCTTGGGTAGATTCAATCCAAATGCAAGAAGAAGTTCTATAACTGATCCAACTACAATTGCATTCAATTTAGGGTTCAATGCATTGTCACATATTCATGCTAACTATCTAACAATCTAACACAGAAACAAACATCCACATGCTACAATCAATCCAAAATTCTATAAGAACCCCAGATAAAGATCTTCTCACCTGACTTTAGCAACCCCCAATTGCTGCGATCGGCGATGAACCAAACCTGAAAACTGCATCAAAGATGAATCCCAAGATTCAGGCAAGGGCAGAAGCTAGGAAGAGAAGAACAAGAGGGGGTATCCTTAATCTGACATACCTATGGCCGGAAATGGAATATGGGGCTCGATTCTGCTTGGATCTTGGATGTTCAATCGCAGATGGAGAAGACGAAGAAGACGACGAAGGTGTGCGGCAGATTAGGGCAGAAGCTCGCGTGCGATGAAGCGAAGGCAGGTTAGTGTGTCGGCTTCGGGCTAGGGCACGCGGAGAAGAAAGGATGAGGAAGGGATCCGGTGCTCGTTTGCTTGGCTGCGAGCGATTGAAGGGGAGTCGGTGCTGTGGCTGCGGGCAAGTGAAGGGAAGAGGAAAGAGCGGCTCGGGTATAAGGGTTGGCTTTTTGTAACTAAGCCCTCCCATTATTGATTATAACAACACACCCCCTAAATTTCCAATTTCATATGTTTTTGGCCCCTCCAAAATTGGATGTTCACCCTTTAACCACTAAAACTTTATTATTTAATCCCATAACCCTAATTTCATTTTGAGATATTTCCTCGAAATTTTCTGTACCGCATTTTATGTAACTGTATTCAACATTATCCCCCACTAATAAAAATTTGGTCCCCAAATTTCATTCTTCACAAACGGCAAATACAGCAGCTAAATATGTCTGTACTCATCGTGAATAATCACTTTGTCTAATACCCTAAGGTTACCCTACTACGGAGTAACTGGAGGTATCAATCTATAGGTTATCATCCAATAACCAGGTACACCCGAACAATCCATCCATCATCACACCGACCCAGGGCACTTCGTCTTAAGATCACGGACACCAAATTTGTACTTCTAAAATGTCAAATCCATGAGTATCACTCAAGTATACCCAAATCAATAACATCCTCTGAAGATCACAAGTCCTATTATATATATCCTCCAATAGGCCATCAAAAGATAACATATAGTTGAAGATTTCACCAATAAGTCATATCATATGCTACTATCAATAACAAACTTCCAAATAATCAACCACAGAAAAATCATATATCCACCAAAAAATCCATCAAAAAGCTACAAATCCGACAGGTCCATATCCACTAATAGAATCCTCAAAATACAATATATCATAGAGATTTGTCAATCTCAATCCACCTCTCGATACCATAACGATCGCACATCCTGATGTACCATCGAGGTTATCTAACCACGAACACTCAATCTATGAGTCAAAATCTCTCATAAAATCACGTAGCAATGCGCGAGTCGACCAACTATCGCCTCGTAACCTAATATTCTCTGGTTCCTCCACTCAAGGTTCAGAAACCTCTGAGTTCTAACTCCATAACATAGAGACATGCAATATCTCAAGAGTATCTCAACATAATCACAAATTGATTATTTGATCCCTGGAAGTCATCCTCGGCATCTTCCACCTAAAGGTGGTCTAACCTCGTAAGTGATTCGCATCAACACAAATCATAAATACAAAGGTACCCCCTTGGTTATCCAAACCAAGTACACGCGGTAACCCATAAGTGTCTAGCAACTTAACTCCACACTTTTCTGTATCGGCTCAAGTCACCTATCAAACTGTACCGTCTAGGTCATCAACTAGGTACAGATGATCCATAGTCAAAGTCCTCATGGAATAGAATGTATCCCTCCTTTAGTATCCATGATAGTATATAGCTCATACTAGCCTTCTATATCAGTGTAGGTCATGCACCCTAAACATGCCTTCAGGTCACCTAACCAGGCACGTGCAACTCAAAGGTCTAAAAATCCTTGAACCAGGGTATGTTAATCCTATACTGATCGAGCCAACTATGGCAAGCAACCCTAGTTATCGCCCAGCTAATAATAGCTTTTACAAGTGCTCTGATTAATTAGTTCTAGGAAAAATCCAAAATCCTTAACTTCCAATAAGTTTGTCGACATATTCGACCTTAGTTGTCCGATTTAACAATCGGGGCTACTAGAGAATTAACATTCTCTGCTCCAAGGTCTTATCCGCAATGTATCAACAAATCGCTCCCATGAACGAGCACAAGATAGATTGACAACTTGTCATCCAACTAAAACCAAGTCTATAAATATCTATCCATCCAGTGTGAATATATGATCCCACCAAGCTGGGATACTGACGGACCCGAAATAGGTGTCATGAATGTGGGTCTCAAATTTAGATATTTATATGTGATGCTGGAAACCCTTTTTGCAATCAAAAAAATATGAAAACGTAGTAAAGGGGCCACAGGTCGTATTTTTCCTCGGGACTAGTTGATGTTGTTTAATTCAAGCTCGTGTTTATATGTGTCGTCTGTAAATTTTGGGTTTTGAATGTGAATTGGGATTGGGGTGCAATAGAAAATGAAAGCACAATGAAGATAAAGGAAACTTAGCTAATAAGCTAAACAAAGTAATGGCAAGTTATAACTCAACCCAAAGGACTTCTTAAATGCAACTAAGCTCAATTTGGAAAACAAATCAATTATGAAATCAAACTAGTTTCGATTGATACTAATGCAAAGAATTGATTATGAATTACCACGCCAAGACCAAACTAATATAAAACAATCCAATAATGAATTGATACAAAATCAGTGCCACCATTTCACTTGACACCAAGTGCATGAAATGCAATTCAACTTGTACGCATTAGAGAAGCTAGTCCAAGACTGATTCGAATTCTGAGATCAATTGCAGAAACTGTGACTTTATAATTCAGAATTGAAACTGGTTGATGCAACTTGGAAGACAAGCCATTCGAGAAGTGCTATACACAAATAAGTAAAGGAAATCAAAAACGAAGCAGAGATTCAAAACATTGAAAGCAGAAATTCAGACAAGGTTCAAATTCAGAATTCAAGTGCAGGGATGTAGAAACAATTCAATTTCAGATCAGGTAACTCATGCTGACACTAAGTGCTCCAAGCTAGTGTTTAAATTTGACTCAGAAGAACTAAGCTCACTAATACAAATATTTGAAATTCTAAACTGAAAGTTGGTACGCAACATTGCTGAGCAGAATTGCAGACTTGCAATGACAACTCCAATGCAGAAATTCAATAGCAAACCAAATGCAGAAATGATTAGATCAAATTGAAATCTGATGCAATAGTTCACTAACCAGGAAACCTCTTGATGAGCTGAAATCAGAAATGCAGATACGAGCCAAAAAAAATTACAGAAACGATCTGAAGTTCAGCAATGCAATCAAATTGCAAAAATGAGAATTGATGCACAATAAACCTGATGCACTAACTCTGATATCAATGCTATTTAAATGGAACCAATTACAATGCAAATTCAGGAGATAAAACGATGCTATCTTGATACAAAATTCAGGAACATCAATAAAGGATCTGAAACACAGAGATGCAGAATTGAAACTGGCTTTTTCTCTTTTGCAAAAAAAGAAATTGGCACACAGCAATACAGCTGAGTCCAATTTGCAGAAATGGATACCGGGGTTTGGAAATGAAACAAACAGAAAGGTAAATTCAGAAGAAGAAGCTAAAGACAAGAACTGATATAAAGGAAGAAAGCTGATACGCAATGCTGTAAGTGGAAAACAAACACACTAACTTAAAAATCTGATACACAGCTAACAAAAGTGATACACAAGCCAAAAACAAGAATTAAACTGTGATTGAAAATGATTGTTCACTAACAAGCAATTAGATCTACTTAACTTGCATAATTGAAACTAATCAAAGCAGTAACAAATCATAAACCAAACTTAACCAAACTGAAATTCAGAAACAACAAATGGCACGCAGCAAAAGGGAATTACAGCTAAAAGAAAACTGAAAATTCCTAATTTAAACTACTCCTCAACCCTTCCCGAGCTCAAAATCTCTTTGTTCGTCACGTAAAGGCTGGCCTCGAACCCCTAAGCTCAGCAATTCACTGGAGCGCAGCTTGGATTGATGAACTCTGCTCAGACTGCACGCGGCTGGAATTTTCCAGTCCAATCTCTTCTATCTCAATGGATGGACTGAGATGGTGATTTGCGGATCATCTGAGCTCACCTGAGAACCCCTACAAGCAGCTCAAATGGTCGGAAATGGCTTGTGAATGAGAAACAAGTGATTGGTTAGCAGAGATGCCGAAACCCTCAAACACCACTGTCTGGCGCAAATTGAGCTGAAATCATCCAACAAAACTATCCTCCAGTGATCCAAATCTTGATCCAGATGAAGAATTGAGGGGTCGCGCCTTCAAAACTAAGAAATTTACAAAAGAAACGAAGAAGAACGATGAAGAAGGCACTGTTACGGCGAAGACGCGACGAGCTGAAGAGCTGCGGTGAGTTTGATTAAATACTTATCAATGGGCGGTCCAGATTAATTTGGATGAATCCAACGGCTGATCTTGCTCTGATCTGACCCAAACTTTCCAGATGTTGATCAAGGGTTAGGATCTGCCTCGTGGTAGCTCGGATCCTCCAGATTTGCAACGGATGGTCCAGATCAACCTAATCTTTGAATGGACGATCTAGAGCCCTCCGAGCTTGATCCAACAGTTGATTTAGCTCTGATTGGAATGAAACCTTCAAATCTTGATCAGAATGCTTGATCAACCCTAACCCTAGCTCGGATTGCTTCAGATGGTCCCGGATGGCTCAGATCTAGCCGCTTTTGAATCGGACGGTCTAGATTTAATCCTAAGCTTGATAACTCGATCCGGGTCACTTCCGACTCAAGTTTGACCAAATATGCCCTAGGTCCAAGAACCTTTCATGCCTACAAAAAAATAGATCAAAAATTTAGTGGCCAATTAATCCAAATATGTGTAAATTTGTAATTAAGTCCAAAATAAGGGTAAGTTCTAAAACCTAGGGCAATTTCACAATTAAGCAATAAAAACATAGGTCAAACATGGATTTTAGCAACTCAAATAATCAATAAAATGATAGTTATCAACTCCCCCACAATTGAGCTTGAGCGTCTCGCGAAACTACTAAGTATGTATCCCTTAGGCTTTCTTAAGCATAATTAGAAGCAAATGAAAAGAAATTACCTAGGGTCGTCAATTCTCAAAAATCTAAGCTCTATGGATTAGTATTTTGTCCTTAAATCAACAACTTAGCCTTTTCATCCATCATGATTCATTGATATGAATTTAAATCACTAGCCTTTCAAGGAAAATTTTGGGTGGCTTTCTCCTTAAATTCTAAGTAGATGATAGTAGTGGAGCTCACTCAAACACAAATGCTTCTTGCACTACCATAGGCTTGCTTATTATCTAATCTCCACCATTATTCATGATTAGGATCAATATCTACAAAAACAAATGAAAACATGGAAAATGGTAAGAAATAGAATAAAAACCAAGAAAATGGGAAAATTGATGGAGTGGGAGACTCGAATGCTCAAGGATGTTTCCAATGAACTTTGCCCCATCTTTGCAGTCCTCTAGTGATATCAAAATGTGATGAAGTCAAATTTGGATAATGCCTTTCATTTGGGTGAAGAAAACCCTCCTTGATTCCCTTGTGCCAAGTTTTGCCTATTGCGTGCCAACTTTGCTTGCTTCTCTTTTCTCATTCTTCTTTCTCTTCTTTCTTTCTTTCTTGTAAAGTCAGAAATGAAATGGAATAAAGCTTGGACTCGGATGAGAAAAACCAATCAGTTGGTTCACTTGCTTCATGGTGCCAAACTTCCAATTTTTGTGCCATTTTGTTTCTCTCTTTTTTTTCCTTCTTTTCTCAAACGGTTTTTTTCTTTTTTTTTTCTCAAACCTAGTGATGGAGTCAACCTTCATTTGGAACACTTCGAACCAGTTAGCATCAGAATTTGTATCAGAAAATTCAGAAGTTATATCAGCAACTTGAGACATTTCTGCATTTGTTTCAACTTGATGATCTACACTTCAATTGCAGATTTGTACAGGTTGGTTTCAGATTTCTGCATCTTCTACTTCAGATTCTAGCTTTTCCTTAGCTTCATTCAAATTTGGCTTGTATCATTCAGTAGCTCTCACTCGGCAGCAACAAATGCACTAATTTCAGCCATTGTGTGCCATTTTTTTGACTCTGGCACAACTTTTTCTTCCTTGATTTCAGATCTGCCCAGCTACAATTCAACATTAAGCAAGATGTGTCTGATTTCTAAACAATGAATAGCTGCAAGTCCAATGCATTCTGATCAAAACATGCTATCCAAAGAATTTATTCCTTCAATGGCACAACCTTGTAGCAAGATGTGTTTTCAGATTTTTTTTTCTGTTCTTCTTTTTTTTCAGCCAAATTCACAATGGCACAACCTTGCTTAGATCTTCAACTTATTGCTTGACTTCTTCCGAAATTTGGCTTCAATTACATATTTACGTGCCACTTGGATTTTGGCACAAAAATTCTTCATCTTCAACCGAATTGAGCTTGGCACAAAAAATTTTCTTGACATAAAATGCCTCTTCGATACCAAAACACTAGTCATTCCCGACACTTAAATCTTTGTCCGTCTCGGGCAAAATAACATTAAGAAACATCCCAAACAAACAAGTCCATAGAAAAATAGGTGTTAAGAGTAGGAAATGAGTAAAGAAAAATGGAATGAACATGATTTTTGCCACAATTGAAATGGAAAGGTAAACAAAGTGATTAGCCTCTATAGTTGTGATCCAATCATTGAAATATGATTTTGAAAGAACCTAAGCAAGTTCTAGAGAACAATAACATAGGTGTGGCACAAAAAATAAGGCTAATTCTCACTAGGCAAAAATAATTCATCTCAAATCCCCAATTAAGAATCTAAAGCAAAGTAGTACTCAAGCATCCAAGATTTCATCCATTAGATCAAATCGTAAGTTTTAACAACCAGATTTAATTTATTTTCAAAAGACTCTAAAATGCTATGGAGATAACCTAGAGGGATACATTTATTTCCACTCATATAAGAAACAAACTGTTGGATCGAGAAATGCGAGAGAGGGGGGGTGAATGTCGCAAATCGTTCGGATTTAAAAAGAGTAAGTGCGCAGCGGAAATAAGACACAAAAACAATGCTAACAAGGTCGTTTTACTTGGTTCGGAGCCTGTGTCGACTCCTACTCCAAGGCCCACGGTCGTTGACCATTTTCTGCGGGCAATTCTATACGTTCGAGAAAGTTTACAATAAAAAGTATTACAGAATCAGAGTAGTAAACTTAATCAAGCTCTTCGTTACCGACGTCCGGTGTAGATCGAAGTGTTGGAGCAGCAGGACGTCGTCAGCTCGAGTTGGAAGAGTTCGGGAGCGAGTCGTGGAAGCAGAAGAGCGTGTAAGCGTCGCAGTAATTGATGCTCTGAAGAAGGAGGTCGAGGGCCCTTTATATAGGGCCTAGGGGCGCCCTGGTCGACGGGGGCGCCCCCCACATGGCAGCAGATCCGGTTGTAGCTCGGTCGCCGTCTGATCCCATTATCCTCGGGATCCGGTTTGACCGGGGCGCCCGGAGGACTCGGGGCGCCCGGATTGACCGGTCAAAGCCTCATCTCTTCGGCTTCGCAGGGATGCGCTTCGGCAGCTGGCAGTGGGGGCGCCCGAGACACGCGGGGCGCCCGCGACACGCGGGGCGCCCGCGACAAGCGGGGCGAAACGCGTCGAGGTTGTTACAGACTTGGGTTGACCTTGGGGGTGCCCTGGTCGTCCGGGGCGCCCTGCTCAGCTTCTGCCTCACTCCTTCGAGGCTCTCTAAGCTGCAGATACTCAGTCCTTTGATCCTGCATCCAGGGTTAGTCCAAATAACAATTATATTTTATACAGCCTTAGCTGTCTTGGTTCTGACTTTGGTCTCCAAAATGGAGCCCTAGGTCGAACCGACGCCTAATGTTCCCTCAAGGGGAACGCGTCCTCACCTACTCCTCTCGGGAGTTTACCTGGTGCCAACCGGATCCTCCAGTTGGACTTTTGCCCAGCAGCCCTTCGCCAAGTCTTGAGTTTCGCCCAGCAGCCCTTTGCCAGGACTTGGTTTTTGCCCAGCAGCCCTTCGCCAGGTCTTGAGTTTCGCCCAGCTGCCCTTCGCCAGGACTTGGTTTTTGCCCAGCAGCCCTTCGCTAGGACTTGGTTTCCTGACAGCCCTTTGTCAGGTGCCTAGCAGCCATTCGCTAGGACTTGTTTTCCTGACAACCCTTCGTCAGGTGCCTAGCAGCCCTTCGCTAGGACTTGGTTTCCTGCACACTCAAGCAGCATTGTTAGATACCAAACAACCCTTAACTTTGAATCCTTTGCCAATATCAAAACAAGGTTCGATCTGGTGCTTCCTGCACCAACAATCTCTCCCTTTTTGATTATGGCAACACAATTCAAAGTTAAGGAAAAAGATAGCAGTTTAAGCATAAAGGTTAAGACTAATAAAGTTAAGGAAAAAGATAGCAGTTTAAGCATAAAGGTTAAGACTAATAAAACATATCAATTCGTAACAGTCTAAACCCAAATGTAATTTGAACAGTGAAAAGAGAGAGAAAAAAAATTTCTCATGCTCATTCTCCCCCTGAATAATTAACTTAACTCTTAACTTTGACCTTTCCTCCCCCTTTGACATATATCAAAAACAAGCATGGGTGAACAAGGTATCTAACAGGGATTTATGAGTTTTTCTAAGTGCTTTATGTTTTTGACAAAGTATTTTTCAAGAATCAAGTAAAAGCATTTTCAAAACTTTTTACACTTAGATGATTTACCATTATGAAAAAAAATTTCAGGAAAAAAAAAATTTACAACTTTTTATAAGGCAGAAAAAATTTACTTAGGCAAAATTTCCAAGTTTCCAAAAAAATTTAACTTTTAGAAAAGGAAACTTTACTTAGAAAATTTTTCAAGAAATTTTTCACGCTTAGAAAATTTTCAAGAAAAGGATTTTTCAGGCTTAACAAGTTTTTAAACTTTGGAGCAAGTACTTTTTAGAAGAATTTGAAAATTAAGTGTCAAGTACTTGATTGAGAAAATTAAGTAAAAAAATACTCGTTAAATACTTAAGTACTTAAAAGATTTTGAAAAGAAATTGTGTTTTGAAATATGTTTTGAAAGAAGTTTTGAGAATAAATTGTGTATCAGAGCTTATGAGTTTTGAAAACATAAAAATACTTGGTATAACTCTTAAAAGCATAGCAAAAGCTTAAATTTCCAGATTAAGTCCATTTTGAAGAGTATTATGCAAAAAAAATATTTTGTATTTGAAAAAAATTCGAAAAAGAGTTTTGAAAAGATTTTTCAAGTACTTTTGAGATAAATTATGATTTGAAAATACATACGTACTTTTAGAAAAGTATTAGTTTTTTTTTTGAAAACAAAATATTTCACTTGACTAGGTTTCTTTTCCAGTCTGACACAATCCTAGGAAACCTTGTTAACTACAAGGACATTTCCTAAGTGTCCTGGAAATTTTCACTCTCAAGTAAATTTTTAAAAAAAATGATAGTACTTAAAATTATATGCTAAAAAAGTGTGTGAACTTTTGAAGGTTCAATGTTTTACTTAACTTAGTTCATTTTCCAGTCTGACACCATCCTAGGAAACCTTGTTGACTACAAGGACATTTCCTAAGTGTCCTGAAAATTTTCCAACCTAAGTAAATGTTATTTCGAAAACAATTTCATAAGTCACACAAATTCTAACAAATAGTATTTTGAAAAACTTAGATTTTTGCAAGAGTTTGAAATAAAGCATGTTATTAAATAATTCCTTTAATTTTGACCTCCCCCTAAACTTGACTCAGTCCTGGGAAGCTTGTTGACCACAAGTACTCTTCCTTTGAGTCTTAAGGTTTGAGTCAGATTAGAAAGAACTGTTTAACAAAGACATAAGTAAAAAGAAACTTTTTCTGAAGTTTTTCTTTTGACTTAGACTCCCCCTTAATTTGACACATCCTAGGAGTCCTTGAAGATCATGAAGTGAACCTTTCCTCTGTGTCTTTAGGGTTTGTCAAGATCAAAAGAAGCACTTTTGAACAATCTTCTGAGTATGATAACTTTCAAGGAGATAAATTTTTGACACCTCAATTTAGAATAATAACACAGTTTAAAAAATTTGAAATGATAATAATTTTTCCTAAGCGATAGTAATATATTAAGGTTTTTGAATCAACTTTTGAAAGCCTTATTTTGAGATGAAAATAAGTTTTAAAGGATAAGGATTTTGAGAAATCCAAAAAAACATTAAGAAGAACTCCCCCTGTATCCGACATAGACTGACTTTATCTAAGACCTTAGTGTTGACTAGGTTTGACCATGTTTGACTCAGTTGACTAAGTTTTGACTATGTTAATCATGGTTTGACTATGTTGGAATTATCCTCTGAATTAAGACACAACATAAAAGAAATTTTAATTGAACTTAATTTTCCTGTCTCACCCAATCTAGGATTTTCAAACAGTTAACCTTAAAAGTTCTTTGTGAGACAAGTTTGAAGGTAAAAATTAATTTTGAAAAGGAATTTTCATTTATTTTGAAAAAAGTTATTTAATTTTGAAAACAGATTTGATAAAAAAATAAGTTTAGAAAGCAAAAATTTTGAACACTGATTAAGTGATTTTTGAAACAGAATAAGTTTGAAAAATAAAAATTTTGAAAACAGATTAGAATATATAATTATTTGAAATTTATGTTAGATTCGAATTTGACAAAAGATAATTTGAATTTCAGAAATTGGCTTCCAGGTCTTGGCGAGGCACTAGGCCTTCTTTGGCCGTAGCCTTATGGGATCATCCACCCTTTCCTTGACAAAGCCTTTTAATGAAATTTCATTTTCAAATTAAATTAGGTCATTTTCTGGTCTAACTAGCTTGGGTCTTGGATCGGTAGCTTCGGCTGGTTTCACCAGTCTAAAGAGACCAAGTAGACTTGATTTTATTAGAGTTGGTTTCCCCAACGTACTATCATCTCACCTCCTCCCAATACTATGTTTTCAAATTTCAAGTAATTGGTTAAGTCCTTAAGCTATCTAGTCCTATGAATAGCCAAAACAAAACTTCAGATAATGTCATAGTGAGGAGAAATTTCTGGATTTTCTAAGTTTGCAAAATTATTAATCAGTTTTTCTTGTATATCAATTTTAATTTTCAAAGTCTCATTTTCTTGTCTTAACATTTTGAATTTTGACTTTGCTAATATACATGATTTCATTAAGTTATTTAAGCATGCATCCATATCTAAATTTGACCAAGGGAGATTAATTAATCTATCAGTATTCAAGGTAAAGAGTGGATTTGGATGTAAATTACAGTTACCCATTTTGGTTGGTTGCCCTGGATCTTTGTAACGTTTATCTGTGCATTCCTCTTTGTAATGCCCAACCTCCTGACACTTGAAGCATTGGATGCGACTCTTGTTCTTTCGTGCTTTTGGAGCTCGTTCCTTTGTAGCCGTCGGTGGTATCGTTTGAATCTTTCGAGTAGGACACTTAGTTTGGTAGTGCCCTCTCTCCCTGCATATGTAACAAATTATATGATTTTTAAAATTCAAATTTGTAATTTTACCTTTTGATTCCTTATTAGGAATCTCCCCCTTAATTGTTGCTGTCTCGGATCTAAATTCATCTTCTGATTCCGTGTATGAGTCGGACTTGGGTACCGGTTGAAGCTCCTTCTTTGGTGGTTCTCTTGGAGTTTTCCCTGCAAAAGTTATACCTTCCTCGACCATTGCAGTATCAGCTTGATTATTTAATTCTAATTTAGAAAAGAATTTGAAATTGGTTACCATCTCAGTCAGTTCGTCGTCTGATTCTGCTGGTTCGATTTCGACTCTGGGTTCAGGTTCAGACTCTGACTCGGCTGTCTGTGCTTGGACCGAGAGTGCGAGATAACTTACCTGATCTTCTTCTTCATCTGAGATTTCTTGATGAAGATTGATCAATTTCTCCCAAATTTCTCTAGCACATCCAAATGAACCGACTAGCTTGAGTTGTTCGTTGGTTAGACCGCATTGAAGAATTGCAGTTGCTCTTGCATCAGTCTCAATTTGGTTGAGGGTTGGTTCATCCAGTTTGTCCCATGCAATTGATAGTCCATCTTCTGTAGGGGGGTGGAACCCTGTTTGAATGATCATCCATATGTCCATATGGGTCTTTAGATGGAACTCCATTTGACTTCTCCAAGAATTGAAGTTTTCACCGGAGAAGAGAGGTGGACGAACGCTGTTCCATTCTTGATTGGCCATTAAGGATAAATCTTGCACACAAGGAAAAAAAAATAGAGATGTACCAAGACTTGGTCTTGGATTAGTAGTGCGGGAGAGAGAGAAAAACAAGCTCAAAAGGTGTTTGCACGAATTTCGAGGTAAAATAATAATACAAAAATTTTTGAAAATGTTGACCTTAACAATTTTGATTAATGAAGAAAAAGTAAGAAAAAAAATTTCTCGAATTAAGATAGCACGAATTTCGAGAAAAAAATATTAAAATAATAAAAAAAAAATTTACGACAAGTTTTCACAAATTGATTCTTTTATCAATTCTAACTTATGGTGAGAAAATGAGAATTCTGAATTGAAAAAGGCGAAAAAAAGCGAAAAAAAATAAAGTGAAAAAAAATCCGAAAAAAAATTTCAAAGTGGTGGTTGCACCAACTTTGAATAACCCCGCTCTGATACCACTTGTTGGATCGAGAAATGCGAGAGAGGGGGGGTGAATGTCGCAAATCGTTCGGATTTAAAAAGAGTAAGTGCGCAGCGGAAATAAGACACAAAAACAATGCTAACAAGGTCGTTTTACTTGGTTCGGAGCCTGTGTCGACTCCTACTCCAAGGCCCACGGTCGTTGACCGTTTTCTGCGGACAATTCTATACGTTCGAGAAAGTTTACAATAAAAAGTATTACAGAATCAGAGTAGTAAACTTAATCAAGCTCTTCGTTACCGACGTCCGGTGTAGATCGAAGTGTTGGAGCAGCAGGACGTCGTCAGCTCGAGTTGGAAGAGTTCGGGAGCGAGTCGTGGAAGCAGAAGAGCGTGTAAGCGTCGCAGTAATTGATGCTCTGAAGAAGGAGGTCGAGGACCCTTTATATAGGGCCTAGGGGCGCCCTGGTCGACGGGGGCTCCCCCCACGTGGCAGCAGATCCGGTTGTAGCTCGGTCGCCGTCTGATCCCATTATCCTCGGGATCCGGTTTGACCGGGGCGCCCGGAGGACTCGGGGCACCCGGATTGACCGGTCAAAGCCTCATCTCTTCGGCTTCGCAGGGATGCGCTTCGGCAGCTGGCAGTGGGGGCGCCCGAGACACGCGGGGCGCCCGCGACAAGCGGGGCGAAACGCGTCGAGGTTGTTACAGACTTGGGTTGACCTTGGGGGCGCCCTGCTCAGCTTCTGCCTCACTCCTTCGAGGCTCTCTAAGCTGCAGATACTCAGTCCTTCGATCCTGCATCCAGGGTTAGTCCAAATAACAATTATATTTTATACAACCTTAGCTGTCTTGGTTCTGACTTTGGTCTCCAAAATGGAGCCCTAGGTCGAACCGACGCCTAATGTTCCCTCAAGGGGAACGCGTCCTCACCTACTCCTCTCGGGAGTTTACCTGGTGCCAACCGGATCCTCCAGTTGGACTTTTGCCCAGCAGCCCTTCGCCAGGTCTTGAGTTTCGCCCAGCAGCCCTTTGCCAGGACTTGGTTTTTGCCCAGTAGCCCTTCGCCAGGTCTTGAGTTTCGCCCAGCAACCCTTCGCCAGGACTTGGTTTTTGCCCAGCAGCCCTTCGCTAGGACTTGGTTTCCTGACAGCCCTTCGTCAGGTGCCTAGCAGCCCTTCGCTAGGACTTGTTTTCCTGACAACCCTTCGTCAGGTGCCTAGCAGCCCTTCGCTAGGACTTGGTTTCCTGCACACTCAAGCAGCATTGTTAGATACCAAACAACCCTTAATTTTGAATCCTTTGCCAATATCAAAACAAGGTTCGATCTGGTGCTTCCTGCACCAACACAAACTTCTAAGAGAACTAACATGTATTTATTGATAAGGACTCAATTTAAAAGAAAATTTTACTTCTAGAAAGCATAAAAATGAAACATGCAATAAAAAAAATACAAGAAAGAACAAATCTCCCCTTTATTCTGGTGGACGGAGTTTGTCCAGAAGTAGCCTCCATCGTGGTAGTGGAGGAACATGGGTGGCTGAGAGAATGAAGGCTCCCCCACACTTGAACTTTACAAAAATTTGCTCCGATGGCCGAAGGCGATTTAGGTACAATAGCCATTGAAGGAATGGAGTGCTTCGAATTAAAGTAAAATCATCTCCTCCTTCTTTATGCCTTTTAGAAGTCCTTCCAGGAGGTTGAAATCTGTTCAGTTGGAGCACCCACTCTTGAAGTCTTCTGGACCCTGCAAAACAATGTAATACCTCTCTCAAGCGTGCAGGGTCAGAAAGAAATGAAATAAATTCGGTCTCTGCATGAAATGTATCCAAAACTGCATCACATCAAATTAAATCAATTCTTGGTGCCTCAATAAATTTTTCACAATTATTTTCTACAAAAAATGCATCCAGAAATTCATCACAAACAAAGAAATCAATTTTTGGCACTTCAATAGAAATTTCACAATTATTTTCTACCAAGGATGTATCAAGCAATGTGTCACAGCCAATAAAATCAATCTCAGATATCTCCATAAGTTTTTCACATTCAACCTCAGCATAAGATATAGCAAGAGATTCATCACAATAAATAACATCAATTTCAGGCACTTATAAAAAATTTTCACTATCCATATCCACAAAAGATGTATCAAGAGATTCATCATAACAAACAACATCAATTATAGGTGCCTCTAAAATTATTTCGCAATCCATATCAACAAGAGATGTATCAAGTAATGCACTATGACCAATGAAATCAATTTTGGGTACCTCTATTGGATTTGCACAAGCAATTTCTACACAAGGTATATCAATAAATTCATCATAACCAATAAAGTCAGCACTAGGTACCTCGTTGAATTTTTCTGAACAAAGAGGAGAAATACTTACCTGAGCATGCTGAAGAATACCTGGAGGTTCTACAAGAGTAGATGTATCCATGACCTCCTCCTGATCAAGTACATGCTCCTCATCAGCCTCAAGCTCTGGTGGACACTCAACTGGAATAGGTGATCCTTGGGTACTTGCTTCCACCATACAAGTCCCTACACTTTCTGGTTCATCTTCTGAACCTTCTAATGTACCAGTAAATTGTGGTGGTCCCTGGGGCTTAATGCAATCCCCTACACCTATGGAATCATCTCCCATGCATGTTCCCTCAACCATTCCTGTATCAACCAAATTAGAAAAATTAGGATCATTAAAACTAAATCATCACAAGATAAAAGTATAGAATGATCCTGTAAAGTTTCAGAATCTTCTTCTTGAGCTGAAAAATTTGGAAATGGATTTTGAGTAGGAATCTCCGGAGGAATGCATGTTGTAGGTGCCCTATATTTGATGATTTCTTCTTCTTCCACCAAAATTCTAAGATCACTTGAAGAAGGACTTGGCCATGCACTAGGGTCACCTTGAACTGATATAAAATCAACTCCGGGCTCTCAGAATTACAAGCAACTTGAGAAGATAATTGTTCTGATCTTTGGGCTTTTTTCTGATTCAAATCACTAGCCAATTGTTCCATCTGCCTTCCGAGGTTTTGAATTCTTTGTTGCACAATTTCCCCAAACCTTTGTTGTTGAGCCTCAAGCTCTTGTTGGTCTTGAAAAGTAACATAAGGCTGCTGAAGACCAAGAGTAGGCTGTGCATGCTGAAATGGAAGTTGTTTAGGCTGCTCAAATGATTGAATGGGCTGATTAAACTGCTGAAAATTTGGTTCACAAGTTGGTGGAGATTGCTGAAAATTGTAGCCCTGGAATTCTTGGATCTGAGGTTGATATTGTGGTCGTGAACACTGAAGTTGAGTGGGCTGGAAATTCTGGTTTTGAAACTGAAAATTTGGATCGTATGGCTGTGAATATTGAAAAGGTTGTTGAAAATTCTGTATAGGCTGAAATTCTTGGTTTGGTTGAACTTGAGGGAAGGGTGGTTGCTGAAAATTCTGATTATTTAAACACCCTTGTTGAATTCCTTGAAAAAGTGATTGATCATGTTGATAAGGTGGCTGAAAGTTGGGTTGAAATTGCTGAATTTGGGGCTGAAAATCCTGGAATAGTGACTGCCCAATCTGAAAGTTCTGACTTGGCTGAAAGTTTTGGAATAATGGTTGAACTTGTTGCTGAAAAATCTGATTTGTTTGCTGGAAATTCGAATAGAGCTGTTGGAATTCTTGATGAGGTGGCTGCTGAAATTGGGGCTAAGGTGGCTGAAATGAAGGCTGAATCGCCTGCTGGTAAGTAGATGAATGAGCTTTATGTTTTTGTTGGTATTCCAACACCTTACACCAACATTTCAACTCCACCAATGCCTCTTTTATCTCTGTATAGTCCTCTGGTGAAAACATTTTGCTCTTACAACTCTGTCACAAATCAAACAAGAAAAATGGCAACAATCGTATACGAGAGATAAAGCAAAATAAAATAGAATCCAATGATATGTCCAAAAGCATACAAGCAAAAATCAAACAAATCACCTAGTTGCTTCCCCGGCAACGGCGCCAAAAATTTGACGGACCCGAAATACGTGTCACGAATGTGGGTCTCAAATTTAGATATTTATATGTGATGCTGGAAACCCTTTTTGCAATCAAAAAAATATGAAAACGTAGTAAAGGGGCCACAGGTCGTATTTTTCCTTGGGACTAGTTGATGTTGTTTAATTCAAGCTCGTGTTTATATGTGTCGTTTGTAAATTTTGGGTTTCGAATGTGAATTGGGTTTGGGGTGCAATAGAAAATGAAAGCACAATGAAGATAAAGGAAACTTAGCTAATAAGCTAAACAAAGTAATGACAAGTTATAACTCAACCCAAAGGACTTCTTAAATGCAACTAAGCTCAATTTGGAAAACAAATCAATTATGAAATCAAACTAGTTTCAATTGATACTAATGCAAAGAATTGATTATGAATTACCACGCCAAGACCAAACTAATACAAAACAATCCAATAATGAACTGATACAAAATCAGTGCCACCATTTCACTTGACACCAAGTGCATGAAATGCAATTCAACTTGTACGCATTAGAGAAGCTAGTCCAAGACTGATTCGAATTCTGAGATCAATTGTAGAAATTGTGACTTTATAATTCAGAATTGAAACTGGTTGATGCAACTTGGAAGACAAGCCATTCGAGAAGTGCTATACACAAATAAGTAAAGGAAATCAAAAACGAAGCAGAGATTCAAAACATTGAAAGCAAAAATTCAGACCCGAGCTCCGAAAATCCGAAATGTACTCGAGTAAATCATCTCAACCCGAGCTCCGACACCTACCGAGTAGGTATCAGATTTAACTCCGACAGATCCGTAAATCAAGTACGCAACGCAACCTAAATCCATAAGTCCCCAAGGTATCCGACAACCTGGGCTCTAATACCAAAATAAATTGGTATCAGTAAAAATTCGGAAAGTCCGAAAAACTCATAAATAAGTAGGCATCGTAACCAACGCTCTGATACCAAAATAAATTGTCACGTCCCGAGACCATTGGAGCCGCTGATCCAATATAAAATCGGACAGCATCTCCCCTGTCCGGCGGATAATTTACACAAACATACAACACACGCAGTTTATAAATTGGCCTCAGGCCTCAAAATAGATATATAATATATGGAAATGAACATATCCAAATGCTAAAACTCTGTAATACTCACCTGAGCTGCCCCCCCTGGGCAGGCGCGTAGAAAAACCACAAACACAAAGTCCAACAGAGGACTAAAAAATACAATATCATACGAATAAATCCAATACAAGCCCACGACATATAAGAAAATGAATACAACACATAAGAAATGCTATAAAAAGGAAAACCACGCGGAAGCATCCATCAACGGAGTCATAAGGATCAGGACCGGCAACTGGGCTCCTCCGGCGAGCTATCAACCTGAAAACAAAAATATTACGACGGGTGGTGAGTTCATGCGCACTCCGCGGGTATATAGAAAGATATGCATGGCTGAACAAAATAGCTGAATAAGCTATAAAGAAACAACAGGATACAGTCTCAACAGGAATAGCAGAATATGCATAACTGAAAGTAACAACTGATTGTACCTACCAGAAATTAGTCTATCCTGACCATAAAAGGACTCGTACCACACGAGTAAGTGCAGGGTCATCAAACCACACATAAGCATATCCTATACATGCATGTCAAACAAGTGCAGCAAATAAATGTAGCAATCACAATCAACATGCACAATGTATCATATGCACATGATGCAATGTCATGGTCACCACTGACGCCAATCAAACCACCGAGACAGGCGATACTGTGTCGGCTGAGTGGGTAGAACTATGACACTGTACGCACCCTGCTATCACTGCTCCTGAGTGATCGAGTGGACAGGATGCTGGCGGGGGACCACCCCCCTACCCCATGTATATATGAGGGAGCGTCGCTCTTATCTCCTCTGGTCTATGCGAAGAGAAGGGATCTCCGCCTGCTACCACGCTCCGAAACCACTACCCCTGAGCGGTCGAGTGGAGCAGTACAGAGCAAATACACACACCCAACGGTATCCACTAACCCATGAGTGGTCGTGTGTGTATATCATGTACCGGAAGACGATAGGCTCAACCACAAAGGAGTCACTGATCGCCGGTATACAATAGTGCAGGTATGGTGCATGACTCAAACACATGCAACCCCTACCAGGTCATCATATATAACTCAACATAACATGCACAGGTCGATCACAGGTATAATAACCTAAGCATCATGCATCTAAGTGGACATGCAAGTAATAACAGAATCAACCAATGCAGATATCAGGTGACATGCCATAATAACCCAATCAGTCCATATGTAGACACACGTGCAAGTATGACTAGAATCAACCAATGCAACCATACAATGGTATGCTAATCCCTATCCACATACTCATGCTCATACCAAGGCTATACAGAATCAGATAACAAATAAATGAGACTGTATAGAAGAAAATTTAGATCATATCCAAGGTCAAGCATAAGTATCATGCGGGATAATAAAACGGTAGCAGATAAAGGTCAATATCAGCCTACTGCATCAATAATAAATAGTCATGCATAAAGATAACGTGGATCTAAAGAAGACAAGCAAGAAGTACCCACCTCAAAATAGGAATCCGTATACGAAGAGAATCTCCCGTCTGATACTCCACGAAAATAAGTCCAATTAATACCCTGTATCAAAGGACATATTTAATAGCTATTACATAGAAATGGTAACTAGCTAATAAATCCCTAAACCATATTAGGGTTAACCCATTTATTCCTTTTCAATTACTTACCTCATCATTTAACCTAACCAGGTATCATAGCACAACAATTTGCTAAAGGAACCATCCACAAAACTCCTAAACAAATACCTAAGTGCCCTATGGCACTAAACTTCATGAGAAGCTCTAGACAATTATCAGAAGTCACCAACCAGAGCCTCACTAATAATTGAACCCATTTCATAAATCGCACGACAACCCAAACTCCGAATGAAACTCATGCCACATCAAGGATTAAGCCACTACATCTAAAACTCCATCCTAAGCCACAAGATGATACATCCTCAATAAATAGAATCGCGACAAAACAATCCAAATAACAACTGATCAAAACTTAAAGAAAAACCTATTCCATTACAGTGACAATCCATTCAATAAATTCATAGCTCAAATCTCTTGGGTAGATTCAATTCAAATGCAAGAAGAAGTTCTATAACTGATCCAACTACAATTGCATTCAATTTAGGGTTCAATGCATTATCACATATCCATGCTAACTATCTAACAATCTAACACAGAAACAAACATCCACAAGCTATCATCAATCCAAAATTCTATAAGAACCCTAGACAAAGATCTTCTCACCTGACTTTAGCAGCCCCCAATTGCTACGATCGGTGATGAACCAAACCTGAAAACTGCATCAAAGATGAATCCCAAGATTCAGACAAGGGCAGAAGCTAGGAAGAGAAGAACAAGAGGGGGTATCCTTAATCTGACATACCTATGGCCGGAAATGGAAGATGGGGCTCGGTTCCTCTTGGATCCGGGATGTTCAATCGCAGATGGAGAAGACGAAGAAGGTGTGCGGCGGATTAGGGCAGAAGCTCGCGTGCGATGAAGCGAAGGCAGGTTGGTGTGTCGGCTTCGGGCTAGGGCACGCGGAGAAGAAAGGAAGAGGAAGGGATCTGGTGCTCGTCTACTTGGCTGCGAGCGACTGAAGGAGAGTCGGCGCTGCGGCTGTGGATGCGGGCGAGTGAAGGGAAGAGGAAAGAGCGGCTCGGGTATAAGGGTTGGCTTTTTGCAACTAAGCCCTCCCATTATTGATTATAACAACACACCCCCTAAATTTCCAATTTCATATGTTTTTGGCCCCTCCAAAGTTGGATGTTCACCCTTTAACCACTAAAACTTTATTATTTAATCCCATAACCCTAATTTCATTTCGAGAGATTTCCTCGAAATTTTCTGTATCGCATTTTAAGTTACGGTATTCGACAATGACTAACTCAAGTTAGACCCTGAGTCCAGAGAACAGGCTCCCTTGCCCTCTCTGGCTCAGTCTGGTCTGAAGAACGAGCTACTGAGCTCTCTCCAACTTATCCTGGTCCAGAGAACGAGCTATCGAGCCCTCTCCAACCATAGTCCGGAGAACGAGCTACCGAGCCCTCTCCAACTTATCCCGGTCCAAAGAACGAGCTACCGAGCCCTCCCTGACCAGAGTCCGGAGAACGAGCTACCGAGCCCTCTCCGACTCATCTCGGTCCAGAGAACGAGCTACCGAGCCCTCTCTGACCAAAGTCCGGAGAACGAGCTACCGAGCCCTCTCCAACTCAACCCGGTCCAGAAAACGAGCTACCGAGCGCTCTCTGACTAGAGTCCGGAAAACGAGCTACCGAGCCCTCTTCGACTCATCCCGGTCCAGAGAACGAGCCACCGAGCCCTCTCTGACCAAAGTCCGGAGAACGAGCTACCAAGCCCTCTCCTACTCATCCCGATTCAGAGAACGAGCTACCGAGCCCTCTCTGACCAGAATCCGGAGACCGAGCTACCGAGCCCTCTCCGACTCATCCCAGTCCAGAGAACGAGCTACCAAGCCCTCTCCGACCAGAGCCCGGAGAACGAGCTACCGAGCCCTCTCTGACCAGTACACTTAATCCGAACTTAACTATCTAATCTCAATTCTCACTCAACCGAACTTAAATCGGTGTTAGCATCAAAATAACAATCAGGTCAGACTGCATCAACAATCAACACTACCTTGGTGTTGATTTCTACAAACCAGCACCAACGTTGGTGCTGGTTTGTAAAAATCATAGTGTTGATTTTGTAGAGCCGATTTTTTCAAATCAACTCCACTAAATCGAGCTGATCAAATCAATCAAAAACAACTTTAACCTGGAGTTATTTCTGCAATACCAGCTTCACCTTGAAGCTGTTCTTGCAAGACCAACTCCAAGGTGTGTGCCACTTGACATGGAACCATAGATTCATGTGGGGGGATCATAACTATAGTTGGATGTCATAATTAGAATCTAGACATCTATCCCTTCCATCCCATGCCAAAATTTTTGAAATATAAAGCCCCTAGATCAATCAATGAGTTTCGGTCAAAACTCATTGATGGTCCTAGTGGACTCTGATCGGACCCATTTTAGGTCCAGTGGTTTCGCTTGGCTCAGGGAAGTCAAATTATGGTCTCAATTACTGTTTTCGGCTTCTTACAAGAATAGTTCCAAATGATTAAAATTTTTATGTCAATAGTGGAGCTAGTATTGTAGAAGCAACTTCAATCTAGAATTGTTTCTATAATACTAACTCCACCTGGAGCTGATGAAAAAATAAGCTTCACTTGGTGGAGCTGATTTGGAAAAATCAGCTTTAAGTGGAGCTGGTTTGCATGAAGAGAGAGAAGTCTTTGAATGCAGGAAAGAGAAATGAGATTGCATGTAAGAGAGAAATTAAAAAATTATAAATTCACTTGCTTGTGCTGACCAGATCAGATGGAACTCATGGTAGCCCTTATAAGAGTGTCCAGACTATCAGTTTTGTGTATATGTGTGTGTGTGTATATATATGTATATATATATATATATAACTATCAGTTTTGTGTATATGTGTGTGTGTATATATATATATATATATATATTCACCAAATCCTATGCCCTAGCTCGCCTGCCCTCGCCAAGCCCTCTCTCACCGAAACTACTACAAGCTAGGAATTGACTCTCAGTGGTGTTAATTTTCCCTGCTGTGTTCTCTGCCCTCCCTCACCGCGATGATTCCAATAAAGCTTCCTTGCCGATAAATAATCATGCCTTTATTTTCTCGTTATTAATTATGTTTTATTTTTGAAAATTCCCCATTCCGAAAATTCCAATACATTTTACACTTTTTTATTCGTCCTCCCCCTACCCTCACCTCAAAAGTCACCAAGAAGTAGAAACTTATTCACCTAAAAACTAATCTAGGGTCTCCAATTTTCTAGAGAAGGCCCTGTGAGGAACCCACTGGGTGACAAGGGGCAGTGGACCGGCATCGCCGGTCGGATATGCCAATCAGATTGAGTGGCTTTATGTTGTCGAGCTTGGCAAGTTCATTAGTCAGATAGGTCACTCCAGGTAGACGGTCGGAAGTGTATGATTGTCAATCAACTGACTACTAGCCAAGCCGACTGTCCCTTGCGCCAAATGGCAACACTAGACTTATCGGAAGTATGCCGATCAACTGACAGACCGATCAGATAACATAATGTTTGACCAAGGCCACTGGTCAGTCCATGGTAGGTTAGATTTGCCCCATTCTCCCTCTCAGAGTAAGAGCTAGCCATGAGGCTCTTAAGGTAGCAAAGAGAAACCGAGTGAGCCAAGCAAATCATCAGAAATCATAGTGGTACATTTGACGTAGTGAGCAAAAATCGGAAAAATCAATAACCGAACCGAACGATCGAATTTTGGGTTCGGTTAATTGATTTCGATTTTTTCTCGAATTCGTTCGATTTTCGGTTAATTCGGTTCGGTTTCGATTTCAAATAGAATTCGGTAAACCGAATAAGAATATTAATTAAATTTAAAAATATAAATAAATAAATAAAATCATTATTTTTTAATTAAAATCGAATAAAATTTTAAAAGTTCGGTTAAATCGGTTAATTCGGTTAAAAACCGAATTAATCGAAATTTTATCGATTCGTTTTTTTAAAAAAATTTTGATTTATTTGATTTTCGATCTATTCGATTCGGTTCGATTCGATTCGATTTTAATCGAATATTCATTCCTAATTTGACGGTATGCGATCGTATGCTCAGCAAGTTTATATGGGTAAATTCATTGCATAAATAGGCTAACCCATCAAGCCCATTTAATACTCAGCAGACTCTACTGTCAAATCGAGCCCTTGGTTGGACGTCAATCCATAGCATTATTATGCATTTTGACAAGACATGCATTTATGATTAGGCTATCATTAGCCTGCTCATTATCCTATTATCCTACTACAATGTTATCTTATCTCTGTATCATTAAATGCCCTCTGTCCTACTGCAATATTATCTTATTTCTATAAACGTTAAATGCCTTCTCTTTAGAAGCTCAATGGGGCAATTTTACCTTTGTAGAAATCTAATAAGCTTTTGACTTTGGAAACAATGTGTTGAACGAGGCCATTCATTAATGTCTAATTGAGAATCATATGGCTCGAGAGCACATCGAAAAGTCAGCAATCTTTAGTCGAGGGATTGTTGAACTGTTCTGGTTGACCTTCAATGAATGAAATTGGAAGAACAGGGCGATCAAGATGCAAGTCATCCTCCGGAATCTATGAGTTCTTAAGCTTAAACACTGAAAACGAATAATGAAGATGAAGAAGAATGATCCGGGCGTATGACTTATAGAAGAGTCAAGAGCTCGGCCGGGTTCGATTGCTGATCTGAACCGGTGTTAAATGGGTCAAGACCAAGGATTACCCTGAAGTCGGGATCTCCGATGTTGGGATTCTCGTAGTCAGCCTTCGGAGGTCGGGAGCCACGAGGTCGGGATCCTCGTGGTCAGCCTTCGGAGGTCGGGAGCCACGAGGTCGGGATTCTCTAGGTCGGTCATCCAAGGTCGGGAGCCACGAGGTCGGGATTCTCTAGGTCGGTCATCCAAGGTCGGAATCCACGAGGTCGAGACTCTCTAGGTCGACCATCCAAGGTTGGCCACTTGAGCCCGGGATCCCCTAGGTCGGCCATCGAAGATCGGACATCGGGGCAGGTCGTTGAGGTCAGCCCCTCACAGTCTACTAATCAAGGTCAGGTATTATGATTGCATGGAGATGTCGGACAATGATACTCCCCTATCACATGCTTTCCTTATCAGACATTGGAAGAACCAGGGCGCCATCATTAATTCAAGTATGCTGTAACAGTCTCTCCATGTGGCTGTCCTCTGTCGAATCTTAATGAGATGTATGCAGAATACCTCTCCTCCCCCCTATATAAACCCCATTTCTTATCGCTGCTAGAAACCACTCTTAAACACTCCGACCTCTCAAAACGAAGTCGGCCTGGTTAGACCGAGTCATCCAAGGAAGAATCGATCTTCGCTTGTCGACAGAATCAAAGAAGAATAGAAATAAATTATGTAGTGTACAAGCATAAGCATGGCTGAAGATGGCCGAGGCCATCTCTCTGCTGCAAAAAGAATAAGAACCCTACAACAGACGACAATCTCCAAAGGTGTCTAGATCTCTATCGTACGTCTACAGTACTCCATGGCTTCAAGCGTATCCGTTTTGGCCATGGCCGGCATGGGCAGCCTTGTCGTCGCTCCTCCTCCGGACGATGACGATGGGCCAGGTGACGGCTTCCAGCGCAAGCGCGACGGCGCCGAGGACGGCGATGACGGCGATGTAAGCGTTCTTCCACCTCTTCTCGGGGTCCAGGATGTCGAAGCCCTCGAAGATGTTGACGATGCTCATGACTATGACGCCGTATCCGATCGCGTAGTGGTAGATGTTCCAGAAGATTCTGTGCTTGTGATCCTTGTTGGGTCGCAGGAACAGGGCGAACACCTGAGGAAGATCGATCTCGGTCGGCGAGAGTTCATAAGGGAGCTAGTATTTGTGGATTAATTCGGTTGTTCGTTACCTGCACGGTGGCGAGGGTGAAGATGGCGATGCCGAGGTTCCGGTGCTTGTGGTATGTGATTCCCTTGGAGTCGCTGCCGAGCTGGAGGCCGAGAATCCAGCCGGAGAGGCCGATGATGTAGCCGGAGCACTGGCAGGCGACGTGGAGGTAGAACCAGGCGGGATCGGCGGACTTGAACACCTTCACGTACCTCGCTATGATGGCTCCGATGGGGAGGAGAATTCCCCAACTGATCGCATTCACCACGCCATGAATCTGATGGGAATTAGAAGAAGAAGAAGAAGAAGAAGAAGAAGATCGGCATCAGAATTAGAACAAAACAGGGCAAATTCTTCGACGCTATTGACTCTGTTTTGAGATTGAAGACTTACGTTCTTCCGGTGGAGCCTCGGTATCGCTCCAGCGGAAGAGGACACGCCGGACAGAAAATTCACCGCCGACGTTGACTTGACGTTGTCGCCTGAAATCGAGTGGCCGTTCGGCACGCCGCCGGAGAACGTATTGGACGCCTGCCACACCGTGTTCTGCGACGTCCGGTTCCCAGGGAGATCCAGAGAGGCGTAGATGGTGTAGTACCCGCCGGAGGAGGAGTACTCCACCTTCCGGCTGTGCACCGTGAAGGCGAGTCTCCCGTCGGTGACGTCCGACGGCGCGACGTTTGTGCTGTTGAACATGGTGGTATAGAGCGTGACGGAGCTTCCGTTGTGGAAGGCAAGGAACGCGTTGGCGCCGACCATGCCTTGCCCGTCGGGGTTGATGGCCCAGGCGACCCACCCGCTGGAGGACTGCCACGCGCGGTACGCGACGTCGACGGTGCCGTTGGACGGGTGGTAGGTGTAGTGGAGCACGGAGTTGAGGACGGAGAGGGGGTTGCAGACCGCGTAGCTCATGCCGTCGGAGAAGTCCGCATCGTTGCAGCTCTGGGCGCCGGACCGCTGCTGCAGCGAGCAGAGGAAACAGAGGACGAGGAGGGCGGCGGCGAGCTTCATGGCCGGAGATGCTGCGAGCTTAATTTCCCCTGGTCCGAGATCGAGGGGGAGAATATAAAGAGGAAGGGAACGGGCGAGACTTGTCGAATTGGTCAACGAGGATGGTGGCCGGGCGGCGAGCCTTCGTCCACCTTTCACACGCACATACCTGTCTCTGTCTGTAGCTCTTGCCTTTCTCTGCCCACTACTTTTGTTTATTCAAAACCTACCTCGTTGAATGAACCATCGTGGCTGCAAGGAAACAACCGCCTACTAAAATAATGTGAACATTTTAATTCCGTTACCTAACCATCGTGTAGTCTTTTGGTTTTCGTCAATGATTATATTAAAATGGAAGGACTTGACCGTAAAGTGGCAAGAAGGGGGATTGAGTACCCCTGGGGCACGGACGGGGAATTAAATGATAAGAATCGTACTCAGATTTTTCAATTATTAGTGTATGATGGATTTAAATATTAGAGTAGAATCGTACTCAGGATTATTAAATGATAAGAATCGTATTTAAGAGTTTAAAAATTTTTAAATATTTATGTAGATGATTTTTTATTTAAAAAAATTAAATTTAAAATTTAAGAAATTCTAATGAATTTAAATTAAAAATATTAATAAAAAAATGATTAATAAGTTTGGGTAATGTCGAGTTTCGGATGATCGATCCGGTCTCATGAAAATTTCCCACTAGCCGTTAGGGTAAATCGAGAAGTGTTTGTGGCGAGCGGTCCAGAAGTCCAGTGCCACACCCCCGGAAGCTTATGTTTGTTCGAAAATCGGACAACATCTCTCCTGTATAACGGATAATTTTAATTTATAATATTAATATAATATATAATCTCAACACATATATAACATAGTTACACTTGGCTGACATTCACATAATCATAACCATAAAAAATAAAGATAAACAATTACGCAGTTAAATAATATGTCTAATAAATCATAAGTATAATAAATAAATCTCCGTAAACTAAATACAACAAATTGGAAGTCCAACGGAAATAAATAAATAGACGTCCATAGAAAAATCAAATACAATTCATAATGAAAAAAAAAACTAAAACGACACCAATACGATAAAAATACTATGAAGGTACGAAAATGATAAAAAAATACTTAAGCAAGGGACTGACAGGTGGATCATCTCCTAGCGGCATGAGATACAACTATCAATTACCTGAAACAAAAGGAAGAGTCTTTTGAATAAAGAACATAAATCAAATGCATCTGTACAAATAAACATACCTGAAAACACAAGGTCATGATCAAAATTCCCATAATACCTTAAAAGACTGCTAGTACTATCGAGCAAATCCAGATTATATAAATGTAAATTATAACTGAATATGCATGTAAATAAAATACAGCAATCATAGCTCTAACAAATGCAACAAACACAAATAAATGTAAGATGCATCATATGCATATGATGTAATGACTTACTCTGTACACGCACTAACTACCGCTACATTAAGGTAGGTCGGGTAGACAGGATACAAGCGCCAAAAACTTATAGCTATGCAAAAAAAAACCAGAATGCCTATACTATGTATGAAAAGTCATAATACCTGTAGCTATGAAACCCTAAAATACCTGTGGGAACCCCTAACACTTGGGGGCATTAACTATCTGCATACAATTCTAATTGAGCGTGACCCAATAGGAAATATGGCCGACGATCCATCTCAACCACAAGAGAGTCAATGGTCATCAGCATACAAACAATGATATGGTGCATGTTATTAATATGTATAAGCTCAATCAAACCAAAATCAAGCAATCAATACGATATAAAACTCAACCAACACCAAAGTAAATAAGCATGCGCTAATCTACTGTGTAAGGTTTATCTAATGTCAATCAAACCTAATAGGTTAAATGATAATTCTACAGTACACGCGTACAAGCGGTACTTTTAGATAAAAAATAAGAATTGAGATTGTATAATTGAATATTTTGGATTACTACTCAAAGGCAAAGCAAGAGTAAGTATTAAGCAAAAATACAAGCAAAATTAAGTTAAGATAAATCAACCTATCTAGAAAATATAATAACCATGCATTTAAAGTAAAAGGAACTATATAATTAAAAGAGAAGTACCCACTTTAAATTAAACATATCCAAGTAAACTTCACATTGAGGTGCTCGTATCAACTCAATGTCCTGTATCAAGGACAAGGTTTAACTATTTATTCAATCAACCATAAGTTAAACTACATACTAAATTATATTAGAATTCAACCCTAATTATCACATCCGCTTAAATTAATTCCCATCTTACTAGAATAGGTATCCAAATAGTGTGACTCAAGTCAAGTTTTAACCATGCTTAACCCAAGTGATCACCCTAATGAAACCCAACCCATTACACCAAGTAACTCCAAAATCTAAGATGTATACAACAATTATGTGATTAAATTAACACTTAGGCTACGTTTTGTAGGGGGTAATGTAATCGGGTTTGTAATGTAATCAAGTTTGTAATGTAATGTAATGTAATCTAATCTTGATCACATTGTTATGTTTGGTAATGAGTTGTATGTAATCTTTGATAACCATTACAAGTTGGATTCCTTTATTTGGTGAGGGATAATCTATCCTGAAATGTAATCAAGATTGACGACCGCCGCCGGCCGGTGACCATCGACCGGCCGGTGACGCCGCGGTCGCCGGTGACCATCGACCGGCCGGCGACCGCCGCCGGCGGCCAATGGCAACGGCCGGTCGCGGCGAAGTCGGTCGGCGACCGACGACCGTCACCGCCCAGCCGATGACTTTACAAGCCGTAATGTAATTCAGATTACGGAGGTTTTGGTTTGTAATCCAGATTACAAATCATCAACCTCTTTTATAATCGAGATTACATTACATTACAATTTTAAAGTTATTCCAAACAAAGAAATCCAACTTGTAATATAATCTTGATTACATTACAGGGTGGATTACACCCTACCAAACGCAGCCTTAATCCAAATCAAGATTAACCTTAATCCCCTCCCAAAGCAGATCTAATCCAAGTGGGAAATGTGATCCAAATCTACCATTGATTAATCTATTCGCCAATTCAATTCAATAGCAACCCCACTCCAAAATCAATCAAAAGCAAATCCAACTCATCCAAGCTCACGGTGGAACCCAAATCAGGAGCACACCACACTATGGAGATCCCAATTAACACCAAAAAATTAAAACAACTATCGATTCCTTACACCTGATCAAACTTTAAGCTAAACCACACCTAATGGTTGCTCATGACAACTTCAAGAATCAAACAGGGCTAAACCTAAAGTTCCCATCCAACACATCAACCACAGATCACACCAATAAGATCAAAGAACTATCTATCAACTCAATACAACTGAATTTATCACAAAACAAATCTGTGACCCAATCACATTTTATTCAATCCAATAGAATTCAAAAGCTCGCGGCAGGAGTCTTCACATCACAAATTCAATGAAACTAAGCTAATAGTGCAACCATACAGATTTGTTTTCCCCAACCTACCAATCGATCAACATCACCAGCTCACTCACACCACTCAGAATTGATCCACAGCTAACACCAAACCCAGGATTAGCAGCATGCTTCTAAATACCGAACAATCTATCAAGATGAATTCCCAACTTGAAGCCCAACCTTTCCCATAAGGTATTGCTACAACCCTTACCATCTAAATCAAACACACCCTCTACTATATACTAATCAAGGTTACAAGATCACCAAAAATCAAATCATATAAATTCAACGGTGATCTCAATCCGTAAAGCAAATTGGAAAAATCAAAGATCAATTGAGGAAGACTTACCAAGGGATTCGATCACCGGAGAAAGGAGGAAGAAGGAGAAGCTTCGACTGAGTCCCGATCGCGTGTAGAAGATAAGATTACGAGGATAAGAGGAAGGGAAGGATCGTTGCTCGGAGCTGCACAGGAAGATCGACGGCTACCCCCCCCCCCCCCCCCCGACCGACGGCGTTGTCAGTCTGAGAAGAGAAGAGGAATCGAGAGAGGGTGATGGCGGCCAATGATCACACGATCGGTTTCCCCCCTTCTTGTTAGGATCGCGGCGTCAAGTTAGAGGGGGGGTGAATAACACTTTTTCGATTTCGTCTTCCTACATGTTGTTAGTACGCAAGCGGAATAACATAAACTAACAACTAAGACGACACACTTATTTACGTGGTTCGGAGATAAAGCTCTTACTCCACGGCTGTCCGTAAGGTGGACGATCCCGATCTATCGGTGGATGACTCCCCGGATGCCCTCCAGCTAGCTCGTGTAGCTCCTTGTAGGTGGAGAAACCTCGCCACAACCCGAACGACACTTCTGAGCACAACAGATTACTAATGAACTCTAACCAAGCTCATTTTGTCAAGAACTCTCAGCCAAAACTAAGCTCCTTTAAATAGTGCTCAAGGCTGAGAAACCCGCTACCAGTCGACTGGTCCATTACCAGTCGACTAGTCCCACCTAAATTCGACCATTGCAAGCCCAACGTTCGAATTTCTAGCCACCACCAGTCGACTGCCCCATTACCAGTCGACTGATCTTTCTGTGGCATATACCAGTCGACTGCCCAGACACCAGTCGACTGATTCACTTCCCCACCTAAGGTTTCCCATTCCCGAGTACATTTCCCTCATCACTCGAACCCTAGGATTTCCTGAGTACAATTCACTCAGCACTTGAACCCTCACGACTCAGTTGACTCTTCACCAGCAACCTCGATCTGTTGCCTTCGCGCCCTCTTCGTCTTCGGCTCCCGTCCCTCATATGTGCACACAAGCCCTCGGCTTGTCTCCATGCCATCCTTCACCTATGCCTCGAAGTCCGTGTCCCTCAGCTCATCGCCCCTGCTCCAGCAGTCTTGATCTGTTACCTTCAAGCCCTCTTCGACTTTGGCCCTCGTCCCTTAGATGCGCACACAAGTCCTCGGCTTGCCTCCATGTCATCCTTCACGTACGCCTCGAAGTCTGCTTCCCTCGGCTCATCATCCCTGTTATATCCATGGTCCCTCGGATGCGCACACAAGCCGACGCCTTGCCTCCATGCCATCCTTCACCGTACCCGAAGCCGTCCAACTAAGTCCATGTATATCCTGTAAACTTGCACACTCAAATACACATATCAAAACACAAGGGTGAACCTAACTTAAACCCTTTGCCGAAACATCAAAACACATGGTCACTTCGAACCATAGATTGCCCCAACAATCTCCCCCTTTTTGATGTTTGGCAATCCGTTTAAGTTAGGGAAAATAAATAGCAAAAACAATGCTAATAACCATTTGGGCTTACACTGCTAAGGCTTCACCTTGGACTTACACCGCCAATGTATATGCAATGCAAATATGCATGGATCCTATCACAAGGCATCCCCAAACCTAACCTCCCCAAGAGTTAGGACTTTTACCAAAACGGGCTTTTTAAAACCTCTCTAAGGCTCCCCCTACATTGGACTTATAAATGCTTTTTAAGAACCTCACCAAGGTTCCCCTTACGCCAATAACGGAGCAACAATGCTCCCCCTTGACCTAAGCTCCTCCTAGGATTTTTTGCAAAGGCGTGTTTGGTTTTTCACTTAAACTCAACACTTCTCCCCCTTTGCCACACATCAAAAAGACACCAACAATTTTTCTCTTATTGGATCTTTTAACCCCTAATGATCATAAACACAGTGCACTAACCCCCTATAAGATTACACACTTGTTTTTCATCATTTTGACACCTTTTGACTGCTGAAAAACCATTTCAGCCTTGACCAGTCGACTGCCCCATCTACTAGTCGACTGATACTCTGAAAACCCCAATTTCAACATTTCTGACCCAATTTCAGAAATGCACCAGAAATTTCACAAATCTCTAAAAAATTTTAAATTTTGTGGAGAGGTTTGTGGTACCCATATCTACTTGGAAAAAATACATTCAACCATGTATCTATCACCATTCCCAAGATTGACATAAAACTCAAAACTAGCTAAATGGTTCAATTGAACCTTGACCTAAAGTCCTAGTTTTGACATCCTCTTGATGCCTCTGCCCATACCAACCCACAATGCATCCCTGACATTTGTTTATATGACATTTACACATCAAAAACTAATTTTCATGTAATATGTCCCCAATGTCATATTTCCATGCATGATACACAAATCCAATGTGTCAAAACCTTAGGATCAAGACTCCAAACTCATCTCTACATCCTTTGGCACACTCCATGACCCATCTAGACTTCCAAGAGAAATCCTCTCGGGATCCATAGACCATGGGATCCATAGACCATGGGCCCCAACTTGGCTCCTAGAGCTCCCACTAGAACTCTTAGCCTTAGCCACCTCCCTAGGTGACTCAACAAAAGTTAGACCACATCGGAATACCTCCGTTGACTCTTGGTCTACAACCCTAATCTTCTTAACCTTGGATCCCTTTGTAAGTACCCCTGGTTGATTTTGATGTGATCAACCGATTTAAGTTAGGTCCTGGTATGTTTAATCCCTCTGCTAAGTGTGCAGGAGCTTAGGTACGGAGGAAGTCGAGCGTAAGACGTAGCGGACGAGAAGGATTGTGCTGGGAAGTGAGCCGACGGGCTCGGTACAATCTGAGGGACGCGGAAGCTGCGGAATAGTACGCCGGTGGAGCGAGAAGGACGTGCACGGTGTCCGAGGGACGAGAAGCCGGGAGGAAGGACGCTCGAGGGGCGAAAGGCCGAAGTCGGGTTCGGGTGAGCCTAACTCTGGTTGGCCGGAAATCACCCAGAAGACGAAGAATCAAAAAGACTGGTCCAAGCGCCCAAAATAAAAGAGAAAATTATTTGGTACTGGTCCAAGCGCCCAAAAGAAAAGAGAAAATTATTTGGTGCCAAGAAGATTTGAACCTGTGACCCCACTACTAGATGTCTCCATACTTACCGAATGGGATAAACAGGTGATGTGAATAAGTTGATGTGAGCCGAAGATAAAGTTAATCACCTGCTGCGAATAGAAGCAAAGTTTTATTTAAACTTTATCTTCTAAAGGATAACCTTATCCTTTAATCAGATCTAATGGATACAGTTTAATCCCATCCAAGATTAACTGTCCAGATTATATCCATGAATCAACGACCAAGAGAAAATTCATCAAAAATTAACAATCCAGATTTATTCTCTTAGGCTATAAATAGGCTTAGAGATTTAGCTTTAGGAATCAATTATTTTATTCATTCTTGTAAAATCTCTAAAAGTCTAGCGTGCTATTTTTGTAAGGCTTCTCCGCCACAAGGAGATTTTTATTGAGCGTCCACTGCCTTGGAAGCAACGCCCTTAGTTGCGACCAAGTTTTTTTTAAAGACGAGTGTCTCCACTTTTTTATATTTTTTTCCCGTCTATTCACCCCCCTCTAGCCGGTCCAACCCGATCCAACAAGTGGTATCAGAGCCAAGGTCGCCGCAGAAGGACTAACCGCCGACTGCAGCAATTTCAAGAAAATAGTTGGAGCCGTAATCTACCCGCCGAAATTTGAGGGGGAGTTCGCGATGTGGAAACGCCGAATGCAGGTATTTTTTAAAACAGATATTGAACTGCTATTAATTATGAAAAATGAGTTTTCAGTTCCAAAAGACAACAACGACAAGGATAAAGAAATAGAGCCGTGAACTAAGAAGGAGCAAGCAGACTTTGTAGCAAACGGCAAAGCGGAATTTCATCTGCTAGCCGTTCTTCCCGCACAAGAAGTCAACCGCATCGGAAATTACAACTCGGCAAAAGAGCTCTGGGAAAATTTCCTGGAATTGCATGAAGGTACCTCAGAGGCAAAACTAGCGCGACGAGACCTTCTTCGAAGCCAACTGACAAACCTCCGAAAGGAGGATGAAGAATCAGTTGCGCATTTACACGCCAAGGTAAAGGAACTAATCACAGACCTTGAAAACCTCGGTGAAAAGGTAACAAGTCGGGACGCTCAAAGGTATGTCTTAAATGCGTTTCCGAGAACCCCGGAATGGACCTCGGTAATTGACGCTTAATTCATTTCGAAAGATTTAGCGGTAAGTACATTAGAGCAATTATTTTCTACTTTAGAACTTCACGAATCTCGTTTTGTAGAAAAGAATAAGAAAGCAGGCATCGTCGCACTGAACACAAGGAAGATCCAATTTGACGAAGAATCCTCGACTGACGACTAAACAACAAAAATGGTAAGTTCTTTTAAAAGTTTTTTTTAAAGCTAACAAATTTTCAAGAACGTAGAAAAGAAGACGGTCCCCAAAGAAGCGAATAATCAGATGCTACAACTGTAAAGAGGAGGGACACCTGAAGGACCAGTGTCCTAAACTCAAAAACCAGGCAAAGAAGAAAAAGGCATTGAAGGCCACCTGGGATGAGTCCTCGTCAGAAGAGTCGGAAGGTCAAGAATACGCGGGACTTGAGCTGATAGCAAATCATCAAGAAGGGAGCACTGATGAAGGGGGAGAGACATCAGAAGAAACCGACGACGAAGAAAGAACCTCGCTTTTCGAAAGCGACCCGGTAAGTGAGGTTTGTTTTCTTCCTCATGATCAGTTATATGCTGGAGTTAAAGCTTTGCTCAAATCTAATTGTAGATTAGAAAAAGAAAATTTAAAATTAAAAAATGAATTAACACTTACATCCTCGTCCGAAATTTTAAAAAATGAAAATGATAATTTTTTTTGGTTATTATATATGTGCGCATTTTTGTTTCTCTAACAAAAATTATTTTTTTTTTGCACAATTATGCTGTCTATCTATTAGAACTTCTTTCAAAATTTTTCGAATATTTTTTTCCCTCGAAATTTGAAATTAAGAGTTTAGGGGAAAGACTCATTACAATTTTTTTTCAAATTTTTCGAAGTATTTTTTCCAATTTTTTAAAAAATTTATTTTTCAAGAACTCTTATGTGTTGGTTTGCCATTTTTGGACTTGATTAACGAATTTAAAAAATTTTTTGTCCAAACTCATATCTTCATCTTCGACTTTAACAAAAATATTCAGATTTTTTTCGATTTTTTATGAATTGTTTATTGAAATATGTTTTTTTTAAATTCGATAGAAAAATATTTTGACCAGATCCAATTTTTTTCACTTAGAATATTTTTTTATCACACTCAAAAAAATTTTTTGGAACTCCTCATCAGCTGTGGATTTTATCAAAAAAAATTTTAGATTTTATTTAAGTCATTTAAAAATAATGGAATTAACATTGTAAAAATATGCCATTTTAAAATTTGAAAAATCTATGGCAATGTGATTTTTTTTCACTTAGAATATTTTTTATCGCACTCAAAAATTTTTCTTCTTCCCTAATTATATTTCCCCATTTTTTGATGTGATCAAAGGGGGAGAAATAGTATTAAGTTAAGGGGTAGTATTTTAATTTACTCGAAATTTAAGTTTTTTTGAACTTAAACTGTTTACATTATTATGTATGTTTTTTTATTTTGATTACCCTAATTTAACTCGGATTGATGCACATCAAAAAGGGAGAGATTGTAAGTACCCCTGGTTGATTTTGATGTGACCAACCGATTTAAGTTAGGTCCTAGTATGTTTAATCCCTCTGCTAAGTGTGCAGGAGCTTAGGTACGGAGGAAGTCGAGCGTAAGACGTAGCGGACGAGAAGGATTGTGCGGGGAGGTGAGCCGACAGGCTCGGTACAATCCGAGGGACACGGAAGCTGCGGAAGAGTACGCCGGTGGAGCGAGAAGGACGTGCACAGTGTCCGAGGGACGAGAAGCCGGGAGAAAGGACGCTCGAGGGGCGAAAGGCCGAAGTCGGGTTCGGGTGAGCCTAACTCTGGTTGGCCGGAAATCACCCAGAAGACGAAGAATCAAAAAGACTGGTCCAAGCGCCCAAAAGAAAAGAGAAAATTATTTGGTACTGGTCCAAGCGCCCAAAAGAAAAGAGAAAATTATTTGGTGCCAAGAAGATTCGAACTTGTGACCCCACTACTAGATGTTTCCATACTTACCGAATGGGATAAACAAGTGATGTGAATAAGTTGATGTGAGCCGAAGATAAAGTTAATCACCTGCTGCGAATAGAAGCAAAGTTTTATTTAAACTTTATCTTCTAAAGGATAACCTTATCCTTTAATCAGATCTAATGGATACAGTTTAATCCCATCCAAGATTAACTGTCCAGATTATATCCATGGATCAACGGCCAAGAGAAAATTCATCAAAAATTAACAATCCAGATTTATTCTCTTAGGCTATAAATAGGCTTAGAGATTTAGCTTTAGGAATTAATCATTTTATTCATTCTTGTAAAATCTCTAAAAGTCTAGCGTGCTATTTTTGTAAGGCTTCTCCGCCACAAGGAGATTTTTATTGAGCGTCCACTGCCTTGGAAGCAACGTCCTTAGTTGCGACCAAGTTTTTTTTAAAGACGAGTGCCTCCACTTTTTTATATTTTTTTCCGTCTATTCACCCCCCTCTAGCCGGTCCAACACCCTTGTCCTTAGTTAAGACATTCTTCTTGCTTTTAAATGGCATACCCATGCCATTTTTGAACTTCCCCTCCTTGCCATAGTTATATGCTACTCTAGCATATTTCTTTTCTTTGGCACCGGAGACCTTAGATCAGTATCCTAGACCCGATCTATCATTGTTGGTTTTAGACCACCAACACCTATCTAAACCCCTTAGATCTAATAGTGAATCTATCTAGGGTTTTCTCTAACCTATCAAGCTTTGCCCTCAAGCCTTGATTTTTCCTTTCTAGGTTATCAAACCTAGAATCAACATGTCCACCTTGGACATTCCTAGACCTACCCATTCTAGGCATGTGTTTTCCCTTCTTGGGATTAATGCCTTGGTCCTTAGGTCTTGGATTTATCATGATGCATGATTTTCCTAGGATTTTGATCTACAATATTAACCCTACTCCTATCATGATATTTAAATCCAAAATTATACATGGGTAAATAATTAACATTTTATTTCTAGCATACATGGAGGAGTTTAAATTTGAATTACATTTAAACTTAAAGTTAGAGATTACCTCCCTTTCCCTTGTAGCTCCCCCTTGATGTGACCTTCTCTTCTTCTCCTTTTTCTCCCATTTCCTCAAATGCTCAAATTTCTTGAGTTCTCCTTTCCTTGAGCATTTTGTGTGGTAGTGTCCTAGCTCACCACACGTGAAACATCTTATATGCCTCTTATTCTTCTTTTCTCCATCCCTACACTTTATGTTAGTTTTCAAACTATTTGAATTGAGTTTAGAGTTTACCTCCTTTTTCTTACCCAATGACACTTATCCTTGTAGTGTTCCTTTTCATTGCTCCCAAAGCAAATAATGTGATCTTTTGATTTTGCCTTGGTGGAGGTGGGAACTTCTTCTTGATCCAATATCAAGGGTGGTCTCTCCTCCCCTCAATCCTTGAAGTGAAGACCTCTTCTTCTTCCCTTGATGAAGTGGATGATCTTTCGCTTTCTTATGTCACTTCACTTGAGGAGATGGATGTCTCTTTTTCTTTTTCCTCTTTTTCCTCTTCTTCGGATGTTAAACTTCTTTCTTCATCCGATTGATCATCCTCCTCTTCTTGGACCATTAAGCTCACTTCTTTGGCTCTCCCACTAATTGAGTTTGTGTAGGATTTTCATGGAATGCTACATCTTGTTCCATAACTCATGTGCACTTTGATATTCACCTACACCACTAATTACATTGTTAGGCAAAATATTAACTAAAATTGAAATTACCGTTTTGTTTGCCTTTGCTTGTTGCTCCTTATTCCAATATCTTGGCCGAAGCTTTTTCCCGTGTTTATCTTTGGAACTTCAAATGGCTCTTCAAGCGCAATCATGTAGTTCCAATTCATGCCAAACCAAGTCTTCGTCCGCATCCTCCAATAGTCGAAATCTCGCGATCATAGGGAGGTGGAACGTTAATGTCATCACCTAACTTTTCTTCAATCATCATCTTCTCTAGCATTCTAACTCTCTCGGCGGTTAGTCCGTAGATGAGCGCACTAGGCTCTGATACCACTTGTTAGGATCTCGGCGTCAAGCTAGAGGAGGGGGGGGTGAATAGCACTTTTTTGATTTCATCTTTCTACACGTTGTTAGTGCGCAAGCGGAATAACAAATCACATAAACTAACAACTAAGACGACACACCTATTTACGTGGTTCGGAGATAAAACTCCTACTCCACGGCTATCCGTAAGGTGGACGATCCAGATCCGTCGGTGGATGACTCCCTGGATGCCCTCCGGCTATCTCGTGTAGCTCCTTGTGGGTGGAGAAACCTCGCCACAACCCGAACGACACTTCTGAGCACAAAAGACTACTAATGAGCTCTAACCAAGCTCATTTTGTCAAGAACTCTCATCCAAAACTGAGCTCCTTTAAATAGTGCTCAAGGCTGAGAAACCCGCTACCAGTCGACCGGTCCATTACCAGTCGACTATTCCATTACCAGTCGACTGGTCCCACCTAAATTCGACCGTTGCAAGCCCAACGTTCGAATTTCCAGCTATCACCAGTCAACTGATCTTTCTGTGACATGACTGCCCAAACACCAGTCGACTATCCACTTCCCCACCTAAGGTTTCCCCTTCCTGAGTGCATTTCCTTAGCACTTAAACCCTAGGATTTCCTGAGTACAATTCACTCAGCACTCGAACCCTCACAACTCAGCTGACTCTTCACCAGCAACCTCGATCTGTTGCCTTCGCGCCCTCTTCGTCTTCGACTCCCGTCCCTCAGATGCGCACACAAGCCCTCGGCTTGCCTCCATGCCATCCTTCACGTATACCTCGAAGTTCGCGTCCCTTGGCTCATTGTCCCTGCTCCAGCAGCCTTGACCTGTTGCCTTCAAGTCCTCTTTGACTTTGACCCTTATCCCTCAGACGCGCACACAAGCCCTCAGCTTGCCTCCATATCATCCTTCACGTACGCCTCGAAGTCTGCTTCCCTCGGCTCATCATCCCTGCTATATCCATGGTCCCTCGGATGCGCACACAAGCCGACGACTTGCCTCTATGTCATCCTTCACCGTACTCGAAGTCGTCCAGCTAAGTCCATGTGTATCCTGTAAACCTGCACACTCAAATACACATATCAAAATACAATGGTGAACCTAACTTAAACCCTTTACCAATACATCCAAACACATGGTCACTCCGGACCATAGATTGCCCCAACACTTCCTTGGCTACATGTCTCAGTGGCTCCTGGTCGTACGGTAGTGGCTGGATCAACTTTGGCGAAGTGACTGGCGCTTATATATATATATATATAATCAGAAAATTAAACAAAAGGCTCCCGTAAACCTTTCTAAAAAGTTCCAAAAAATTTTTCAAAATTTTCTATAAGGTTATTCAGGGTTCGCGTCCCATTTAGAAAAAAATTCTTATAAAATACGTCGTAACTGAGAATCAAACCATAAATGCTTGGGATGATAACTATTCGTCCTTCCGCTGCACCATAACCTCGAGGGCAAAAAAAAAATCAATCTAAGCTCTTCGTTTTAGTTGAAACAATGATCTATCGATTCCTAAAGTTTTTTATAATTCAAAGTCAAAAATCATTTATGATCTCAATTTCTTGTAATATTTAACATTCTTATATATATTCATTCTGATCTAAATAATCATCATAATTAGCTAATAAAATAATATTTTTATTTTAATTAATGAAACATGAAAGAATAAAGGAATAACTTACGCCTTTTGAAAGACGGTTGCTTTTGAGAAAAATAAAAAAGAGAAGATAGAGAGGAAAAAGCAAAAAATAAGAGCTTTATCTTCTTCATTAGCAAGCTTGACTAGTTTCGGTGAGCTTGACAACAACACAAAGAAAGCAGGACATTGCTATTCTTGTAATGCTAATAAAATCCTAAAAAATACGAGAAAAGGAAGAATATGCGAGGGTTGATCTTGTTGCTGAAAGAGGTCAGTGGCTGATGCTACGTTTCTTCCTTGTTGGATAAGAGAAAGGAAAAAGAAAAGAGAATTCTTGTGCTAGAGAAGAGGAGAGGAAAAAAATTATAATTTTATTACCGTTGGAGAGAAAGAAAGGAGAAGTAAATAGGGAAGAAAATAAGAGAAAAATAAAAGAAAGGATGGACAAAGGGGTAGCATATGTGATCTCGGGACAGCTTACGTGTAGCCTGGCCTGGCAGCCTGGCGCCTTGACAGTAGGAGATAGATTCGTGGGCTTCGGAAGCCTATGGGATATAAGGCTTATATGAGCAGCTCGGCCTGGTTCCCTCGAGAACGAGAAGGGATAGACCCTAGTAAAAGGCAGTCATCGAGATTAAGGGGGTGGGAAGCCCCCAAAAGGCTCCCGAGTCTAGGAAGGCCTGGGTCGGGAGGACCGAGTCCAAGAAGACTTGATTCACAGCGCCACTGAATCTCAATTCTCCCGAGTCAGGGAAATCTCAAACTTAAAGCATCTTGAGGACATATGCAGCTATACACTCACACACCACTCGGCTCAGTGTCCCCGATCGGACACGTGCGACCTACTTTCCTCAGAATCGGCCTAACCGAGCGTCCAGACTATCACGGGCCCGCCCCGTGCCCCTCTTGCCTCGGCTCCCATCCGACGCGTGGCGGCCCACGCTCCTGGGGTAAGCCCAAGCCAGAGGAGACTTTACTTGATATATCACCGAATCACACCAGCACTCTAGGCCTCAGTCGGCCTCCTCCTTCTGTGCCCTTAGTCGGCACCGCTGCTCTACGCCCTCAGTCGACCTCCTCGTTCTATGCCCTCTGTCAGCACCGCTGCTCTAGAACCTCAATCGGTCTTCTCATCCTGTGCCCTCAGTCGGCACAGCTGCTCCAGGCCCTCAGCGACCTCCTCATCCTGTGCCCTCAGTCGACACCGCTGCTCTAGGCCCTCAGTCGGTCTCCTCATCCTGTGCCCTCAGTCAACACCACTGCTCTAGGCTCTCAGTTGGCCTCCTCGTTCTATGCCCCCAGTCGGCATTCGTGTTTGAGGTATTGTCGTGATTCACCAGAACAATCACTCCCTGACACAGGACTAGCAGAAGGATTATGGGGTCGACGCATGTATGACATCATTCCGACATTAATCGCAAGTATCTCGCTGACGCCATGATCTTCCTGCCATATCCTGACCCCCCGTACTGCGACCACATACCTCTGTGTCAGGCCGAGCGGCGCCCGACGACGCTAGCCTTTAAGTTGTCAGTGTCTTTTTCCTTATTTCGGTATGCGACACATTACTCTACCATATCTGGGTATGCCTTGCCCTGTCCTCGCTACGAGACAAAAGGTGGCAAGCTGGGCAGCAGCTGTCAGCTTCCTCGGCTATATAAGCCTCTCCACTCCACACACCCTAGGTACGCGCAATAGTGCAATTTTACTGTTCTATTGCTTTCCTTTTGCTCTTCCACTACCGGGGACTGACTTGACCGTCCGAGCGCCTTGCCGGGGACTTTTCCTGGCGGGTTCTAACGGTCTTTGTCTTCCGGGCCAGGAGCGAACACCGGAGCCCGCGTCGGTAGCTCATGATTTTCAAGAGATCATCTCATCCTTGGGAGTCCACCTCGCCTCGCGACAGGATCAATACGGTATGACTGGTTGCAATGTGCGTATGAAAGAAAAGGGAGAGAAAAAATTGAAATAGAAGATTTATTTATATCATATTTCGTATAAAATCAGTCTAACTCGTTTAAATTTAAACATAGTTTAATTAAAACTTCACTAAGTCAATTTCAAATCAATCTTGATTAGTACTAATATAATCTTGATCTCCGCACTTACTTGTTGGATTTAGTTACAACCCGATTCAAGTTTAATTTAACACTCCAGTACTTCGCATCCTATAATTTAGTTCATCTCTTTATTATTTTATATTTCATTTTTAAAATTCATATTGAATATTTTAAATCATAATATTTTTTAATAAAAGTCGTCTAATAAATAATTTAAGTCATGAGTTGATGAATCAATCAATTAAGGTGGCAGGGATAGCTTTCGATATTATTATTTTTAATCAAAATGTGAGTGCAGGCCTACCGTTTGCTCATGATCATTGATTGTGGCTAGTGCACGCCTACCTTCTGGCCATGAAATCGCGACCAAGCCTAGATCGTGATCGACCACGCCATAAGATTGTGACAATCACCTTCTGAAGTTAGTTACGATTTCATAGGCTAATCGAGTATAATTAAGATGGTAAAAAATTGATAGATTATCATTAAAAATTTTAGATTCGAGTCACGGGGCTAGTGAGACATAAATTCCTATATCCTATGTAAAAAATCTCTCCCTTTAACCTTTTATCTTTAATCTCTTACCTTCTCCATCACCGTAATTTATCTTTTCCGTGTTAGTCCTGAGACAAATTAACAGGAGCGCTGAGAATGAGCATTTCATTTTTTTTTCACTAGTTACAATTTTATAGTTAGAGGGTCGGGATCGGCAATCACATTTTCGATGTCGGGTAGTTGTGTTCATCAATCGCAGTCTCTAAGTCACAATTTGTTTGTTTTTTTTTATTTTTTTTTTCTTTGGAGAAAGATGACAATTCATCTAAAGACAAAATTGGCTAAAGAATTTCCACTTCATTAACGTAATCCATGATCTGGGCCGGTAGTTGTTGGTTGAGTCGTTCAACTTCCCCAAACCCCAAAGCCACGCGGTCACGCTGAGTCTACCTTTGTTACGTCTTGTTCAAACTGCATCTACTGTATCATTTGTTGAATTGGTTGACTTCATATTTATTTCACACATGCAAACACGGGAAAAACAATGGTTCTAGAAGTAGTTCACACGTCATTGACCTAGTTAATTAGTTGCAGAAATAAAATTGTCCACCTAACATTCATACATATATGATTAATCGATCGAATACGATCTAGTTGACATAGTTGACTCGTATTGTTTACTAAGTTATTCGAGTTTAATTTAATTAGAGTTACTACGCGTGTTTGACCGCCGCAGTCCGACACAACATAGCTTATCACGAATTAAGCTAGATGGGAAAGGGTTGAGCTTGTGTCTAACACATATATAATCACATGGCACAAATTGACAAACGCCTCACACCATGACAATTGACCAAGTTATCATATAATTCTTATTAATGTTTTTGCGCGATTGATCAAGTTATCATCTGATAACTAATAAACACATGCGTTCATATCTAACTAAAAGTTTTTTTAGATGAGGTAATCATTTTTTAATGCTTTAAGCAACTTTACTATGTGATCCTGTCGATAAGCGGAGAGGGCTCTCATTCGAATGATTGGGTCGGATTAAGATGACTCGAGTTACAACAACGTGTGGGTTGGGGTCGAACTCAAAGATTGACAGGGCAAAAGTGAGTCGGGTCGGACCAGGACGGGAACAAAAGAAGTGGAGAAGAAAATACCAGCAACCGGAACCCCTTTTCTGAAGCACCAAGGGGGCTTTATATATATAGGGGAGGAAGAGGCCCCTGTCTTGTCAAGGCTGTCTTGTCTCATTAAAAACTGACCAGCTGACAGACTGATCTTTTGACAGCCTTAATTGTCCTGTGGGTCAGTCACAGCCGCCTAGAGGTCTATCCAAGATGTCACATTTATCCTTATTAATATCTGATGCTATGACAAGTCATGATTATGACAGGTGTCTTTTCCTTGGCTTTTCTTACTAGGCGCGATGACTGACTCCATAAGGATTGGCCGAGAAGGTCAACGGGTTGGCTGGTCGGGTTGGCGGGTTAGCCGATCGGGGTCGGGGTCGACGGGTCGGTCGGGAATGTTGGCAGATCGGCCGGTCGGGTCGGCGGGTAGCCAGTCGACGGGTCGGCCGGTCGAGGTTGGCCGGTAGGGGTTGGCCAGTCGGGGTCGGCAGGTGCCAGGTCGACCGGGAATGTTGGCGGATCGGCCGGTCGGGTCGGCGGGTAGCCGGTCGACGGGTCGGTTGGTCGGAGTCGGCGGGTAGGCAGGTCAGCTGGGAATGTTGGCGGATCGGCCGGTCGGGTCGGCGGGTAGCCGGTCAACGGGTCGGCCGGTCGGGGTTGGCTGGTCGGCCGGTCGGGTCGGCGGGTAGCCGGTCGACGGGTCGACCGGTCGAGGTCGGCCGGTCGGCTGGAGGGGTCGGCTGGTTGGGTCGGCGAGTAGCCGGTCGACGTGTCGACCGGTCAGGGTCGGCGGGTTGGTCGGTCGGGGTCGACAGGTCGGTCGGTCGGCGGGTTGGCCGTTTGCTGCGAAGAGCAGCCGATTGTCCCTTAGCCACATAGAGCGACAGATCCATTAATTCTCTTTGCCAGCTCAACTTGTCAATTTGGTCTTTTTTTTAGGGGTCCTATTATATCTCCCTGGATCACCATGTTTTAAATATTATAAATTATTGACCAGATTTAATACTAATAAGGGTTGGCACAATTAAGAACAACAACTCGATAAGAGTTAGGTCATATTAAGATTAAATCAATCAAATATAAGCTTGATGTATCTTGCACGTTGATACCTCTAGTTTTGTCCATTTGTTGACAATATCTAAGCAATTTGATTAAATCAATTACCAAATTAGCTTGTTCGTATCGACTTCAAGTAAGTGAAATTTAGTCGATTAAAAAGTAAACAATCATCATTCAATTAATCCAAAATACTAGGGATGATAATTCCCCCCAAATCCAATAGGAAATTCGACATCCATCCGAATGAAAGAGAATATAAAGAGAAGTTTTAAACCCGATTAAATAATCGAGTATTCGAGTATAAGTATTTTTAGGTTCGGATATGAAAACGGATATGGAAAAATCCTACTCATGTTCATGTGCGTGCGCACGCGCCCGCCTGCTGCACATGGGAGGTGTGCACGCGCGTCACCCAGGCTAACCCTGCTATATATATCCTTGTTTTTTATTGCAAAAGAAAAATTTTAGCCCGTTTCCCGTTTCAATGAAAAACTTAGTTATTTACCTCTTTATCTAGTCATTAACACGTTTCTTATCTTTTTTCCATTAGAAACTTTTACTTGATTGAAAGAGCATGAGACGAGGAAGAGACAAGTACTACAACAATTCAATAAATAGTTCATTGAAATATATATTTTTTTTAAAATAGAGAATTAAAGGTAATAATATGATGATGGGTAGGATATAAATATTCGATCCTCCGACGGATATGAGGATGTGGGTAAAAGTTAAATACCCGATGGTATGAAGATGAGAATGAGGATGACTATAATAGATAGTATGTATATGGAAAATATAAAATTCGACTCAAATCCAATTCAATATCATCCCTATAAGATACAATATCAATCAAATATAAATCAATCATTGGTTACCTTAACCAATCGACCAAATCATTGGGTTAGACGATCTTGATTAGTTGTCCTAGAGACTCAAAATATAGTCACTCTAAGCTTCCCAGTGAATTCAATCAAGTTGATCAAATCAAATATTATCATAACTTAGCCCCCAATTAACTAGAATTATCTCAAGCATTATGATTGACTCTCAATATTTTTAGTGATAATAATATTTTGTCCTTAAAAATGAATGTAGTTACAACCTTTTAAAATTGATGTATTCGGGGAAAATATGTCGGGGTAAAGCACCTCCTTTACTACCCCTACACAATGATCTCTCTCAATGGGCCCTGCTCGAGCCTATTTCTCCACATCTCCGTGCGAACATGACGCTCATCAAGGGCACTACTCTAGCTAGCTCTTAGTGCGGACATGACGCATGCAACAAGATGTTGTGCGGGTTAGCTTTCCGTTCCTCTCTCTCGCTACGACTCCCACGTACTGTCGTACCTTGAGATTTTTGTCGAGCTGGCCTTCTTCAACCTCAACCTCCAATAGTTTTTGGCAGGTGCAATATCGACCCTAGCGTTCTATCGGTCATACCAAATGTACGACCCAATTATCGTCATCCCTAGCGCCCTATCTCACTCTGTGCGAACAGTTGACTCGCAGCGCTTTGCTCATGTGGTCGTCTATGTGGCTTGCGCTCAATTTGCAAGTCCCATGTGTTGATGAATTGACCTCTGGTCAAAGTTAACCAAGCTCGAGTTAGACTCGAGTTTGGATTTCGATATTTGATCAATATGCTAACTAGTCGAGTGAGACATCAAGTAGGTAAAAATTGACCGAATATTTGACAGTTGATCAATATGTTAAGTTGATTGAGCGAAAAGTTACGTGAGTCAAGATTTATCAGATAATTGACAAGATATGAAAAGTTCAAGTCGAAAGTATTAGGACCCATATATGCTAAAGGGGAGTGAAAAGCTTCAATTGCTTCTCTCAATCTTGTCATTATCGTTGTTTGAATGCATAACGGAAATCTTGATTCAAACTTGAGTCCACATGTACTACACTTGGATTTTAGTTTATATTCACATCTCTGAGGAGACTAATCTAAGTGTCAATACCAGCTATCATGTCCACTATGAACACTCTCCTTTTTGAAAACTTTTTGGAGGTGGAGAAGTCTCATACAAGCTTATTCCTACAAGAACACAATAAGAAATGTAAACAAGATTACAAAAGAAATTGAAAATGACTTCACAATGAATAACCTTGCTTTGCTTGCTATTTTCTTTCTTTGGATTGTCTTTTGGTGGTAGGAAATATAACAACATTTTCCCCCCAAACTCTCATGAATCGACGCTTTGTAATCTCCACGAAATCCCATTTTCTAGGGTTACTTTCAGGCTGAAAAATAACTTCTAAACGATTGGCCTTACCCCCTTTCATAATCGATTATCACGTCAGATCTAACTATTCAAACCTATAAAATGACTCTTTTTCGCCCGACCAATCGATTAGAGAGTCATACCAATCGATTGCCAGCTTCCAATTCATTAACTCAATCGATTTCAAAGCTTTCTGTTCACAATACTGCTAATCAATTAGCCTAATCGATTGACAAGGTTGAATCGATTAGGACAATTGATTCGATAGACTTTTATTTCCTTGCAATACTTCTATTAATTGATTGCCTTAAACACAATCGATTGATATCCCGATCCTACTGTGCTTCCAAAAAAAGCTCTCGATCAATTACATCAATCGATTACTCGAGGCCAATCGTTTAAACCAATCGATTGCTCAAGTATAAACTCTGAATTTGAGTGTAGGGTTATTCCTTTTCCCAAGATTTTGTCATTTGTGACTTGTTGGAACTTCTCGTTATCTACCATCTGATCAACCTTGACCTGTCAGAGTTTCTTCACCAAGTGTCCGGTCAAACTTTGACCCACTTAGACTTTTCTCTTGTTAAATTTTCCGTTGGACTTTCGATCACTAAGTATTCGATCAACCTTTGATTTACTTGAATTTTTCTCTTGCCAACCTTCCCATTAGACTTTCTCATCAAATGTCCGGTTAACTTTTGATCCACTTGGACTTTCCTTTTGCTAACCTTCCCGTTGGACTCCCGATCACCAAGTGTCTAGTCAACCTTTGACCTATTTGGACTTTTCTCTTGTCAACCTTCCTGTTGGATATTCGATCACCAAGTGTTCGGTCATCTTTAACCCACTTGGACTTTTCCTTGCCAACTTCCAATTAGACTTTCTATATCGTCAAGTATTTGGTCAACCTTGACCTATTTAACTTCTCTCTCATATATTAATCAAACATTTAAATCCAAGATCGAATCAATCCGAACTTAGACAACATGGTCAACCTTAACCGGAAGTTGATTGCACTAACAGGAAGTCCAACAGCGAATTGACATGTGACGAAAAGTCTAAGTGAGTCACAGACTCACGGTTGATCGGATACTTGGTGATAGGAACTCTAACATGCTGGGCTTGGAAGGTTGCAAACATAGTCCCAGATTAAAAATGCATGAGAAAGATCATAGGCTTATAAGGGAAAGATATCTCCATTGGTATAAGACTTTTTGGGTAGAGCCCAAGAGCAAAATCATGTGGGCTTAGGCCTAACAAGATTTGGATCCGTGGGAGAAGGCTTCAGTGACGATTTAGCTCAAGATTTCGCCGGATGCAGAGTTGTTCGTGGGTTTCGGCAGATCTGTGATTTGAGCTTTTGGATCTGATCGCGTGCCATTTCCATCCATTTGAGTCATCTGTAGGGGTCCTAGGATGAGCTCAGATGATTTCCAAATCATCTTCGTAACCCTTCGCATTGAGATCTAAGAGTTTGAATTGGAATTGTCCAGCTGCGTGCAGTTTTGAGCAGATCTGAATTGGAGCCATTTTTCCACTGATTTGCGAGTTGAAGGAGTTCTTGGCTTGCCCTTGCGTGACGAACAAGGTGGTCTTGAAACATGGGAAGGATCGAGGCTTAGTTCTTACTGTTTTTCTTGTTTCCTAGCTGTAATTTCAGTTTCCGCAAATTAGTTCCTGTTCTGTCTTGTATCAGCTATTTCATTTTCGTTTCTGAATTTTTCAAGCTTTAATTAGGTTCTATATTGCAAGTAGATTAGTTAGTGAACTTGTTCAGTGATCAATTGTATGCGAATTCAGTGAATCTTTAGTTTATAGCTTGCATTTCAATTCTATTTTCATTGTATCAGCCCTGTCTTCTGCGTGCCATTTACAGTTTCAGTATTTTGATCAGTTTACTTAGTGCTTTCGTATCACTTCCGCATTCATTTGTTATTAAAACAGCATTTGAATTAGATAGATAGATGGTTAAGTGATCAAGTACATTTTATCTTAGTTTGATTTTCCACTCAGAAATTCTGTCAATTTTCAGTTTGTATCCTTGCGTATCAGTTTTTTTCTTTCTGCAATTCTTCAGTGCCAATCTCTGTCAATTCTCAGTTGTAATTGCTGTAATTTCGAGTCAAGTAAACCTTAGTTTCTCTATTTCTTGTCTGAACAATGGATGATGCATTCATATCTAGCTTGCTTTGTTAGGTTTGTTCTGTATTAGGACTGCTTTCTGCAATTCTGTAATGTTTCTGCATTTTCTTGTTCTGCACTGTCCAACACTTCATTTCTAAAGTTTCTGCCTTTAATTCTGTGTATTAGATCCTTGATAGCATAGCTTTCCAAGCTGAGTTGATCGGCTACAATTTCTGCAGTTAATCTCAATTTTTTTTTGGCACATAAGTTTTCTTATTCCTCTTTGCATCAAGTTGTTTCATTATCTCATCTTTGTATCAAGAAGAGTTTTGGCAGTGTTAGGTACCAAATTAAGTGTGTTAGTGAGCTGGGAATAAGTTGTTTCATGTATGGCTTGTGTCTGAATTCCAATTCTCATTTCGGCACTAGTATCAAGTTTCAATTCTTCAATTAGCTTTTAAGTTTTGGGCTTAAATTCCAATGTAAATTCAACATTGTTTTGATTCACTTGCTTAGTACTTCGCTGCATTTTAATTTAGAGATAGTTTTCCAATTTCAGATAAGTTGTCTTGGTTAGTTAGATTTCCTATAGGGTAAGTTTTTAATTGCTATTCCCTTGTTTAGTCACTTGGTTAATTTTTTCCTTCCTTTCCATTTCTTTCTATTGCATTTTCTTGTCTATTCGAAACCAAACCCATTTCTTATTTGAAACCCAAAAATATTACGACACATAAACTCGAGTACGAATCGAACAACTTGAACTAGCCCTTGGAAAAATACGACCTGTGGCCCCTTTACTACGCTTTTATTCTTCGATTGCAAAAAGGGTTTCCAGCATTTACAAATATTCTAAATTTATGGACCCACATTCGTGACAGTCTATTTTGGGTCCATCAGTCATATGAGTGAAATATTGACCTCGAACAAAGGAAGTGGGGCCTCCCTTGTCCAGATCAAGAGGACCAGATAATAGGTAGAAGTCCTAGTAGATCGAGGGGTAGGAAGAGCTGGTGGGCCGAGGATCGGACGTCAAGTGGATAGGCTTTTTGCTAGGGGGGCTTGTTGTCCTTTGGTTGAGAGGGGGGGGGGGGGGGAATTGTGAAGGATCGATTGTGTTTGCTAGAGGGGGGGGGTGAATAGCAATTCTCGAACCCCTTTCTTCCTACACGGTTAGTCGCACAGCGGAATATACAATAAACAATAAGAAAAATACTAACCAATGCTAACACGGAAGATTTACTTGGTCTCCACCCCGGACGGGTGACTAATCCAAGAATCCGTCGATGGATTACTCCCCGGATAACCTCCGGCTAACTCTGTCGCTTCTTGTGGGTGGAGAAACCTCGCCACAACACCTTGACACCACTTGAGCACAAAGACTACTATCTTGCCTTTAACCAAGACAAGATTCGTCGAGAATCTCAGCCACCACGAGGTCCTCTTTAAATAGGACTCGGGCTGAAACCCTCGCCACCAATCGACTGCCAATTTACCAGTCGACTAGTCTAGCCTTAATTGCTAGCCAACGACTAGTTTTCGGGGTTACCAGTCGACTGTCATTTTACCAGTCGACTGGTACAGCCTCGAAATCATTCTGTGAGTTTTATTAGTCGACTACCTCCCAGGTAGTCGACTGCCCCACTCACACACCTAGGGTTTCCCTTCTCGAGTACACTTCTCTCAGCACTCGACCCCTAGGATTCCCCGAGTACAATCACACAGCACTCGTACCCTCACGACTCGACTGACTCCTTATCCGCCGCCTCGACTATTGCTTTCGCGCCCTCTTCATCTTCGGCTCCCGTCCCTCGGATGCACGCAAGCCTCCAACTTGCCTCCATGCCATCCTTCATGCATGCCTCGAAGTCCGCGCCCATCAGCTCATCGTCCCTGCTCTCCAAGGTCCCTCGGGTGCACACAAGCCTCCAGCTTGTCTCCAAGCCACCCTTCACCGTACCGAGGCCATCCAGTCAAGTCCATATGTGTAACATGTACAACCTGCACACTCAACATACACATATAAGAACACAAGGGTAAACCTAACTTAAACCCTTTGCCCAAATATCAAAACACTTGGTCACTCCAGACCACAGATTATCTCAACAAATTGTTGGGTCTGTATGGTTGCAAATATAGTTCCACATTGAAAACACACGAGAAAGATCATGAGCTTATAAGGAAAAGATATCTCTATTAATATGAGGCCTTTTGGGTAGGGCTCAAGAACAAAACCATGAGAGTTTAGGCCAAAAATGGATAATATCATACAATTATGCAGATATCTAAATTTTTTTAATCCCAATACAACAGGTACATGATAAGATGAAAGTTCAAGTGGGTCATGATTTGACTGAACACTTGGCAATTGGAAGTCCAACATGGAGTTGACATGAGGCGCGAAGTCCCAACAAGTCAAAGTTGACTGGATGCAGACGATAATGAAGTTTTGATAAATAAAGGTTAATATGATGTTAGGCAACGAGGAAGTTCTGGTAGACCAAGATTAACCAGATGCTAAGCAACAGAAAGTCTCAGTAGGTTAAGATTTATCAGATGTCGGGTAAAGAAAGTCCTAGTATATTGAGGTCAATTAGATACCAGACAAGATTCGAATTCGACTTTGATAAAATTGAAACATGAGTATTAGTTGATTAAGAGGGTGTATCAATTGATTAATAGATGCAACCCCCCTGTTGAAGCAATCTATGGTCCGTGGGACCATGTGTTTTGATGTTTAGGCAAAGGGTTTAAGTTAGGTTTACCCTAGTATTTGATATGTGCATTTGAGTGTGCAGGTTTGTAGGATACACATAGACTTAGCTGGATGGCTTCGGGTCCGTTGAAGGATTGCACGAGGAGATAAGCCATGGGCTTGTATGCATCCGAGGGACCGTGTACAAAGTAGGAATGATAAGCCGAGTGAAGCGCACTTAGAGGCATACGCGAAGGATGGCAAGAGGATGAGCCGCGGGCTTGTATGCATTCGAGCGTCGAGAGCCAAAGTCGAAGAAGACTTGAAGGCAATAGGTCGAAGCTGCAAAGGAAGAGTCAGCTGAGTCGTGAGGGTCCAAGTGTGAGAGAATTGTATTGGGGAAAGGAAACCCAAGGTTTAGGTTCGGGCAGTCGACTAGTATGAGATCAGTCGACTGATGGAGCTCGCAGAAAGATCAATCGACTGATTTTCTGTGTAGTCGACTGGTGTCGGCTGGAATTCGAATGTTGGGGCTGTAACGTTCGAATTCAGCTGAGAGCAGTCGATTGGTGTTGACACTAGTCGACTGATAACGGTTAGTTCAACCACGAGCTCTATTTAAGAGAGGTTGGTTTGGCTGGCTAGGGTTGATGAACTTAGCTTTGGTTAAAGGCCAATTAATAGTCTTTGTGCTCAAGAGTGTTGTCAAGGTTGTGGTGAGATTTCTCAACCCACAAGGAGCGACACAAACTAGCCGAAGGTCTTCCGGGGACTAATCCATTGACGGATAGGGATCGTCCACCTTACGGACAGCCGTTGAGTAGGAGCCTTATCTTCGAATCACATAAATGGTTCGTGTTAGCGATTATTTTTATTTGTAGTTTGTATTTCTGCTTGTGCACGCTAACACTTGTAGGAAGAAACGACGCATTGGGGGCAACGGGCTATTCACCCCCTCTAGCCGGTCCATCGATCCCCAACAAGTGGTATCTGAGTCGGGGTCGTCTACGGACTAACCGCCAGGAGAGTAAAGAGCTAGAGGAAATGGCGGTCGAAGAAAGATTAGGAGACGACATCAACGTTCTCCCTCCCTACCACCGCAAGAGCTTCGACTATTGGAGGTTGCGGGCAAAGACTTGGTCCGACATGGATTGGGATCTAATGATTGCGCTCGAAGAACCATTTAAAGCCCCAAAAGTAAAAGTGGGAAAAGCTCCGACCACGCTATTAGACTAAGGAGCAACAAACACAATTGAAGGTAAATGATAAGGTAATTTTGATTTTACTTAATGCTTTGCTTAACGATGTGATTAGCGATGTAGGTGAATATAAAAAAGCTCATGAGCTATGAACTAAGATGATAGCTTTTCATCAAAACCCTACACAAGCTCAATTAGTGGAGGAGCCCAAGGAAATGAGCTTAATGGTCCAAGAAGAGGAGAAGGTCCAATCGGATGAGGAGGTGAGCTCAACATCTGAGAAGGAGAAGAAAGAAGATGAGAAATTATCTACCTCCTCAAGTGAAGTGGCACAAGATGAAGAAGAATCATCCACTTCATCAAAGGGTGAAGAAGAAGTCTCCACTTCAAGGATTGAGGGGGAGGAGAGACCATCCTCAATACCGGAGCAAGAAGGAGTTTCCACCTCCACAAAAGCAAAGTCAAAAGACCACATAATTTACTTTGGATGCAATGAAAAGGGACACTACAAGGACAAGTGTCCATTGGGTAAGTAAAAGAAGGTAAACTCTAAACTCATTTCAATTCATTTGAAATCTAATTTGAGTTATAGGAATGGAGCTAAGAAGACGAAACACATTTGATGCATCACATTCACATGTGGTGAGCTAGGACATTACCATACCAAATGCTCAAGGAAAGAACAATTCAAGAAGTTAGAGCATTTGAGGAAATGGGGGAGAAGAAGGAGAAATGGAGGAGCTCACATCAAGGGGGAGCTACAAGGGTAAGGGAGGTAATCCCTAACTTTAATTTGAAATGCAATTCAAATTTAAACTCCTCTATGTATGTTAGAAATAATAAAAATTATTTACCCATGCATAATTTTGGTTTTAGGTATTATGATAAAAATAGGGTTAATATTGCAAATCAAAACCCTAAAAAATTCATGCATCATGATAAACCTAAAATTTTTAGACCTAAGGACCAAGACATTAATCCCTAAAACGGGAGACACATGCCTAGACAAATGGGTAGGTCTAGGAATGTCCAAGGTGGACATGTTGATTCTAGGTTTAAGAACCTAGAAAGAAAAAATCAAGCTTTGAGGGAAAAACTTGAGAAATTAGAGAAAATTATAGATAGATTCACTATTGTGTCTAAGGGTTTAGGTATGGTATTGGATGGCCAAAAATCCAACAATGATAGATCGATCTAGGATACCGATCTAAGATCTTCAATGCTATGGAGAAGTCATATGCAAGGGTGTCATATGACTATAGTAAGGGGAAGTCCAAGAATGACAAGGGAATGTCATTTAAGGGCAAAAAAACCTTGACCAAGGAGAAGATGTCAAAGGTTAAAGGGAAGAAACTTAACCAAGGACAAGGTGTCTATGGTTAAAAGGATAGGTTTGTAGGCCAAAAGTCACCGGAGGTACACCGGTGTGGTACTGTAATTATAAATGAGTCACCTAGGGAGGTGGCTAAGGCTAAGAGCTCAAGGGGGAGCTCTAAGAGCCAAGTTGGAACCCATGGTCAATTGATCTTGAGAGGATTTTTTTCGGAAGTCTAGATGAACCATGAAGTGTCCTAAAGGATTTGGAGACAGATTTAAGTCTCAATTTTAGGGATTTGACACATTGGGAGTGTATTTCATGCATGAAAATATGACATTGGGGTCATATTGCATGAAAATTAGTTTTTGATTTATAGATGTTATATAAACCAACGCTAGGGATGTATTATGGTTTGGTATGTGCAGATACATAAAGAGGAGGTCAAAACTAGGACTTTAGGTCAAAGTTCAATTGAACCATTTAGATAGTTTTGGATTTTGTGTCAATCTTGGGATTGGTGATAGATACATTTTAAAATGTATTTTTCTCAAGTAGACACAGGTACCATAAACTTCTCCACAAAATTTAGAAATTTTTTGAGATTTATAAAATTTCTGGTACATTTCTGAATTTGGGTTAGAAATGCTGAAATAGGCTGATATCAGAGTATCAGTTGAATGGTGTAGAGGGCAGTCGACTCATAATTCTGTGAGGTTGATTTTTCGACTAGGTCAGTCGACTGGTGACTGTCTCAGTCGATTGATATAGGTTGAAATTATTTTCAGCAAATGTCGAAAAGTGTCCAAATGAGTGTAAACTTGTGTATAATTTTATGGGGGTTAATACTCAAAGTTTATAATCATTAGAGGTTAAAGGATCCAATAATTGAGATATTGTTGAAACCATTTTAATGTGTGGCAAAGGGGGAAAAGTGTTAGGTTTAAGTGGAAAACCTAACACGCCTTTGCAAGAAATCCTAGGTCAAGGGGGAGCTTAGGTAAAGGGGGGACATTGTTGCTCATTTATTGGCAAAGGAGAATCTTTGTGATAGGTTTATAAAAAACCTTTGTAAGTCTAATGTAGGGGGAGCATTGGAGAGGTTCTTAAAAAGCCCTTGTTGATAAAAATCCTTACTCATTGGGGAGTTTAGGTGTGGTGATGCTTGTGATAGGATCCATGCATGCATGATTGTATATGCATTGGCGGTATAAGTCCAAGGTCAAGCCTTGACAATGTAAGTCCAAATATTTATTTAGCATTGTATTTGCTTTTTGTTTTCTTTAACTTAAACATATTGCCAAACATCAAAAAGGGGAGATTGTTGAAACAATCTATGGTCCGTGGGACAATGTATTTTGATATTTGGGCAAAGGGTTTAAGTTAGATTTACTCTTGTATTTGATATGTGTATTTGAGTATGCAGGTTTGCAGAATACACATAGACTTAGTTGGATGACTTCGGGTCCGGTAAATGATTGCATGAGGAGATAAGTCATGGGCTTGTATGCATTCGAGGGATCATGGGCAAGGCAGGAACGATGAACCAAGGGAAGTGTACTTTGAGGCATACGCGAAGGATGACATGAGTAGGAGCCGCGGGCTTGTATACATCTGAGGGACAAGAGCTAAAGTCGAAGAAAGCTTGAAGACAACAGGTTGAAGTTGCAAAGGAAGAGTTAGCTGAGTTGTGAGAGTCCAAGTGTGAGAGAATTATACTTGAGAAATGAAATCCTAGTTTTAGGGTTCGGGCAGTCAACTGGTATGGGATCAGTTGGATAATGGAGCTCACAGAAAGATCAGTCGACTGATCTTCTGTGCAGTCGACTGGTGTCGGTTGGAATTCGAACGTTGGTGTTGTAATGTTCGAATTCAGCTGGGAGCAGTCGACTGGTGTTGGCACTAGTCGACTGGTAATGGTTAGTTCAGCCACGAGCTCTATTTAAGGGAGTTTGGTTTGGCTGGCTAGGGTTGATGAAATTGGCTTTGGTTAAAGGCCAATTAGTAGTCTTTGTGCTCATGGGTGTTGTGAAAGTTATGGTGAGGTTTCTCCACCCACAATGAGTGACATGAGCTAGCCGGAGGTCTTCCGGAGACTAATCCACCGATGGATAAGGATTGTCCACCATACGGACAACCGTGGAGTAGGAGCATTATCTCCGAACCACGTAAACAGTTTGTGTTAGCGATTGCTTTATTTGTAGTTTGTATTTCTGCTTGTGCACACTAACATTTGTAAGAAGAAACGACGCATTGGGGGTAACAGGCTATTCACCCCCTCTAGCCAGTCCATAGATTCCCAACACCCCCCCTAATCTCAAAAAATATGATTACTACATTACTGCTACAGTACCATGGACAATATTTTTGCTATAGTGTTGCTACAGTAACAATCGACTGATGGGCATTATCGCGATGTATAGAAGCTTCAAAACTCAATTGATCATAATAGTCGACTGATGGAATGTATCAGTCAACTGATGTTATTGTTCGAGTGAATATAATGTTTAAAACTTGACTGTGAGATTCAGCTGATTAGGTAATAGTCGATTGATGGTTATGATCAATCAATTGATGATAAGATGGATGGAGTCGTTGATTGACATATCAGAGCAATATTCGAATCAACAGTGGATCAATCGACTATAGGAGAAATTAGTCAATTGATAGTCAAAAATCAACCTTGATCTAAAGGCTATAAAATAAGGATTCGAGGAGATTTTCGATGCTGATTCTTGAATGGTTGGAGGTGAAGTGTTGATGTGTTTTCTACCTTCAAGTGGCAATTCAATGCAACAAATAATGATCCAATGCAAAGTTCATTGGTAAAGTTGTAGCTTTCATCGTGTTTGTGTATTTATTTTATATTTCTTTTTTGTTCTGCTTTCTAACAACAGGTGTTGTATGAGGCTTTATGCCTCCGAAAGGTATCTAAGAATGAAAAGGATAGTGGTGGTAAATTGCTATGATTAGGTCTTAGGGTAGTCGCCTTGGGAGGTGGCGAACTGAGTAAATAAATTTGTTGTGAATGTGTTTGTATTGTTGTGTTGCATTTTATTTCCATGGCTTATTAACCTTTATAGACAAGTACAAGATCAAGATAAAGTGATTGATGCTATTTAACTTCCCTTCTAGCTCGCAATGTCCTAACACCACGCGGGAGTATATGTGAAGATTCGTTCACACTGGCTATATAAGGTTTAACCATGATAAGTGAAGGTATGATTTCTACTCGCGCCTAGAAATTGGTCTTCTTCTTCTTCATCTCCAACCACTCGCATTAATTTCGTTCTCTCCCATGCAACCGTGAACTATGTCTTTCAATTCCCTCCTGCAAAAGATGACTAATCGGACAAAAAATTCACTGTTGACGTTGACTTACATTATCAATTGGAATCAGGTGGTTGTACAACACGTTGCCGCTGAAGTAGGTGGATGCTTGCCACATCGTGTTCTGCGACATCTAGTTCCCACGGAGATACAGCGAGGCATAGTAGCTGTTGGAGGAGGAGTACTCCACCTTCTAGCTGTGCACTGTGAAGGTGAGGTCGTGAAGATGAGGTTCCCTTCGGTGATGTCTGACGCCCTGACTTGTGTGTTTGTGAACACGGTGGTGTAGAGCATGATGGATCCGTCGGAGTGGAAGGCAAGGAACACATTGACGCAAATAGGTAATGACTCAGGTTCGTAAATTGCTCACATTGAAAGACATACTTTCATTCATGTGGTCGCACTTTTTGCATGCGCAATACTCTTCCTGTTCCTTCCATCACTAAAAACTTACTTTCCGTACGTCAATTTACTCTTGATAATAATATATTTTTTGAATTTCATCTTCATCATTGTCTTGTGAAGGATCCCACGACAAAAACCATTCTACTCCAAGAGGACACTAAAAACGATCTTTATCATTTTCAACCCACCTCTCTCAAACCCTTTGTTGGAGAATGCACCGATAAATTCATTCGGCATGCACGTCTTGATCATCAGTTTCTATGTCTTGTTCAAGATATTATTAATTGTTTTGGTTTACCAACTCTTTAGCCTCACGATCTGATTTATACAAAACTTGTATAAAGCAAAATTTCATAAACTACCTTTTGTATCCTCTACTCACAACTTTAGTTTTCCTTTGAAAATTATTCACTTTGATGTATGAGATCATACTCCCATTCTATCTAATCAGTTTCTTTATTATATTATTTTTATCGATAACTTTAGCAAATTCACTTAGATTTTTCCTATCAAAAGAAAACTTACCTCTTCGATATTCTTTGTTGTTTTAAAAAGCATGTTGACCATTGATCGTAAAATACTTTTCTTTCATTCTGATTGGAGAGGAGAGTATCAAGCACTTCATCGTCATCTTATCTCCTCTGGCATCGTTCATCGAGTCTCATGTCCTCACACGCCTGAACAAAATGAAAATCAATTTCTACATGCTTGTATGAGCATGAAAAACTAGATTTGCCACAAGATAAGTTGCTCCAGTATTATCATACCAAATTTTGGCCGCAGTGGTTGGGGAAAAGTGTAATTCCAAAAGAAGATATTCTAGCCAAATAATTTCGGATATCGCGTTGTTATAGCTTTATATTCAACTTTAGTGCTTGAGTGAGAGAAGTAGTAGACTGGGTAGACGATCATAAAGTCTTACCAAGGAACAATTATTTTGAAGTAATAGAGTGGGTAAACGATTGATAAGGTAGACTGTGGTTTGAACGACTTCATCCCAAAATTTAAGTGGAACTGAGGCATAATTTTGAAGAGCTAAGGTAGTTTCAATTACATGACGATGTTTCCTCTTGACGGATCCAGTTTAAAATTTAAGTGATCTTATTTTATATCATCAGTCCTCACGAGAGTTGATTGACTATAGTAATCCAGATTAGGTCGGATCTGCTGAAGATAGGCATTCCACTAGTAGGTATAAGGTATGCCATAGTTTTCGGGTGAAATTTTATTTCTTGGCTTTCAAAGAAGCAACGTAAAATCTCTTGCTCAAGCATTGAAATTGAATATAATATTCTAGCTAATGCGATCTCATAAATTATTTGACTATAATATCTTTTTTCGGAATTACACTTTTCCCCAACAACTATGCACAAAATTTGGTATGATAATATTAAAGCAACTTATTTTGCTACAAATCCAATTTTTTAAGCTCGTACCAAACATGTAGAGATTGATTTTTATTTTGTTTGCGAGTGTATGACAACTTGATAATTTTCAGTTTCTTACATCTTTATAGAAGATCAAATTACTAATATATTTACAAAGTCATTATCTAGACAATATTTCACTAAGTTAGTTAAATTCAACATTTAGTATCTAGACATTATCTAGATCACATTGGATTTGTCGAGCAATGACAATAATAAATAATAATATCGAATTGATTTCAATCAATTATTATTAATTATATTTGACATCATAATAAAGATCAATATTAATCGATAGCAAGATTAATATGTCTAAATTTATTATATTATTATGATTATATATATCATATTTAATATTTTCATATTATTTATATAGCTTGTATAAATAAATCTATTAATAAAATTATCTCTTTCAGTTCCCTCCTGCAGAAGACGGCTGGCCGGACAGAAAATTCACCGTCGACGTCGACCTGACGTTGTCGCTTGAAATCGGGTGGTTGTACGACACGCCGCCGGAGAACGTATTGGACGCCTGCCACACCGTGTTCTGCGACGTCTAGTTCCCAGGGAGATCCAGCGAGGCGTAGATGGTGTGGTACCCGACGGAGGAGGAGTACTCCACCTTCCGGCTATGCACCGTGAAGGCGAGGCCCCCACGGGCTGGATCAGATATATGGTAAGGCGCCTGACCATTTTCTAGGAGGTCACAGGTTCGAGAGTAACCAGTTGCGCACGGGGATAAAATCCTGGTCTGCTAGCTTTAATTCTCTCGACCTCAGGCGTCTCACCACACCAGTGATAACCGTGGTTTGTCTCCCTCTGGATTCCTATGGGGCCTGGGCCAGGGGGCCACTAAGGTGGCGGTTCCACCTTTTTTTTTACTTACTGTGAAGGCGAGGTTCCCGTCGGTGATGCCCGACGGCGCAACGCTTGTGCTGGAGAACACGGTGGTGTAGAGCGTGACGGAGCTTCCGTTGTGGAAGGCAAGGAACGCGTTGGCGCCGGCCATGCCTTGCCCGTCGGGGTTGATGGCCCAGGCGACCCACCCGCTGGCGTTCTGCCACGCGCGGTACGCGACGCCGACGGTGCCGTTGGACGGGTGGTAGGTGTAATGGAGCACGGAGTTGAGGACGGAAAGGGGGTTGCAGACCGCGTAGCTCATGCCGTCGGAGAAGTCCGCATCGATGCAGCTCTGCGTGCCGGACCGCTGCTGCAGCGAGCAGAGGAAACAGAGGACGAGGAGGGCGGCGGCGAGCTTCATGGCCGGAGATGGTGCGAGCTTAATTTCCCCTGGTCCGAGATCGAGGGGGAGAATATAAAGAGGAAGGGAATGGGCAAGACTTGTCGAATTGGTGGAGGATGGTGGTCGGTGACGGACCCGAAATACTAGATTAAATTGTCACGAAATGTGGGTCCAATCAGATTTAGAATTTGTATAAATGAAAAGCTGGAAACCCTTTTTGCAATCAAAATATGAAAACGTAGTAAAGGGGCCACATGTCGTATTTTTCTCGGAGCTAGTTGATATAATTTGATTCGAGCTTGGTTTATGTGTCGTTTGTGAATTTGGGTTTCAAATAAAATTTGGGTTTGGATTGCAAATGAAAATGAAAACACAAGGAAACGCAAAGACCTAGCTGGACAAATTAAAACTAGGTAATGGCAATTGATAAACTCAACCAATAAGCAATTCAATCCAAGCTGAAAACAATCTGAAATTTGAATCATCTACAGGAAACTTTACTTAGCACAAATCCAGAAATGATGGTGTGGTTGCTGGGATGACAAGAGCTGCCGAAACTGAACTGCATTTGATACCAAGGAGAGAAAGAAATCTGATGTGCCGCAAGGATGTTAAGTGCAGGAAAGATAAACCCAAGGCAGTGGTGAAATCTAAGTTTCAGATAAATTTTGTGCAATCCAACTGAGTTCAAATGCAATGGCACTCCAAAGGTGTTTTCAACTTCAGCTGAATTGAATCCAAAAAGAATAGATTTGTAACCAAGCTGTCCACCAATCTATCATTAAATTGTCTTACTTGATACAAACTTGCAAGATCATGGACTGAGATGCTGAAAGATTATCAGAAATTGCAGCAATAACGAACTGGTAATTCAGAAATATCTTGATGCAGAATTGAATTTTCAGCACACGCAATTCAACTCAAACAAGCTGAAATTCAGAAATCACACAAGCAATTCAACTTAAACAAGCTATAATTTCTTTTTGGGAGCCAACCAATGCAAACAAAATTCAGAAATCGATGCTATACTTATTGATTTCAAAACACAATCATCACTAGAAAAACAGGTGAATTCCTGATGAAACCAGTGCCAAATCAGCTTGGTACACAAAAGGGAAAACTCTTGTGCCAAATTTGCCACTTCTGTGCCAAGAGATGAACTAATTGCCACAGCTGTAACCTGGCAATTTAGAAAGGTTGATCGGGTAGAAACATTGCAGAAACTGAAGGAAAAATGCAGCAATTGATTGGAATGCAAAACTCCAAAACTCTAATGCAGAACTAAGCTGCAGAATTGCAGTAACTTGGCTGCAGGAATGCCACGTGCAGAATTTCGGAACAACTGAACACAAAACATGCAAGCAAATGAATTCAAGGGCTGAAATCTAGAGGCAGCACTTCACTGATACATCCTCAGCAATGATAGCTACCATGTTCAAAATGAAACGAACTAGACAGATATAGGATTCAAGTTGCAGAAATGGAGATTGATGCAAACAAGCTGAATGAAAATGCAGAAATTCAAACGAATGGAAACAAAGGCAGATTCAATGCATTAACAAACTAAATGCTATCTTCAATTTCAAGGATTAAGCTAAGCACAAACTGAATTGGAATTAAGCTGAAGAAATTCAGAAACTAAGCTGACTTGGCAGAAAAGGAAGCTGATACGCAGCTGAAATTTGATACGCAGGAAATTAAACAGCAATTAAACTAAAATTGAAAGCAAATGTGCCATAAACAACCTCATTAGCCAACTACCTGCAGAATTGAAACCTATCTACTGAAGAGACAATTCAAAAACGTGAACTTAAACAACTAATACGAAATCTGAAACTAAACTTACGGCAGAATTAAAATTACAACTAAAACAAGAGAATTTAGCTACGAAACTAAGCCTCAATCACTCCCTAGCTCAAATGCTTCTTGGTCGTCAAGCAAGAGTGAGCCTCGAACCCGCAAGCTCAGCAAATCATCAAGAAATTGTCTCTGCGATTCAAATCCAACTCAGCTTGCTCAAATCTGAATTTCCCATTTGGCATCCTTCAATTCAGCTGTGTCCGCGATTGGTGATGAGTTGGGGATGATCCAAGCAATCTAGGGAACCCCTCCAGAAGCTCGGGTGGATGAAAATGGAGCACAACTGATCCAAAGGCAGCAATTGAACAAAACTGCAGAAACCTCTCAACAACTCTGTTTTTGGGCAAATCTGAGCTAGAACCTCACCGATGAAACCTTCCAAATGACCTAACACATGATCTAAGAAAGGAATTGAGGGGTCGCGCCCCTTGGATGAAGAACTCTACTGAAGAACTGATGAACAAAATGAAGAAGATGAAGAAACGGCGGAGACGCGACGGAGGAAGAAGCTGCGCAGATTTTTCCTTAAGTAATAACCAATGGACGGCTCCGATTGAATTGAGAAAATCCAACGGCTGATCTTGCTCTGATTTTAGCCAAACTTTGATGATGGTGATCTGGGGTCAGGATCTGCCTCTGGTAGCTCAGATCCTCCAGATTTACAACGGATAGCCCAGATCAACCTAATCTGTAATGGACGATCTAGAGCCCTCCGAGCTTGATCCAACGGTTGATTTAGCTCTGATTGGAGTGAAACCTTCAGATCTTGATCATAGTGCTTGATCAACCCTAACCCTAGCTCGGATTGCTTCAGATTGTCCCGGATGGCTCAGATCTAGCCGCTCTTGAATCGGACGGACCCGGATTAATCGTAAATTTGATAATTCGATCCGGTTCACTTCCGACTCAAGTTTGACCCAATATGCTCTAGGTCCAGGATCCTTTCATGCCTACAAAAAATATATCAGAAAATTAGTGGCCAAATAATCCAAAAAATGTGTAATTTGCAATTAAGTCCAAAATAAGAGGAAATCCTAAAACCTAGGGCAATTTCACAATTAAGCAATAAAAACATAGGTCAAACATGGATTTTAGCAACTCAAATGATCAATAAAATGGTATCTATCAACTCCCCACACTTAACCTTGAGCGTCTCGCGAAAATACTAAGTATGTATCCTTAGGTTTACTTAAGCATAATTAGAAGCAAATGGAAAAGAAAT
>JAGFNQ010004538.1:71549-116608 GCA_024364735.1 Boesenbergia rotunda
TATATCTAGTAAATCATCAATGATAACAAAGCAATATCTACTTCCATTCAATGATATGATGGTACTACAATCAAATAGATCCATGTGAAGTAAATCTAAAGCGGTAGATGTACTTACAGCGCTCTTACCTTTATGTGCAGATTTTGTTTGCTTACCCATTTGACATGCATCACAAAGTTTATCTTTGTCATACTTGATGCTTGGTAAGCCTCGGACTAATCCCTTATTGGCCAACTTCCGGATGTTCTTCATGTTCACATGTGCAAGTCTTCGGTGCCAAAGGGTGGACTCCTCTTCTTTTGACATGAAACACTTAGCAGAAACATTAGTAGCACTTTTAAATGAAACTTGATAAATATTGTCTACTCTTGTTCCTAATAGTACCGTGTCCAAAGTGTCATGTTGTCTAACTAGACATTGACTTGGTTGAAAATCAATTGTGTAACCCGTGTCACACAATTGACTGACACTTAGGAGATTAAATTTCATCCCCTTGACTAGAAGGACATTTGAAATTCTAAGACATTCAGATATTTGAATGTCTCATATTCCTATGACCTTAAGACTACCATTGTCACCAAATGAAACATTACCTCTACTTTTCTTGTGAAGTGTGGTAAACAATGATCTATCCCCGGTCATGTGTTTGGAGCATCCACTATCAACGAACCAAGTTGATAGATGCTCTCCCTCAATCATAATCTACACAATTCGAAAAATAGAAGTTTTAGGTACCCAAACCTTGGGACCTAAAGCATCAACTAAACAAGACTTAGGCACCCATGCCTTGACAAATTTCTTTTGAATCTTGGGTGTCCTAGATTGTCTCATATCAGTCCTAGACCTCAAAGACACGAATGAGGGTTCTTTGGGTCAGTAACCAATACCGACCCTATTGTAGACTGCCCTTTGGGCATTCAATATCATGTCTAGGGTCTTAGAGCTAGTTGAGAACTTCTCAAGAATATTCTTGAGTCTCTCAACTTCACTCTTTAATGATTGGTTTTCTACTTCTAGAAATTCATCATGCAAACCATCTCTATCCTCAACCTTAGAGGATTTCAAATGTTCAACCTCAAGTTTTAATGACTTAATCTCATCTTCTAACATTTCAACATGCAAGTCATCAATGTTATCATCCCAAGATAATTTCAATTATTCAATTTCTAATTGCAATGCTTTAACCTTATTTTTCGACTTCTTTAACATATTGGTTAAATATGCAATTGCTCTATAACATTTTTTAAGTTCGGGAGAAGATACCTCTTCATCATCCGAAGATGATGAAGCCGTGTTTGAGGAGTTGGAAGATTTATCACTGCTCTTTTGATCACCCAATGCCATGAGTGCCACATGCCTTGTGTTCTTCTCCTCCTTCTCTTCATCGGATGAGCTTGAGGAGGATTCATCCCAAGTGGCCTTCAAAGCCTTCTTCTTCTTCTTGGATTTTTCTTCTTTCCTTTTGGATTTCTCCTCCTTCTTCTTTAGCTTTGGGCATTCATTCTTGAAATGCCCTTTCCTACCACACTCAAAGCAAGAAGCATTAGTCTTATCAAGTTTAGCTTCACTAGAGTTACCTCTACTCTTGAAGCGTCGACCCCTTCTCATCATCCTTCTCACAAAGTTCGCCATCTCGGAGGATGAGGAGCCGCTGCCATCTTCCTCGGAATCGGACTCGAATTCGGAAGAGGATGAAGATGAAGTGACTTCCTTCTCCTCCTTCTTCTCCTTCTTCTTCTTATTGGATCGATCCCCTGCAACTAAGGCAATCCCCTTCTCCTTGGAGCCTTTGTTAGCCATTTCATGCAATTCCATTTCACAAAATAAATCATCTAACTTAACAATTGATAAGTCCTTGGAGACTTTGTAGGCATCCACCATGGATGACCACAAAGTATTCCTTAGAAATGCTTTTAGTACATACCTCACAAGGTCGCGATTCTAGACCTTTTCATCAATCGAATGAAGCCCATTGAGGACTTCCTTGAACCGGCTATGAAGCTCACTTACCGATTCATTTTCCTTCATGGAGAGATTTTGTAATTGGTTGAGAAACAAATCCCTCTTGGTGATTCTTGAGTCTCGGGTGCCCTCATGGAGTTCAATGAGCTTGTTCCACAAGTCCTTTGCACTTGTTAAAGGACCAACCTTGATGAGTTGGTATTTGTTCATCCCACATTGTAGAGTGACAACCGCCTTCGCGTCGGCTTCACTCTTCCGAGTTTGTTCGGCTGTCCACCTCCATGATTCAAGTTCCTTGCCTTCATCATCCTTAGGAGGAGTGAAACCCTCCTTCACCGCGAACCAAGTGTTCATGTCCATCTTCAAATAATACTCCATCTTTGATCTCCAATATTGAAAATCAGAGCCATCAAAGAAAGGAGGTCAGGTGGTGGAAAATCCTTCTCTCAACGCCATGGATGATAGCTCTCGGTTGTTAATCCACAAAAATAGAGCCCCAAGCTCTGATACCACTTATTGGAACCGGATGGCTAGAGAGGGGGGGTGAATATAGCCAAACACTTGGACTTTAAGTTCTTATCAGATTTCTGCACTCAATTCGTTAGTAGCACCGCAGTGGAAACAATAAAAGTAGAGAAGTGCAGAAATGCAGAAAATAAAAACAAAACCCGAATAGTCAAACAAGCTCGCTAACAAGGAGGGTTTACAAGGTTCGGGGATAACTTGCCCCTACTCCTTGGCGTGCCCGTAAGGTGGGCGATCCCATGATCATCGACAGATCAAGCCCCGGTGAGCACCGGATAGAAAGCAACCTCCTTCTCGGTGGAGAAACCTCTCCACAGCATTTCAATCAAGGATATAGATTAAGTACAAAGAAACACGAGAAGTATCTTACTCAGCACTTAGCAAAGACAAGAACACAGCAAGCTCCCTCTGAGCTCCACCCAGCGACGATCTCACGCAAGAACCCTTTCCCCGTGTCTTCTCGCTGTTGGACTCGAAGCTTCTTGCTCCTTCCTCCTAGTGCTCTAGCAAGGGATGGTTGCTTCAAGATCACAATGGCTTGCTCAAGGAATGACGGAACAGCAAGAACACCAGCAGCAAGCCAAAAAACTTCGCAACAATACTGATTAGCAGAGTTGCTGAAGACTTCTCGCAACTGGCGCTTAAGTCTTCCCCACACAGCTCCAGGTCACCATCCCACAGCAGTCTCCAACTGCTCTCCTGCAACCACCAGCCACCACTGAGCTCCTCTGGACTCCCTGAGCCTCCCTCAGACCAGCCCAGCCAGCAGCTCAGCCAACGCTAGTGCCCGTTGCAACCTGAGATGGAAAAATAGACAAACCTGCTCCACGGAAAGGTCTCCATTGACTCTCCAAGAGTGTTTGAATCTTCCCCTGTCACCTGCAGCTTAATCAGAGTGTTAGCACAGCATATCAAGCAGAAAATCATGTATCAGATGTTAAGCGCAGAAAATCGGATACGTTCAGACGCGATCAGAGCGTTTGACAGTGCATTTTGAATTAAAGTGATCGGTCACCGGACCGATCAGAGAGCCTCCTGATCGGTCACCAGACCGATCAGGCTGGGTCCAGACCGATCAGGCTCCGTCCTGATCGGTCCCCAATGCTCAATTAGAAATTGCGATTTCTTTGGGACTCTCGTGGATCGATCACCAGACCGATCCCAGGTTGTGAATTGATCACCAGACCAATCTGTTGGATCGAGAGAACCGATAGAGGGGGGTGAATATCGGAAATCGTTCGGATTTATGGAAAAAGAAATTGCACAGTGGAAGATAAAAGCAAACATGCGAACACAGTAATTTTTACTTGGTTCGGAGCCTAGGTCGACTCCTACTCCAAGGCCCACGGTCGTTGACCGTACACTTTTGGCAATTCTATATAAGGCGCAATAATAGTTTACAAAGATTGATTTATAAATACAGCATAGTAAACAATTAAAAAAGAGGCTCTTCTTTTACCGACGTCCGATGTAGGTTGTCTTTTTCGGAGCAGTGGGACGTCGTTGGCTCGAGTTGGAAGGTTTCCGGAGCGAGGCGCGAGAGCAGAAGAGCGTAGAAGCGTTGATTGAAAGTGTTGCTCAGCCTTGGGGTCGAGGGCCCTTTATATAGGGCCTGGGGGCGCCCGGGACGGCGGGGGCGACCCCCACGTGGCGGTCGATCCGTCTTCAGCTCGGTCAACATCTGATCCCTTCAAAATCGGGATCAGGTTTGACCGGGGCGCCCGGAGCGCTCGGGGCGCCCGTATTGACCGGGTCAAACCTTCATCCTCTTGGCTTCGCGAGGGTGTGCTTCGGCAGCTGGCACTGGGGGCGCCCGCGACAGGCTGGGCGCCCGCGACAGGTGGGGCGCCCGCAACAGGTGGGGCGCCTGCGACAGGCGGGGCGCTCGGAGCATCCGGGGTGCCCCGACATATAACTGTCGAGGCGTGTTTTCGCTCCTGCTGACTTGGGTTGACCTTGGAGGCGCCCGGAACATCCGGGGCGCCCTGCTCAGCTTCTGCCTCACTCCTTTGAGGTTCTCTGAGCTGCAGATACTAAGTCCTTCGGTCCTGCATCCAGGGTTAGTCCAAAAAGCAGTATTATATTATTTTATACAGCCTTAGCTGTCTTGGTTCTGACTTTGGGTCTCCAAAATGGAGCCCTAGGTCGAACCGACGCCTACTGTTCCCTCGACGGGGAACGCGTCCTCACCTACTCCTCTCTGGAGAATGTACCTGATGCCAACCGCTCCTCTGGTTGGACTTTTGCCTGGCGGTCCTTTGCCAGGTCTTGGATGCCGAGCTGTCCTTCGCTCGGTGCCTAGCATTCCTTCGCTAGGGCTTCAGTCCCAAGCTGTCCTTCGCCTGGCGCCTAGCAGTCCTTCGCTAGGGCTTTTTACCCTAGCATTCCTTTGCCAGTGCCTAGCAGTCCTTCGCTAGGGCTTTGTATCCTGGCATTCCTTCACTAGGTGCCTAGCAGCCCTTCGCTAGGACTTTGTTTCCTGGCAGTCCTTCGCCAGGTGCCTAGCAGCCCTTCGCTAGGACTTTGTTTCCTGGCAGCCCTTCGCCAGGTGCCTAGCAACCCTTCGCTAGGACTTTTCCTGCACACTTGAGTAACATCATTAGATCACAAATAAACTTAACTTTGAATCATTTGCCAATATCAAAACAAGGTTCGATATGGTGCTTCCTGTACCAACACAATCCACCCCTTTATCGGGCGATTTCTGAGCTTCGTAGTCCAGACCTCCTGATCGGTCACCGGACCGATCAGCGAGCCTCCTGATCGGTCACCAGACCGATCAGGTCATGACCAGACAGATCAGGCTCCGTCCTGATCGATCATAGGGAGGAACCTGCGACGCTGGATCGTTCTCTAGAACGATCTGCACAGTGATCCTGATTCGTCAACAGACCGATCAGGAGCAAATCAGCAAGGGAACTCAACCTCACTGTCCGCTCTCTGATCGGTCACCAGACCGATCAGGAGCCAAGCAATGGGTGAAATGCATACTCCCTGATCGGTCACCAGACCGATCAGTCATCGCTGGATCGGTCACCAGACCGATCCACGAAGGAGCACCATGCCAACTCCCTGATCAGTCACCAGACCGATCCAGGGGCTCCAACCTAGCCCTCCAAGCTAGGGTTTTTCCATCTAACTCTCCAAGTTGAGAATTTGTACCTAACCCTCCAAGTTAGGACTTTTCACCTAGCCCTCCAAGCTAGGACTTTTCACCTAGCCCTCCAAGCTAGGACTTTTCACCCAACCCTTCCGAGTTAGAACATCATCCAACCTAGCCCTCCAAGCTAGGCACCTAACCCTCCAAGCCAGGACTTTTCACCTAATTCTCCAAGTTGGGACTTTTCACCTAACCCTCCAAGTTAGGACTTTTCACCTAGCCCTCCAAGCTAGGACTTTTCACCCAACCCTTCCGAATTAGGACTTTTCAACACCTAGCCCTCCAAGCTAGGATTTTCCACACCTAACCCTCCAGGTTAGAATTTTCCAACACCTAGCCCTCCAAGCTAGGATTTTCCATACCATGTCTAATCCTCGATCAGGACTTAATCATCATCATCATAATTATCAATCTAAACTAAAATCGATGTCAACACCAAAACAACAATCAGGGTCAGACTGTATCAACACTAATTCCTTGGATCCTTTGCCTAGCAAGCTTATCTAAGTGGGTACGACCTCTAGGCGCTCTTGTAGTTTTGGTGTCTGTAGAATCCAACACAGTATTACCAGCCCAACTCTCTCCCGTGGCACAAGTAATTGTTTCTTTACCCTTCCCCATTGTCGCATGTTGTCCTAATCTCTTACTCTTTGCAACCGTGTCACAACCATCAAAACATGATTTAAGCTTTGTAGAGGATTCCATATAGTCAACAACTTCTATTAATGGTGGAACGTTGTAGTTATAAACATGCAGAAAAAAACAACAGCAGTATTAAAAATTGTAAAGGCAGCAGATAAAATAACAACAGATAAAAATCTGTAAACACAGCAGATAAACGCATAATCTGCAAACAAATGCATAATCTGCCAAATCAGAAGCTGCAAAAGCTGTAAACGCAAGATTAAATCAGAAGTTGCAAAAGATTGGCAAAAAACGCAGCAGGAAACGTAGCAAGAAAAAAAACACGCAGCAGATAAAACGCACCAGGAAACGCAGCAGGAAAAAAACACGCAGCAGAACAACCAAACGCAGCAAGAAAAAAAACACGCAGCAGATAAACAACAGCCAATAAAAGACAGCAGATAAAACACACCAATTATCCTATAAAATGCAGCAGATAAAATCAGAAGCTGTAAACGCAAGATTAAACAAACGCAGAATCTGTAAACAAATGACGAATCTACAAAATCAGAAGCTGCAAAAGTTGTAAACGCAAGATTAAAATCAGAAGCTGCAAAAGATTGGCAAAAAAATGCAGTAGGCAACGCAGCAGGAAAAAAAACACGCAGCAGAACAACCAAACGCAGTAGGAAAAAAACACGCAGCAGATAAAACAACAGCAAAAAAATTATAAACGTAGCAGATAAAAGACAGCAGATAAAACACACCAATTATCCTATAAAACGCAACAGATAAAATCAGAAGTAAAAAACGCAGCAGTAAATGTTTAACCGCGCAGCAACTTGTTCGGCAGTCTCGAAGCAGTAAATGAAGCTGTAAACAACAACTTCTTCGGCAGTTCCGAAGCTGTAAACAACATCAATTAAAACACAGTTAAACACAGTTTATCAAAAACACAGTTTAAATCAATAACTCTTTATCAAACTGTACACGTAACATTAAAACAATAACTCTTTATCATGTTATCCACAAATATTCAAAAACTGTAAATATGAATATCCTCAACCATCATTACAAACGCATGGTGACTAAAGATTTAATCGCAACATCAGCTTCTTTATAATGTTTACAAACTTATATTCAAAAGGAAAAAATCAACAATTAAATATTGTCAACCCAATTTCCATCACAGTCTTCACGAATACATGGTGGTTCATTATCATCTTCTGTGTCAACATCCATTGATGGTAACCCCCTACTAAAACATTGATAATGGATTGAAGTGTCCTCTTACTCTTCGCCCTTTAGGTATTCAAAGTACTCTCTGTTTGGAGTTGCAAGTACAACACTCCATAAAGGATCTTCAGGATCTTCAACGTAAAATACTTGCTTTGCTTGACTGGCAAAGATAAAAGTGTCAGAATTGAATCCAAGTCTATTGAGATTTACCAACGTGAAACCAAGATCATCTACTTTAATACCGTTATTATGCTCCACCCAATTACATTTAAACATTGGAATTTGAAATTTATGGTAATCAACTATCCATATTTCTTCTATAACTCCATAAAAAATCATATCTGACACAATAGGATTTTTTATCCTTTTTACTAGCAACTTGCATTGTCTTTGCAACTAAGCTGACTTCAGAGTTTTGAATAATTCGTATATCATCACGTTCTTTTGTAGCATAAGTAACCCCATCAATTAAATAACTAGAATACTTTAAGACTTGCTTGTTAGGTCCGCGTGCTATCCACTTCAATCGTTCTGATACTTGATGAGTGGAATGGTCAACTACATGTGCAACCTACATTTTTTATGTAATAAATTTTTAGTTATGCATAAATATGATAATGAATGTATGCTAATATGTAATACTAAAGGAACATACATGATCACGCAACCAGGTAGTAAACGTTCTGTTATGCTCATCTTGTAACCACTTCTTGGACTTAGCCTTGCGAGGAAATCTTGCATTCAAATACGCCATGTGTTCCCTAATCAAATTATTAGGTTAAAATAAACCAATAGAACGTAAGCAAACCTCATGAAAATATTAAAGAGTTGGATACATTACTTGATATAGAGATCAATTTCAGCATCATTTGCCAATACGTAATGATGTGCTTGCTTTAACTCATCGTGAGTAATGGAGTGGACTACTGCACCTGATAAAGGCTTAGTAAGTTCTAGTTGTCGATGACTTGATGGTATCCCAATCGTGTGCAGACTACACAAATAGTCTGAGCAAAATTCAACAGCTTCTTCGGTAATATAACATTCAGCAATACACCCTTCAGGTCGATTGCGATTTTGCACATAACCTTTCAAAATCTTTATGTATCTTTCAAATGGGTACATGTACCTATACCACACTGGTCCACACAATTTCACCTCTCGCACAAGATGAACAGTTAAATGAATCATTATATCAAAAAATGACGGAGGGAAATACTTTTCAAGTAAACATAATATCGTGCAATCTCTCTTTGCATATCATCCAACCTTGAGACATCTATCACTTTATTACATAGCACATTGAAGAAGAAACACAAGCGAGTGATAGTGTCTCTAACATGTTTGGGCAAGACACCACGGATGGCCACTGGAAGCAATTGTTGCATTAAAGCGTGGTAGTCACGTGACTTAAGGCCAACAAGTTTCAAATCCTTCAATGACACGAGGTTTTTAACATTAGATGAGTAACATGATGGAAGTTGTATTCCAAACAAAGAATTCATAAATTTTCTTTTCAATGTGCATCACATCAAGAATATGTCGAATGTGTAGATGTTTCCAATATTGAAGTTCAAAGAATATTGATTTCTTTTTCCAACATGATTTTACATCAACCTTCTTCGACTGACACTTCCCACTCATTTTTCCCCAATGATAATTAATTCTTTCAACTCTTTCAAAAACTTTATCGCCACTTAATGGTTTTGGTGCAGGGTTAAACTCCTGGTTCCCATTAAATGCCTTTCGTTGCCTTCGATAAGGATGAGTTGCAGATAGAAACCTTCTATGACCTGTATATGACATTTTCCTACTATGCTTCAACCTTGTTGAATAGGTTTCCTCACCACAAATAGGACATGCATGATATCCTTTCACAATACAACCTGACATGTTCTCATATGCTGGAAAATCATTGATCGTCCATAGTAAGATAGCCCTAAGCAAGAATGTTTCCTGTCGATATGCATCATATGCTTCAACACCTATATCCCATAAGCATTTTAAGTCATTAATTAGAGGTGCTAAGTAAACATCAATATCATTTCCTGACTGTTTGGGACCAGAAATTAATAATGTGAGCATCATAAATTTTCTCTTCATACACAACCATGGAGGAAGATTATAAGTAATCATTAAAACTGGCCAACAACTATATGCAGAACTCATTAATCCATGGGGATTCATCCCATCAGCTGATATTGTCAATCTGAGATTTCTTGCCTCAATAGCAAAATCTGGCCACTTGCGATCAACTAATTTCCAAGATGGTGTATCAACTGGATGACGTAAATATCCATCACAAAGTCTTTTATCAGCATGCCAAGTCAGCTCCTTAGATATCTCTTTATTCCTGAACATTCTTTGAAATCTTAGAATAGGGGGGAAGTACCATAGAACCTTTGCAGGAACTCCCTCATTTATAGTATTTTTTGTCCCAATTTCCACCTTGACATCCCGCAAGTAGGGCAATTTGTTAAATGCTCATACTCCTTTCGGTATAAGATACAATCATTAGGGCAAGCATGAATTTTCATGTAATCCATCCCTAATGCACATAAGCTTTTCTTTGCATCATACAATGATAAAGGCAATTCATTATCATCTGGAAATATTTCTCCTAACAAACTGAGTAAATCAAAGAAACTTTTATCACTCCAACTATATTTAGCCTTCAAGTTGAATAATTTCACAACTGCACATAACCTTGTAAATTTAGTGCATCCGGGATATAAGGGTTTCTCGGCCTCTTCTAGTAGCTTATTGAATTGGGTTGGATTCTCAGCATAACTATCATATGTAGCATATACCATTTTTATTGGTTCCTCATGAACATATTTTTGTTCATTTGGCCGTACTTGATCACTTTCAGTATGTGAGGTCCCTATTATTGATCTTTCGCCGTGCCATATCCATGTATGATATGTCAAATCTATACCATTACAATACATATGTGCCCTTATAGTTTGAATATTTTTCTTCTTTAGATTACCACATTTTGCACATGGGCAAGGTATTGCATTTGGATTGTCTGTGTTTTCCATTGTAAATTGTAAGAAAGACTCTACTCCATTCTCATATTCACGTGATAGCCAATCCTTTGACATCTATTCTTTGTCCATTCTTGTCATAACTAATCAACCAACAATGAGCTAATACCTTCAAAATAGTTGTAAATAATATAACAAAATATTAACACAAACACAAGTATTAAATATGATTATCCAACAATAATCAAACAATATGATTATGCAACAAAATTTGAACATCCAACAATATGATTATCCAACAATGGCTATATGATTATACAAGAATATGCAAACCAAATTTAAAACAAATTTAAACAAAAATTATTACTAAACATAAAACATTCTTTTGCTTTTGCTACCTCCCAAAGACTCTACTATGCTTTTGCTTTTGCTTTTGCTTTTGCTTAGTCGTGTGTTTAGTAATGATTTTAAACAGAAAGCAAAAGCTACCAAAACCTTAGGATCAAAAGCTATCCTCACGGCAAAGTAAAAGCACACAAAACCTCACGGCAAAGAAAAGCCCACAAAAAACATATCCTCACGGCAAAGCAAAAGCACACAAAACCAAAACATAAACTTCTCGCAAAAGATCACAAAATTAATTTTAAACAGAAAGTTCGCACAACAGGGCCTGCATTAGGACAACCGATGCAAATTCACAAGATGATGCTGGGAAACTACACATTAGTTAAATATTAGATACATAAAAAAGCTGGAATAATATTTGTCTGACATGGAATAAAAGAAGATTAATGTAGACATATATGTTATAGAGAGTTAGCAGTTAGGACTGTCACTATGAGAACTTGTCAACCAATAAAAAGTTAAGAACCAAAAGTGTTAAAAAACAGTAGCTTCAAGCAAAGGTCAAATTTTCATGAAATAACCTTTGCAGTAATCATGAAATACTGACCAGAAATTCGAACATCTTTCAAGAACATAGTTTTAAAGTAAAAGAAAAGCAATTTATAAGTTATTATTCATCAGACGGTTATAAGTCCAATTCTATACCTAGTAAATAATATTAGCTAATTGTTGAAGATCACATATGCCTATATCTAATCAATCTTAATTACTGATGCTAATATTAAGGGCACGAGAATTGAAAACTAGAACACCAGCTGATCACTTATGTAACAGATGGATGCTTGCCAGAATTCAAAGGTACAACATAAACCTTTCATATTTTTTTGTGTAGGAAAGGAAAGAAATGGCGGTTAACTAAGAAGTAAATGAAAATAATCAAATTTGTTAAACAAGATTTCATGGCAACAGCAGGCGATTCAACCTTATGTTAAAGAAAAATGTGTAAAAACTCCTCGTCTGAACTCCTATCCACAAGAACAGATGCCGATGCATTTACTGGCATAAATATTTTAGAGAAAAGCTTGTCATTATGATAAAAAAAAATTCTTTGGTAAATAAAATAAATATATAGAAGAAAGACCTAGAAGTGGCATGTTCAAAAAACCTTATGAATTAGTAGTTGTCCAGAATGCCTTTCCTTTTGATTTATAAGTGAAATCCAGCAAGATTAAGGGGGTAGGATCGACATGTGAGATCGAAGAACAGAGGTCGCGAGAAGAGTGGAGGACTAACCTATACTCCGATGGATGGTGGCTGGTAGTAGAGATCGCGCGCGAGAGGGAAGAGTCGGTGACGAATGATCGGGTTACGATCGGCGACGAAGGAGCGAGAGGAGATGGTCGGGCGCAAGACGGCGAGAGGCGTGTGACATGCTTTTGTTTTCGGGCAAATAAGGGATTGGGTTAGGGTACGTTATATCATAATGTAAAGAAAATTAGTTATTTTATTATTATTATTATTATTATTATTATTATTATTATTATTATTATTTTGACTTTTCCCCCTTTGTTTGCTCTTGTTTTTTTTAAATTATTATTTTGACTTTCCCCCTTTGTTTGCTCTTGTTTTTATTATTAAAATTATTATTTTGATACATTTTGATGGAGAGGAATTTTAGAGGTTAAGTAGCGAACATACACAATACTTATTAAAAGTTCATTATGACAGATATTTAAAAACGTTTATAGACAACGCTTTTTTACAAGCGTTGTCTTTGACCCCAAAAAAAAACATCAACAGACAACACTTACTTAAAAAATATTGTCTTTAGTAAGAAATAAAAAACATAGACAACGCTTTTCACTAAAAGAGTTGTAATAAGAAAAAAGACAACGATTTTTTTAAAAACCGTTGTCTTTTAAGTGTTGCGGAATCCTAATTTTCTTGTAGTGAGTCCTTAATGGGACTGACAAGACAGTTTGGTGAGTATTATTTGAAGAAAATTGAGTATAAAAGTTAGCAATTTGAGTATGTAAGGCTGCATCCACCACATCAAGAAACTGTGTACTCAATTTTCACTCTTTTATACTCTTTTTTCACTAATGTATACTCAATTTTCACTCTTTTATACTCAATTCATCAGGGAGTAAATGCAAAGAATTTATCAAATGAGGAGTGGAAGCAAAGATCAAATGGGGATTGGAGAGTTTTCTGTAATATACCGTACATTTATTTATCACACCACTAACAGATAAGTGTCGTCTAGAAAATGTCACAATAGACTAATTTTCTTGTAATGGTTCTTCCAGTTTCATCGCCATGGAGCGAGGGATGACAGAAATGCGCTGGGTTACCCTACAAGAAGAGGGTTTTGGCGTAAGCGATTTTTCGTGGAGTATTGGTGGAGATGGGTTGTCTTTGACAAAAAAAATACCAATAGACAACACTTATTTAAAAAAGTGTTGTCTTTAGTAAGAAATAAAAAACATAGACAATGCTTTTTACTAAAAGCGTTGTAACAAGAAAAAAAAGATGCTTTTTAAAACAAGTGTTGTCTTTTAAGTGAGTTATCTCCTTCCACTGAGTGGTCTGTGCTTCCTCGACATTTATATATTTCGCGATTCTGCCTAGGAGACTGTCGAAGTCTTTGGAGGGTTTCCTCACTATAGAATGAGAGAAATCCCTGTCTAAGAGTCCTTGAGAGAAGGCACTTACCAGTACCTCGGTGGTGGCCAAAGGGACATCCATTGCCATCTAATTGAACCTCTTAATATATGCCCTAGCGCCTCCTTGGGGCTTTGCTTCAAAGCGAACATATTAAGACTAGTCTTATGATACCTCTTGCTACTGGCTAAGTGTTGGAGAAACACTCTCTTGAAGTCTTTGAAACTAGTGATGGAGCTAGCGGGGTGCCGATTGAACCACCTCTGGGTCGACCCAACAAGCGCCATCAGGAACACTCAACACTTCACGCCATCGGTATATTGGTGCAGCAGAATAGCATTCTCAAACTTTAGTAGATGGTTCTCAGGATTTAAGGACCCATTGTATTCCCCCATGGAGATGGCTCTGAAGTGGTGGGGCAGTGGATCCTATAAGATCTCCTGTGTGAAAGGGACATGGGGCCAATCGAGTGAACATCACCGAACCGACGCCTTGCCATTTCAATGGTTTCACTCCACTATGTTTTCTATTGAAGATATCTCCATAGGGTCGGGAGTAACCTCCGCTCTGTCGTCCTATTGGAGTAAGGCCCGGGGGAAGCTTGCTCCCCTATCTAAATGAACTGCCACCCCTGTGGGATGAGGGGCCATCCTTGAGATTGAGGGGGGGGCAGGTCAGAGGCTGCAGGTCCAGTTGATGGTCTAGCTTTTTGCACCATAACCTGAGCTTTGGCCACCACCAACAACTCCAAATCCTCCTGCGACGAGATCATTGTGGTCATCTTGTCGGCGTCTACCATTCTCGCATCCCTGATTAGGTAGAAATTCTCACAGACGGCGCCAAATTTGATCCTGTCCAGGAGCGATGATGATGTGGCGCCAGCGAACTAGTGCTGGGGTTGACCATAAGAAGACTCCGGGCTGTAAGAACAACAACCAAAGGCTGGGAAAGAAAATCGTTAAAACACTGGCCAGGGAGGGGTCCCCGGTGCAGGTACTCTGATGGTCAAGTTAGAAGGTGAACACAAATGGAGGAATAGAATTAAAGTGGGCTAGTGCGCATACCTGTGTCGTGAAGGAGGAATACTCCTTATATAGATATCTCTCATAACCTTCACCCTAAGGGGATGTCACTTCCTAATAAATATGTGCATCCCATCGAAGGGCATTTGAGGTAGATAACTATTGTTCTATAGCCATGACTGTCTTGTCACCGCAATATAATGATATCCCACATTTAAGGAGTATCTGTAGGGGATATAGTTCCCATGTGCCCTTGGAGGGAACTGATGTTGACTAGGCCATGGCGGAGGCCTGACAAGGTCGCAAGGCCCTTGGGGGCTCTAGGGCCATTAAGTGACTGATCGGTGAACTCGTTTGGCGATACTTGTCCCCAAGGGCTACACTAGAAGATCGGCTAGATCGGGAAGACATATTTTCCCACTTGGACCCCAGTAGTAAGCCTGGGCACAACCAAGAGCTGCTTCTAAGGGCTCGGCTAGAGAATCGGCTGGACAAGGAAGGTCTATCTTCCAGCTCGGACCTTGTCTACATTTGATCCCGATTAAACTAGCTAATCTCTGTAGAGTTATGTTTACAAGGGCTGAGGTATTCCCGATCGACCTCCTATCAGGGAATAAAGCCTTGCTTTGCCTGCTCCATACGGACCATGGGTCTTGACTTGTTCTCTCCACGTCAACCACCCGCCTTGACTTTTACACATAGCATGGGAGCCATCCTGTTAGAATATGGAAAATTGAAGGGCTAAAAGGCAATTAACTCAAGCTTGAGGGACTCTTGTGAGAATAACTAAAAATGCAGGGGTTTTTTTTGTAAAAGACCAACCCTTTTATTTATCCCCAATTCTTTTTTCCTTGTCGTAGATCCTGGTTCACCCCTTCCGGTTCTTCCTCTTCTTCTTCTCCTCACTCGCCGTAGCCACGCCGATTCCTCTTCCCTCCTTCGCGAACCCTAGCCTGCAATTAGAACCGAGCGACCGATTAGGGATCTCCTTCTTTCGAGAGCGGCCGATTGGAGATCTCCTTCTCCTCCTCCTCTTCATTCGCCCGCAGCCTCCGCCCGACGCCCCGCCGTGAGTACGAGCCATCGCCACCGGTTGATGGAGTGAACGTCGTTGGTTGTAGGCGAGAACACTCTCGATGATCACGGCCTTGCTAAAGCAGTTGTCGTGTGTCAAGCGTTGACACGACTCTTTGCCCTAGTTTCTCTGCTTTGTTGTCGCTGGCATCCATCAGGTAAGATTTGGGATTCTTCAGTATTGATCTTGGATGAATTAGTTTAGGAATCTGCTAGGCCATCGATTGGATGAGTATGGATGTGTTCATGGGATTTCGATTTTTGATTCATACTTTGATCTCGAATTTGGAATCAAATTCCTTAGTGAAGTTTTCTTTTTCTTGCGTTGATCGTATCTTCCTTTCTACCACCGAGAGTGGATCTTGTTTGGCTGTGGAGCTTGTGATCGGTTGGGTTTTTGCTGTGTTGCTCAGTTGGATCGGGAGAAACGGTTCTGTTTCTTTAGGTTGGTGTTGATTTCTTCCTGGTTAGAGGGGTACTCTTTGTAGTTTGGTTGTGTCCAGGGTTCTGTGTGAATTGGATTCTTTGATTTCTATTGTGCTTGATCGAATGTGGTGATCGTTTTCAATTCTGGTTTTCTGAATGTTGGGATCAGTTCATGGACTTGAGTATTGTAATTGAATTGGAGTTTTATGTTTGATACGGTTTTGAATTCAGATCTGTGCCATGGGATTTTAGTTTTGATGTCTACTGATCAAATTAGTTCATGCGTGATATGATGTGTTGCTATGTTTTGCCGTGAGCTCTTCCTGGTGCTCTGGGTTGATTGGTATTAGGGTGATCTTGGATGGTTCTGTTGGATTGGATCTTGTTTAGGGTTGGACTAAACCTAAGTTTGAACCAATCGCGAAAACTTGTGCCTATCATCTAATTAGAGATAATTAGATGAAAAAGGTGATTAGGCTAACCCTGATACGATTTAGGGATTTGTTTAACTACTTAATAGTTGTGATGATAGCTATTTAATGTCTATTGATATAGGACACAGAGATGTTGCGGATTATTCAGACAGTGGGCTCTCTTCACTTTTGGATTCCTACATCGAAGGCGGATATCTCTGATTCTTCTTTTAGATTAGTCACAGATATATGCTTTGTTTAGCAATAGAGTAATAGATTATGATATAACTCTTCTATTTGTCTTGCTGATACTGTTTATGCTAGACCTGCATGTGATACCTATACCTTTAGAACTTAGGTTATGGTGCATTATCTACGATCCTTGCATATCATGTTGATATAGGTGGTCTAGATAGTGGATGATGTTTGACCAGTGTCATGCATCATCGTGCACTGTGCATCACTGTCGATCAGGGGCCCCCTTTATGGGTGAGTCAGGTCGACAGTCATACTGACCTACCCATACGACCACTCATGGGTTAGTGGTTGACGGAGTATTGGGTAGTGTGCTCTGTGCTGCTCCGCTCATGCACTCATGGGTTAGTGAATCAGAGCGTGGTAGCAGGCAGATGCCCCTCTTTGAGTAGTCCATATACCAGGAGATGAGAGGGAGAGGTCTCTCCCCCATTTATATACATAGGGTAGGGGTAACACTCAGACAAAGATGCCCTCCATAGATGGCCTGGGGCTGATAGAGATATCACCAGGATAGGTCATGGCCTGGGGCTAATAGAGATATCGCCAGGATAAGTCATGGAGTAGCGGTGTTACACCGGCAGCATTCCGTCTACTCGATCGCTCAGGAGCAGTGATGGCAGAGTATGGACGGTAGTCACAGCCATACGTCGGAGGGTGGCCTCCGCTCAACTTCCTCCCGTGCATAGGTGACGATGTCTGACCGACGGTAGGGGTGACCATGTCATTGCACCATGTGCATACACATATTTTGCATTTGCTCGTGCTTGCTATACTTCGATGCTGCATATGATTGACATGCACATACAGGAGACCTTTATGTTATGGTTTTGGCGACTCTGCTACATTGGTATGATATTTCCTATTTCCTCTTTCAGTTGTACTTACCACTTCCTATACATGTGTTATTTCGATAGTCTATTACACAGTTGCTAGCTAAGACTATCATGCATATATAATGAGATATCCGATGAGTTCTATGACTCATTCCGTTTGCTCCTTGTTTTTTTTTCCAGGATGATCGACTGAAGTGCCAGGCAGCCTGTCCCAGCTCGTGTATTTTCGAGATGATTCTCGGGGTTTGTCTTGGTATTTTGATGGGGTACATGTTGGTATCCTCTTTCTGTTCATTTCGTCTTTTCGTTTTCGCTGTTGTATTCATATTTTGTTGGGTGGTTTACATGACAGTATAGTTATATTTTTGTGTGTCATGGAGGCCCCTTGTGTCATTTTGTTTTGTGGTAAGTCGTACCGGTACGCAGTTTTTGATGTTATTTTCGTTTTCTTTGTATGCCGACATTTGTTCCAGCCCTATAGGCTGCGGTACAATCGACTGAAGTTGTCGTAGAGGTTAGGTTTTTGAATTGTCCGCCGGGTCGAGGGAGTGGCAGTCCGGTCAGTATCGGACGGGCGGCTCCTCGGGGTGTGACAATTTATTTATACTTATCACTAACAGCAAATTTAAAGGTAAATATTCATCTTCTAACTTCGTACTACTTCAGTCACCGACGCCCTCAGTTGGAAGTCCAGAGTTTATGAATCCTGGGAAAGCTAATGTAGGGCAAGGGTTCGAATCTGGGCAAAGTTTATGAATCCAAGGAAACTTTGTACTTGTCCCGGAGGTCAAGGGTTCGAATCTAGGTAAAGCAAAAATCCACCGCCGGGTGTGGGAAGACCGTAGGACACGACCTAGAGAGCCGCCTGATAGGGCTAGAGGGGTCGTGTCGCTACATAAAAAGATGCCTTTTTATTATAACGACCCGGCCCGTTGACCCGACCCCTCAGCTCCTTGGGCGGCCAAATTCCATTTTTGGCGGCCCAACAACCTGGCCTCTTTGGTCGTCGACCGTCGACCGTGTCGTTACTCACAAGAACTTCCCACCCCTGGCCAGTGGATTTTTGTCTTTCCCAAAATTCAAACTCTAGATCTCCAGGCTATGTACTAGAGTTTATAAATCCTGATCGGGTCGACGGGCCGGGTCATTACACATCCTTTCACTTGGATCACCGATGATTTGAATTTAGGAGCCCTTCCGTCTCAATTGGATGTCCAATTAATTAGAGAGTAATAATTTTATTATAATAAAATGGGGGATAAATTTTCAACGGGCATATATATTCGTTAAAAAAAACTTTTCTCACATTTTAAACATTGACGAGGGACTATAAATTAATTTTATAAATTATTTAATTTTTACATAATTTAAAGACATATTATGAAAGAAGTTTAAAATGAACATAATACTGATTTTTTACTACGATTTATGAGTTCCTTCACCAATCAACTTGACGTCAGACAAATCCATACTGGCTTGACTTCGACCTAAAAGTATATACTATAGACAATGAGCACTTTATCTCTTTTATAATCTAATGCATGGCGTAGTAGACTTACTAAAGTCTAACTCTTTGCAAAGACTAATATGGCAATCTCGAGTCAAGGTCCATATATCCTTTTCTTTCTCTCTCTCATCTATCCTTTCTTCTTTGACATAATTGAACAATTTGGTGACAAAACAACCATGACACAAGCTATGATGACGGTAGCTCATTGCGTAAGTGCATCAATCATATTAGTTCATATTGTTGTGTAATATGAGTAAGCAAATTGAAAACAGAGAAAATGTAGAAACAAAAAACTATAAAGGTGGAACGGATTTGTGATGTATCAAAATACTTGGGTTAAAGTGTATGATACTTTTCTTTAAGGTTTTATTTGCCCTCAGGACTACTCAATGTTTGCTAATTAGTTTTATTGGTAAATTATCCCCATGATATAACAACCCTTTCAACACAATGTCTAACAAAATATCAAGTTGTCAAACATAGAAATCTATAGAAATCTGAATATTTATAAAGAGATTGATATCTTTTCTATAATCAATATATCTAAAATCAAACGATGCAATCATCCTAAGATACCTTTTCATTTAAATAACTATCAAAGTTAGTTATATATGAAATCATCTAACCACGAGATACATTGATTCAAGAACAATTCAAATGAAATGATCCAACGGAGACATGCATATTAGTTCAACTCAAACTCTCTCATATATCACAATCTCTTACAATCCTACATTAGATTGTAATATTTCTTAATATTTTCGTACATACAAAAAAATATCTTTCGATTTTAACTTTCAATTAGTCAATCCAACTGGTTATAATTTCTTCCAGATTGATTATAATATATTCGGCAATTTACCAAAAGGCGTACCTAAGAATTAGAAATTACCAATTCCGTATCATAGTTTCTATTTTACTAAAGGGCGCATGCCTTTATGTGAACTTCCTTTTATACCCCTCCTTCTAACTGTTGTCTTTCTCATTCTCTCTCTCAGCAACAAATTTCAAGACGGTAGCACGTGCCTTTATTTTAAAATAATATATTATGAAATCGACGCTAAAAACGTAAGATAAAAATTAAAAAAATATTTCAGTTAAAAATAACTCATCCAACGTGATTTAAAAATATAAATAAATAATTTTTATATTTGATTAATAAAAATTAATATATTAAATAATATTTAATAAATATATTAATATATATAAAAAATTCAAAAAAAATGTATGCTGAGCAATAAAAAAAACGTAAAAAATTCAAAAAAAAACGAATTCAGAATAAAAAAACGTAAAAAAAATTCAAAAAAAAAATGAATTCAGAAATCAAAAAGAAAACGCAAAAAAAATTCAAAAAAAAAACGAATTCAGAAATTAAAAAAAACGTTGCTGCAGAAATTAAAATAAAACTGGGCCTGAAATATTTTATTTCAGGCCCACGCTGGGCCTGAAATAAAATATTTCAGGCCCACGTTGGGCCTGAAATCTTTTGATTCAGGCCCGGGTGAAATTAAAATGCAGGGTCTGAAGTCACGCTAAGAGGGCCTGAACATAGATGTGATGTACATCAGTGAATTTTGGTCAAAACCCACTGATATTTCTAAACTACTCCTATTTGATTTGTGATATCTAATATATAGATGTTTGGACACCTAAAACATCATCTCCTACCTCTACCCTCTCTATTCATATGGAGTTTTCAGAAATCCAGATATTGGAGGTCCATCAGTGAGTTTTGGTCAAAACTCACAGATATTTCTAAACTACTCCTATTTGATTGGTGATATCTAATATATAGATGATTGGACACCTAAAACATCATCTCCTACCTCTACCCCCTCTGTTGATATGGATTTTTCAGAAATCCAGATATGGGAGGTCCATCAGTGAATTTTTGGTCAAAACTCACTGATATTTCTAAACTACTCCTATTTGATTGGTGATATCTAATATATAGATGTTTGGACACCTAAAACATCATCTCCTACCTCTACCCTCTCTATTGATATGGAATTTTTAGAAATCCAGATATGGGAGGTCCATCAGTGGGTTTTGGTCAAAACTCACTGATATTTCTAAACTACTCCTATTTGATTGGTGATATCTAATATATAGATGTTTGGACACCTAAAACATCATCTCCTACCTCTACCCTCTCTATTCATATAGAGTTTTCAGAAATCCAGATATGGGAGGTCCATCAGTGAGTTTTGACCATAAAGGGCGCACATATTTTAGTTTAGTTCCATCAGTGGATTTTGCTGGGGGTTTCAGAAATCCAGATATGGGAGGTCCATCAGTGGGTTTTGAGCAAAACCCACTGATGGAACTAAACTAGACCTATAGCTTTGGAAAAAATAAAAATTTGAGGTTATGAACACCTAAAATACTTTCTCCAACCTCAACAATAACTTTTTAGCTGGGGGTTTCAGAAATCCAGATATGGGAGGTCCATCAGTGGGTTTTGAGCAAAACCCACTGATGGAATTAAACTAGACCTATAGCTTTGGAAAAAAATAAAAATTTGAGGTTATGGACACCTAAAATACTTTCTCCAACCTCATCCTTAACTTTTTAGCTGGGGGTTTCAGAAATCCAGATATGGGAGGTCCATCAGTGGGTTTTGAGCAAAACCCACTGATGGAACTAAACTAGACCTATAGCTTTCAAAACCGACTGATGGCCCTCCCATATCTGGATTTCTGAAAACTCCATATGAATAGAGAGGGTAGAGGTAGGAGATGATGTTTTAGGTGTCCAAACATCTATATATTAGATATCTCCAATCAAATAGGAGTAGTTTCGAAATATCAGTGAATTTTGACCAAAACACATTGATGGACCTCCCATATCTGGATTTCTGAAACCCCCAGCTAAAAAGTTATTGTTGAGGTTGGAGAAAGTATTTTAGGTGTCCATAACCTAAAATTTTTATTTTATCCAAAGCTATAGGTCTAGTTTAGTTCCATCAGTGGATTTTGCTCAAAACCCACTGATGGACCTTCCATATCTGGATTTCTGAAACCCCCAGCTAAAAAGTTAGGGATGAGGTTGGAGAAAGTATTTTAGGTGTCCATAACCTCAAATTTTTATTTTTTCCAAAGCTATAGGTCTAGTTTAGTTCCATCAGTGGGTTTTGCTCAAAACCCACTGATGGACCTCCCATATCTGGATTTCTGAAACCCCCAGCTAAAAAGTTAGGGATGAGGTTGGAGAAAGTATTTTAGGCGTCCATAACCTCAAATTTTTATTTTTTTCAAAGCTATAGGTCTAGTTTAGTTCCATCAGTGGGTTTTGCTCAAAACCCACTGATGGACCTCTCATATCTGGATTTCTGAAACCCCCAGCTAAAAAGTTATTGTTGAGGTTGGAGAAAGTATTTTAGGTGTCCATAACCTCAAAATTTTATTTTATCCAAAGCTATAGGTCTAGTTTAGTTCCATCAGTGATTTTGCTCAAAACCCACTGATGGACCTCCCATATCTAGATTTCTGAAACCCCCAGCTAAAAAGTTAGGGATGAGGTTGGAGAAAGTATTTTAGGTGTCCATAACCTCAAATTTTTATTTTTTCCAAAGCTATAGGTCTAGTTTAGTTCCATCAGTGGGTTTTGCTCAAAACCCACTGATGGACCTCCCATATCTGGATTTCTGAAACCCCCAGCTATAAAGTTAGGGATGAGGTTGGAGAAAGTATTTTAGGTGTCCATAACCTCAAATTTTTATTTTTTTCAAAGCTATAGGTCTAGTTTAGTTCCATCAGTGGGTTTTGTTCAAAACCCACTGATGGACCTCCCATATCTGGATTTCTGAAACCCCCAGCTAAAAAGTTAGGAATGAGGTTGGAGAAAGTATTTTAGGTGTCTATAACCTCAAATTTTTATTTTTTTCAAAGCTATAGGTCTAGTTTAGTTCCATCAGTGGGTTTTGCTCAAAACCCACTGATGGACCTCCCATATCTGGATTTCTGAAACCCCCAGCTAAAAAGTTATTGTTGAGGTTGGAGAAAGTATTTTAGGTGTCCATAACCTCAAATTTTTATTTTTTCCAAAGCTATAGGTCTAGTTTAGTTCCATCAGTGGGTTTTGCTCAAAACCCACTTATGGACCTCCCATATCTGGATTTCTGAAACCCCCAGCTAAAAAGTTAGGGATGAGGTTGGAGAAAGTATTTTAGGTGTCCATAACCTAAAATTTTTTTTTCCAAAGCTATAGGTCTAGTTTAGTTCCATCAGTGGGTTTTGCTCAAAACCCACTGATGGACCTCCCATATCTGGATTTCTGAAACCCCCAGCTAAAAAGTTAGGGATGAGGTTGGAGAAATTATTTTAGGTGTCCATAACCTCAAATTTTTATTTTTTTCAAAGCTATAGGTTTAGTTTAGTTCCATCAGTGGGTTTTGCTCAAAACCCACTGATAGACCTCCCATATCTGGATTTCTGAAAACTCCATATAAATAGAGAGGTTAGAGGTAGGAGATGATGTTTTAGGTGTCCAACCATCTATATATTAGATATCACCAATCAAATAGTAGTAGTTTAGAAATATCAGTGAGTTTTGACCAAAACCCACTGATGGACCTCCCATATCTAGATTTCTGAAAATTCTATATGAATAGAGAGGTCAGAGGTAGGAGATGATGTTTTAGGTGTCCAAACATCTATATATTAGATATCACCAATGCAATAGGTGTCCAACCATTTCAGACCTAATGACCATAAAAGGCCTAATGTGTGATTTCTTCGCGTTACTTCATTATTACATTTTAACACCTCGAAGAAGTCCAAATAAACAATGGATAGCAAATTTGAACTCCTTGTAACCTCAGAAATCCATAGAAACTGAAATTTTTACAATCGGAGCTCTCTAGGTCAATCAGTGACCTTTTAGGGTCATTGGGGCTGAAATGGAAACATTTCAGCCCCACGTTGGGCTTGAAATGATTCCATTTCAGGCCCGCTCTCTAGGTCAATCAGTGACCTTTTAGGGTCATTGGGGCTGAAATGTTTCCATTTCAGCCCCACGTTGGGCCTTAAATGATTCCATTTCAGGCCCGCATCGGGCCTGAAATACCCGCATCGGGCCTGAAATGGAATCATTTCAGGCCCAACGTGGGGCTGAAATGTTTCCATTTCAGCCCCAATGACCCTAAAAGGTCACTGATTGACCTAGAGAGCTCCGATTGTAAAAATTTCAGTTTCTGTGGATTTCTGAGGTTACAAGGAGTTCAAATTTGCTATCTATTGTTTATTTGGACTTCTCCGAGGTATTAAAATGTAATAACAAAGAATCGAAAAAAGACTCTTAATATTAGGCACGTTGGGGCTGAAATGGAAACATTTCAGCCCCACGTTGGGCCTGAAATGATTCCATTTCAGGCCCACGTGGGCCTGAAATGGAATCATTTCAGGCCCAACGTGGGGCTGAAATGTTTCCATTTCAGCCCCAATGACCCTAAAAGGCCACTGATTGACCTAGAGAGCTCCGATTGTAAAAATTTCAGTTCCTGTGGATTTCTGAGGTTACAAGGATTTCAAATTTGCTATCCATTATTTATTTGGACTTCTCCGAGGTGTTAAAATGTAATAACAAAGAATCGAAAAAAGACTCTTAATATTGGGCACGTTCGGGCTGAAATGGAAACATTTCAGCCCCACGTTGGGCCTGAAATGATTCCATTTCAGGCCCAAGTTGGGCCTGATATGGTTCCATTTCAGGCCCAATGTGGGCCTGAAATGAAATCATTTCAGGCCCAACGTGGGGCTGAAATGTTTCCATTTCAGCCCCAATGACCCTAAAAGGCCACTGATTGACCTAGAGAGCTCCGATTGTAAAAATTTCAGTTCCTGTGGATTTCTGAGGTTACAAGGAGTTCAAATTTGTTATCCATTGTTTATTTGGACTTCTCCGAAGTGTTAAAATGTAATAACAAAGAGTCGAAAAAAGACTCTTAATATTGGGCACGTTGGGCCTGAAATGGAAACATTTCATCCCCACGTTGGGCCTGAAATGGAACCATTTCAGGCCCAACGTGGGTCTGATATGTTCTTTTAGTTTTAATTTAATAAAAATATTTTAATTAGTTTTAATATTTTTTTTGTTTTGAGAAATATTCCATAATATAAAAATCAAAATATAAAGGAACATCTCTTTATGGATCATCTCGAAAATCGTTACTGACAAAGAGAAAGAGAAAGAGAAAGAGAAATGCATGCAGTATTTGATGGTAGGGGTATAAGAGGAAGTTTACTAAAATATGTGCGCCCTTTGGTAACATTGAAACCATGGTATGCCTTTTGGTAAATACCAATACTTGGGTACGCCCTTTGGTAAATTGCCGTTAATAATTTAAGGATAGACTAGGTGATAAAAAGTAATTCATTCATTCCAGCGCTTTTGTCAACTCGTTCTAGAGTCAATACGAAGGAAGTAAATCAATTAAGCTACTAGTTTGGATGTTGTGATGGATACACTGATTTTGTTATGTTCTGATTTCAATCTTTAAGATATAATATCACATAGGTTAGTTATTGGTTTATCCTGATAGAACTAATTTAAGAAGAAGAATATCGATATAAACATAATTCTCTGTTTTGCTACGATTTATGAGCCCCTTCACCAATAGACTTACATCAGACAAATCCATAGTGGCTTGACTTCCACCTTGAAGTATATACACAATGGCCACTTTCTATTTTTTCTTGATGGCAAAAGATGAATCGTTCATCTTCAACGATCATGTTAATCCGTTTTAGGACCAACACGGAGGTGATAAATCATAGGGGCTAGTAGCTTGGATGCTGTAGCTAATGCGTGGGGTGGGTGGACATGTTAACTTTGTCAGAATTTAACCTCCAGATCTCTTGGTGACAATATCACTTATTAATTATGGGGACATTTTCTATCTTTTCTAATCTAATGCATGGCGTAGAAGATTACTAAAGCCTAAGTCTTTGCAAAGTCGAATTTGGCAATCTCGAGTCAATGTGCGTCGTTTTCTTTCTCTCCCTCAGCTTAATTATACTTTTCTTCATTGACTTCATTGATCAATTTGGAATGGTGACATAACAATCATGACGCAAGCTAATGATGACGTTATATATTAGATGAATCAGGCAGTAGACAAATTGAATCTGGGATGATCGGCTCGGCCCCATGGAAATTTCCCATCCGTCACCAGGGTAAATCAGAAAGCGCTCACGGTGGCCAGTCTAGAAGCCCAGCGGCCCAGGATTCGCGCTCCATTTGGAGAAAAAATTCCTGTAAAATGCACCGTAGCTAGGGATCGAATCGCGGATGCATGAGTTAACAACTAGTGACCTTACCGCTGCATCATAGCCCAGGGGGAATGATGACGTTATATAGCTCATTACATGCATTATCATGCGTATTAGTTCATATTGTTGGTGTAATATGAGTAAGCAAACTGAAAACAAAAAAAAAATCTGGAAAACAAAAAATTACGAAGGTGGAAAGGATTTGTGATGTATCAAAATACTTGAGTTGAGATGTATAGAGATACTTTAAGGTTTTATTTTCCCTCAGTATTCAAAGTTTCCTAATGAATTTTATTGTCTCTAGGATTATGGTGCAGCGGTAGGATGACTAGTCATTTTTTTTAGATATTCTAGGTTCGATCCTTAACTACGATGTATTTGTAGGAATTTTTTTTTTCAAATGAGATGCGAACCCTGGGAGGATACAACAACCCTTTCAACACAATATTTAGCTAGGGATGTCAAAAATCAATACGATTCGATGACCCAACCCGAATTGACCTAAAAAAATTGGATTCGGGTTTAAAATTTTCGGATTCAGGTCGGGTTTGGGTTGGAGGGTTTCGGGTTGATCCGAATTTAATGTTTAGTGGATTTTTTAGGGTTAAATCAAATTTTATTTTGAAAATTAAGATATTTTTATGTATATTAATATCAATATTAGTATGATCATGATAGAGTATTGAGATAAAATTGAAGAATTATAGAGAAAATAGCGAAAAAACGTTTTGAATAGGTTTTTTCGAGTTATTCGGGTCGGGTTCAGGTTGGTCGGGTTCGGGTTCGGGTTTGGGCGTTTCGGGTTCGGGTTCGGGTTCGGGTTGGGAGTTAAAAATTTTTTTTTTCCAATCCAACCCAAACTCGATCCGACCCATCCGAATTGACACCCCTATATTTAGCAAAATATCAAGTTGTCAAAGATATAGAAATCTGAATATTTATAGAAAGATTGATATTTTTTCTTAAACAATGTGTCTAAAATCAAACGATGCAGCCATCACAAGATACCTTTCCATTTAAATAACCGTCAAAGTTAGTTATATATGAAATTATCCAAGACATTGGTTCAACAACAATTCAAATGAAATGGTCCACTTGAGTGACATATTGGTTCAACTCATACTCTCACACATTTTCTAATCTCTTACAATCCTCCTCGAAATTATAATATTTCTTCCAAACTAATTATAATAGATTCATACATACCAAAAGATATCTTTCAATGTTAAGCTTCAATTAGTAAAGTACTTCAAAGCATTTGCAAGATGATAGTGTGCTTTGGCATTAAACTTAGTCTCTAAGAAAATACCATAAATACATCACATATGAACTAGCCTAGATTTCAAAATATGTTCAGATTATTAATTAGCACTATTATGGTCTTCTACTCGATCTTGGATTCATGAACATTTATAAGACTAAACCATGGTCTTGTTATTTCATGTTCAATAGGTGAAGTTTCAAATTATGTCTCTAACTATTTTGAGACTTGTATTTCATTAAGAATATGTACTCAATCTCAACTACATACTCAACCTCAACTACATAGTTATTTATACTGAACATTCTAGAAGGAATAATAAAATATTTCAAAGTCCTCCCCTAAATTGTAATATTTCTTCCAGACTAATTATAATAGATTCATACATACAAAAAGGTATCTTCAAATTTTAACCTTCAATTAGTGAAATGCTTCAAAGCATTTGTAAGAGGATAGTGAACCTTAGCATTAAACTTCGACTCTAAGCAAAAAAAATATACCACATATGAACTATCCCAAATTTTAAGATATCTTCAAATTATTTAACTCTATTATGGTCTGGTGCTCAATCTTGGATTCATGAACATTTATAACACTAAACCATGGTCTTGTTAGAAACGACATCATTTCTTATATTCAATAGGTGAAGTTTCAAACTATGTCTCTAACTATTTTGAGACTTGTACTTCATTAAGAATATGCACTCAACCTCAACCACATAGCTATTTACATCGAACATCATAGATTAAGTGACTAGTAAAATATTTCAATGTCAAACCAATCACATAATAGTGACTCCATTTAACTATGGAATAGTAGCATAACTACTACATAGTTGGGTTACCATAACCGGGAATTGGTTCAAAAGGTTTCCATCTCATTCCGTACTAGATGTTTCCTTGACTATAAGTCTCTCAAAAATCCTTTGTCAAGGTATGTGCTAGGTTCATATTAATCCTAACATAGACCACATTGACAACAACATCTGTCATTAATTGTTTCACATATTCATGTCTCAAGCTAATATGCCTAGACTTTCCATTATATACTTTGTTGTAAACTCTAGACAATGTAGCTTCACTATCGCAATATAAAGAAATAGATGACATTAGTTGTGGCCACAACTCAATATCATATAAAAAATTTCTCAACCATTCTGCTTCCTTGTATGCAACAACTTGTGCTATGAACTCATTTTCCATAGTCGAGTGTGTTATGCATGTTTGTTTCTTAAAAGCCCAAGAAACAGAACTTCCAACAATTGTAAAAATCGAACCAGTTGTGTTTATTTTCAGGGATATTAGTTATCCAACTAGCATCTGTCCTTCTAGTACCATAGAAAAATTATTATAAGACAAACTTAGATTTATGGTTCTCTAAGATAATCAAGTATTCTCCCAATTGCATTCCAATGTTCATACATGGATTTCTTATGAATCTTGACATTTTGCACACCACAAATTAATGTTATGTCTGACCTTGTGCAGTATGTTAGTAGGAGCCCTAGAACCAATTATGTGATGATTGACTAGGGACTTTTGTATCATATTCTATTATAAACAAAGACAAAGTTTGGTTATTATACTTACTTTATATTTGTTCCAAATAACTAAGTATAATAATGTCATTTGGTAGTTGGTTCTTGTCTATATCATATTGATTAGTTGAATCGATAATGAGATAATGTAGAGAACACTACACTCAATCATTCCTAGTCAAGCATTAATATTTAGGGACAATATTAATGCTTATAGACTAGCATGTAGGTCAATTGATGACTTGAGCTCACAAGTCATAGATATGTGATATCAAGTTGACACATAGGTATACATTAGAGAATGTGTACTGAATTGACCAACCATGAGAAAATTTCATAGATTATCATATAAGTGTCGTAAACTTTCTCATGTGACTATTAATATGAATAGTCTTTAGACCTGAAGTCACTACGGTTGTCTACATAAAGAGTTATGTACTTTGATATCGTCAAACGTCACCCGTAACAGGGTGGATTATAAAGGCGATCACTGAGTATGTAATGAATTATGCTGAGGGATGTGAGTAATGTAGATGGGATTTATCCCTCCCATATGATGGGAGTGATATCTATGGACCCCTTGATCGAGTAAGACTATTAAAATGCATGGTCATACTCAAATGAGTCAATATGAGATATTGATCTCATTTGTTTGAGTGAGTCTACTTAGGGATCAAGAAACACAAAGATTGATATTGAGGATGACACGGTCTATGTCTCATTGGTCAATTTAGATATTGAGGATAGAAGGAAAAGGTCATATATTGTCATAGTCACGGAGGTTAAGTTAGATCATGACTTTCTCATCACTTGGGTAGCAATGATGCATTGCTAGATGCCGCTCATTGCTTATGTGTCTAAAGTAATTTAGATACATTGCCAATGTTACGAGAACCTATTGGGTCACACACTATAGACATGATATATCGGAGATTAATTGATCTTAGCTTGACTAAGATTTGATCCAAATTTGATTAATTGAGTTAGACTCAAGTAAATCCAATTGGATTATGAGATTGAGTTCTAATTTGAGTTAGTCTCATTTAGATTAGAGTCAACCACATTTAAATGAGATATTAATTCATTAAAATATTTAATGAATTAATAATAGAAGAAGATGAAAATTTTCTCTTCATTGGATGAAGAGATGTTAAAGAGCCACATGCGAAACATGTGTTCTAATTGGGTTTTTATTTGCTTTAATGGATGAAAGCTAAAGGGACAAAAACTCTTCTTATTCATGGGATGAATATAAAAGACTTTTTCTTATCATTTGGATGATGTTCTTGTCATTTTTTTTCTTCTTCTTTCCTTTGGTCGAATCCTTATCTTGTATGTGGATGACATACTCCTCATTGGAAATGATATCCCTTCACTATAGTCTGTGAAGATGTGGCTAGGGAATTATTTCTCAATGAAAGATTTAGGTGAAGCAACCTATATCATAGGCATCAAGAACTATAGAGATAGATCTAAGAGATTGCTTGGCTTAAGTCAGAGTATATATATTGGCAAGATGCTAAATCGTTTTGCCATATAGAATTTCAAGAAAGGAATTTTGCCGATGTCACATGGTGTGAGTCTTACGAATAGTCAATATCCCTCTCCTAAGGAGGAGAGAGTTCGTATGGATCAAATCCCTTATGCATCTGCTATAGAGTTTGTCATGTACACCATGCTATGTACTCGCCCAGATGTCTCATATACATTGAGCATGATGCGCAGATACCAGTCAGATCTAGATGAAAGTCACTGGATAACTATCAAGAATATTCTTAAGTATTTACGAAGGATGAATATTTCTTGTTATTTGGAGGCGATCAGGAGCTAGCTGTAAAGGGTTAAGTGATGCAAGTTTCCTAACTGACAAGGATGATTCTAGATCGCAGTCAGGGTATGTATTTTGCTTGAATGGTGGTGCTGTGAGTTGGGAGAGTTCGAAGCAGGACACAACCATAGATTTTACAATAGAGGCTGAGTATATTGCTGCGTCTGATGCAGTAAAGGAGGCTGTTTGGATCCGAAAGTTCATTGCAGAGATTGGTGTGGTTCCTAGTATAACAGACCCAATACACCTCTATTGTGACAACAATGGGGCTTTTAAACAGGCTAAGAAACTTCGCTCTCATCGGCGGTCCAAACACATACTACGACGTTTCCATCACATTCGAGAAATCATCGATAGAGGAGATGTGAGGGTATGCAGAGTATCGACGATGATAACATCGCGGATCCATTGACCAAGGCTTTGGCACAGAGAAAGCAGGATGGTCACACTAGGTCACTGGGTATTAGATATTACAGTGATTGACACTTATGCTAGTGGGAGATTGTTGGTAGAAGTCCTACAGCCAATTATGTGATGATTGACTAGAAACTTTTATATCATATTCTATTATTAATAAAGGCAAAGTCTGATTATTATACTTTATATTTGTGTCAAATAACTAAGTATAATAATGTCCTTGGGTAGTAGGTTCTTGTCTACATCATATCGATTGGTTGAATTGATAGTGAGAGATATAGAGAACACTACACTAAACCATTCCTAATCAAGTGTTAATATTGAGGGACAATATTAATGCATGGAGACTAGTATGTAGGTCAATTGATCACTTGAGCTCACAAGTCATGGATATGTGATATCAAGTTGGCATATGGGTATACATTAGAGAATGTGTACTGAATTGATCAATCATGAGAAAGTTTTATAGATTGTCATATGAGTGTCAAACTTTCTCATGTGATTATTAGTATGAATAGTCCTTAGACCTGAAATCACTACGGTTCCCTACATAAGGAGTTATGTACTTTGGTATCGTCAAATGTCACCCATAACAGGGTGGACTATAAAGACGATCACTGGGTATGTAATGAATTATGCGGAGGGATGTGAGTGATATAGACGGGATCTATCCCTCCCATATGATGGGAGTGATATTTGAGGGTCTCTTGATCAAGTAAGACTATTGAAATGAATGGTCATACTCAAATGAGTCAATATGAGATATTAAGCTCATTTATTTGAGTGAGTCTACTTGGGGATCAAGAAACACAAAGATTGATATCGAGGATAACATGGTATATGCCTCATTGCCTAATCTAGATATCGAGAATAGAAGGACAAGACCATACATTGTCATAGTCATGGAGGTTAAGTCGGATCTCGACTTTCTCGTCACTTGGGTAGTAATGATGCATTACTAGATGTCGCTCATTGCTTATGTGTCTAAAACGGTTTAGACACATTGCCAATGTTACGATAACCTATTAGGTCACAGACTAAGGACACGATGCTTCAGAGATTAATTGATCTTAGTTTGACTAAGATTTGATCCAAATTAGTTAATTGAGTTAGACTCAAGTGAATCTAATTAGATTATGAGATTGAGTTCTAATTTGAGTTAGACTCATTTAGATTAGACTCAACGATATTTGAATGAGATATTAATTTATTAAAATATTTAATGAATTAATAATAGAGGAAGATGAAAAGTTTCTCTTCATTGGATGAAGAGATGTTGAAGAGCCACGTGAGAAACATGTGCTTTAGTTGGGTTTTTATTGACTTTAATGGAGGGAAGCTAAAGGGACAAACACTCTTCGTATTCATGGGATGAATATAAAAGAGTTTTTCTTATCATTTGGATGATGCTTTTGTCATTTTTTTCTTCTCCTTCCCTTTGGCCGAACCCTTCTCCTTCTCCTCCTCTTCTTCTTGTTTTGTGAATCTCATCTTGTGGCTCCTACTCCAAGGCCCACGGTCCTTGACCATTTACTGCGAGCAATTCTATAATCGTGCAAAGGTTTACAAATTTTGATACAAGAATATTGCAGTAAAAAGAAAGAATACACTTTTCGTTATCGACGCCCGGTGTGGATCGTACTTCGGAGCAGAGGGTCGTCATTGGCGCAGAGTCTCGAGATCGGAGTTTGCTGGAGCAGAGCGCTTGAACGAAAAGCTTAGAGGCGTTGGAAAGTTGTGTTTTTGAAGCCTCGGGGTCGAGCCCCTTTTATAGTGCTCCTGGGGCGCCTGAGACGTCGGGGGCGCCTGACACGTGCCTTCAGATAGGAGAAACCTCATCCACAGCTTGGTTAGTGCTTATCCCCTTCGAATCGACCTCTGGAGCTGACTGGGGCGCCCGGGACCTCCTGGGCACCTAGCTTGACTAGGTCTGCTGGCTTCGTGGCTGATTTTGCTTCGACTACCTCTTTGGCTTTGACCTTGGGCGCCCGGGACCCCCCGGGCACCTAGCCCAGTGTGATTTCGAAGCGTTCTTGCTTCTTTGCTTGTTTGGCTTTGACCTTGGGTGCCTGGGACCTCCCGAGCGCCTATCCCAGCTGTCTGCACCTCTCCTTTGGGGCGTTCTGAGCTGCAGAAACACACTCCTTCGCTCCTTGCATCCAAGGTTAGTTCCAAAACAACAAAAGCAAGAATATTAGTTAGTATTTACAACCGTAGCTGTCTTGGTTATGACTTCGGGTCTCCCAAATGGAACCCTAGGTCGAGTCGACGCCTACTGTTCCCTCGACGGTGAACACGTCCTCACCTACTCCTCTCCGGAGAGTTTACCTTTTGCCAACCGGCCCCTCCGGTTGGACTTTTGCCCAATCCACCTGACTAGGTCTTTGTGCCCAGTCCTCTACCAGGACTTCGTGCCCACCTTCCGGGCAGGTCTTCGGTGCCCAGCCCCTTGCCAGGACTTCGTGCCCACCTTCTGAGTAGGTCTTCGGTGCCCAGCCCCTTGACCAGGTCTTCTTTGCCTAGCCCTTTGCCAGGACTTCTTGCCTAGTGTACCTAGGACTTCTTTCCTGCACACTTAGTAAACACATTAGACAACAATAACTTCTTAACATCTGAACCCTTTTGCCATTATCAAAACACAGGTTTGACTTAGGTGTTGCTTGCACCAACAATCTCCAATCTCTCCCTTTTTGATTTATGGCAACCCGATTCAAAAAGTTAAGTTAATCATACTGATAAGTAAAGTACCAATGTTAATTTCCTCCCCCTGGAAGAAATCTCCCCCTGAGTTTTTCAAAAGTTCGTGGGGCTTTTGAAAAAGTTTCTAAGTCTAAAAGTGAAACGTTTTTTAGGTTTTCAATACTTAGAAAATTTTCAAGAAAAGATTTTTAAGTTAGAAAACATTTTCCAAAACATATTTTGAATTGGACACTTGAAAAATTTTCAGGAGAATTTGAAATTTACACTTAGAAAATTTTCAACCAACCAAAGATGCTTAGAATGATTTTTAAACGTAAGCAATTTCCAAAATACTTAGTTTTTGCACTTTAGAAAATTTTCTAAACTTATTCTGAAGTTTTAACACTTAGAAAATTTTCAAACAGTTTTAATACTTAGAACGCAGTTTAAATACTTAGAAATATTTTTCAAGCACAATTTTGAATTTATGACTTAGAAAAAAAAATTTCAAAAATTTTTCAGAATAAGTACCTAGAATAATTTTTGAAAACAAGAAAAATGAACTTTCAAAATGAACTTAAGTATTTGAAAAACTTTACTTTTTGAAAAACAAGAGATAAAATTTTTTGGAAAAAGATTTACTTTTGAAGAAATTAAATTTGAAGACAAAAAATTAAATTTTGAAACCTTCTTTTCTCTCCTTTCCAATCTCTCCCTCTTTTCTATATATATAAAAAAATATAGCAAAAAATGAGTAATTAAAGTAAGATGCTGTACTGAACCAATTCTAAATTTAAACTGGACCAAATTAATTTAAATTTTCACTTTCGGGTCCTGTCTAACCCAATTAACTACTTACTGACTATTATAAACAGCAGCTTTCGCTAGGGTTAGTCAAGTTAAGTGATCTGATCAAGTTAGATTTTCTAAGCTTGACACTTAACCTGATTACTGTTTAATTGGTATTTAGTGCCCCAATTACTGCAGATGCACTGACTTAAAGCTTCTTGAATCAAGGCAAAGACCTAAGCATCTCAACCCATTCTAGGTTATCAATCAAAAGTACCCTAAGGTACTTGTGAGATGCTGACTTCTAGATCTATAGGTGCATGCAATTCTAGGGTTAGGGCCTAGGCTAAGTCTATTTTACGAAAAGGCGCTAGTTTTGAAGGGGGTAGGTTTTGAAAAAAACTAAGTCGGAAAAATTATTTTAAATAACATAATGAAAATAAAGAAATGATTTTGCAGAAAATAAAACAGTTTTAGAAAAATAATATAATTAGAGCAGTCCTATTCTACCATGTATAACCCTAATTGCCTTCTAATTAACATAGTACTGCAGCTTATCAAACAAGAGATTAGAAAGTAAAGCTGATAGATGCATAAGAGTCACCTGGTCAGTAGGACTAGTAAGGTCAAGCCATAGTCAAATACATGTCAACCCTACTGAGTAGGGGTAGTCAAAGAGTCAACAGTACAACTGAAAATATCAATCTAAACTAAGAGGAAGGGTCAGGATGATCAGATGAGCAGGGCTGCCAAGATCAGAATAACGACATCATTTCATTATATCGTGCGTCGTTAGTCTCTCGATCGGCTCTGAGGGTATTCATATACTCAGTGTAACGGGCATCATTTGCTTCCATATACTCTACGTGATTGGCCTCTATTTCCTCCCTGAGGCTGTGGACCTCAGTCTGAAGTAGTGCTAGTCTCTCGTCAGTCGTCGAAGGTGGGGACTCGTCCATCTACTCTCGAATCTCGGTAGCGAGATCTGCGACATCGACCTCTACCTCCTCATCGGAATCAATCTGGGCTCCGGCTCGCTGACGTCTCCATGATAAAACCCCGGTACCCCAGGCATCTATGCCCGCTAGAGAAAAGTTTCTATACCCAATTTCATCAAATTCAGTCATCGAGGTCATCTCTCTGTCGGTAATTTCGCGACCGTGATGATGAAGAAGAGAGGTGATGATGTGGCAATAAGGGGTGCGTACTCGACCCTGAGTAGTGACACTGGATGCATGTAGAATGGTGTGGAATATGTGAAGTCCAATATCTATGTCTAAGTGATGGATCAAAGCATATAGCAGGAAGGTATGGAATGGTCGCATGGTCGCGACATCCCTAGTGGTTAAGGGTAGGATGCAATGGACTAGAACTCTATAAAGAACGTAGTGTTGGACCTGGAGATTTACTGATTGAAACCAACTAACCCGGGGGTTTCGGGCAGTTCTATAGAAATATGAATAAAGGGTGTCCAGATCAATATGGGAGTAGGGAGGAGCAAAGGGAGGATCTCTAGGAGGGTAACAGCAGAAAGTGGACTGGGAAGGTCGCAGTCCAAGGAATCTGTTAAACAACAAAGGCGTGATAGTCAAAGGCATTCCTTGTACTGTGGTGATATAGCTAAGGTTATCTTGTCTGACTAGGTTATTGTAAAACTCTGCACATAGGGTAGTATTCACAGGATGGGTGCAAAAAACAAGTCGTTCAAGTTGATAGAAGTTGATGACGTCCATGGCTACTGGACAGGATTGAGTGAAAAACTGCCTATTCAAGAAGCTTGTCTTGATGGGTTTGTAGGTCGTCCTAGCAAACTTATTGAATAGTTCTAGGGTCGGAAACCTAGGGTTAGGGCTAGGCTCGGTCTCGGGATTGGGTTGAGTAGCACGACGTTTTCTAAATTAATAACAAGGAACATGCATTTAGCGAAATAACTAAAAAGAATTAATTAAAAATGCATGAAAAATTGATACCGGGTAGCCATCAGGGGAGGCATGGTTGAAGTGGAGCGTTCGAGGGCACGAGAGGGTCGTTCGGGCACCTTGGGAGGAGAAGAGTTAGAGAAGAGAGTTTGTTTTGGGGTGGCAAATGAATGAAGTCTCGGTGGCCTTTTATAGAGAGTTATCGGGCGCCCGGGAAGGATCGGGCGCCTGGCTCAGGCGTTTGCTGCCAAAGGCAGCTTCATCGGTGTTGACGCTGTCCTTGGGGGCGCTAGTGAGGACCCGGGCGCCTGGAGTCAGATGCCATGCGTGGCAGCTTTTGCTGCCTCGAATTGACTTAAAGGCCTAGGCGCCCAATAGGTCACGGGCGCCCAGGTAAGCTAGGTAGTGTTGACAGCTTTTGTTGTCTTGGACGAAGAGAAAGGGGGGCGCCCGAGGGGTCATGGGCACCCGAGTTGACCGTTGTTTGACCATTGACCAGTTTGACTCTTTGACCAGGTTTGACTTTTTTGACCTGGTTTGACTCTAATGACCAACCAACATTCAGGTTAATTTTACTATAAAATCAATGTTTTTATTTGACCACATTATAGAAATCAGATTTTGAGTTAAGTTAAGTCCTATCTATCTCACCCGGTATATAGTTATCAATCACGTTAACATATGGGTTTTTGTGAGACAGGTTTTGAATAGAAGTAAGAAGTTATTTTGAAAAACTATGATTAGTTTTGAAAAATTGACTTAATTTTGAAAAACCAATTAATTATGTTTTAAAATTATTTTTGAAAACAATGGTTGAATATAAGATTAATTGAAATCTGTGTTAGATTCAAATCTGACAATAGTAAAGTGAATTTGGTTTTCAATAATTGGCTTCCAGGTCTTGGCGAGGCACTAGGACTTCTTTGGCCGTAGCCTTATTGGATCATCAACTCTTTCCTTAACAAAGCCTTTTATTGAAAATCCATTTTCAAGTTACTCCTTGAAAGATTTTGGTCTAACTAGTTTGGGTCTTGGATCGATAGCTTCGGCTAGTTCCGCCAAAATGGCTTCCCTAACATACTATCATCTCACCTCCACCCAATACTATGTTATTCAAATTTTAGTTAATCGGTTTAGTCCTTAATCTAACCAGTCCTAGGTCTAAGCATGGTAAATTGTAGAAAATAAATAAACACGCAATCATGCAATTTTACAATAAGAAAAAGAGTTTATTTAACTATAAAAATGGTTTTTAAGTTGGCTCCCCCTGGACTAAAGCCACGGTAATGATTAGGCACGATATGAATCTTGTCCTTGGGGATCCAATACTGGTTTGGTCCAGCTTGGTTGTTTAGGCAAAAATTGGGTACCCATGCCTGAACTTTGGGTCTAGACTGATTCAGTACAGCATAATATGACCTTTGTCTAGCCTTAGTTCGATATCCTAACTCGGATCGATTTAGAACGGACTTCTGTTTTCCAAGGATCATGTCAAGACCCTTGGAACCCGAAGTAAATCGTTCCAAAGCTGCTCTAAGGTCCTTGACTTGAGTTTTCAAGGAGGAGTTCTCTTTCTCAAGTTTTTCAACCTGAGTAGAGGTTCCTTCTTGAACCTTCTCAGTTAAGGATCTAGAGTCAGCTCCCTCTTTTAGGAGTTTTACTTCCTATCGGAGAGACTCGAATTTTGGCTTTCGCCAAGTTACTAGATAGGTATGCAATTAATTCAGCTTTTGAATAACCACTTACAGTTATTTTGCCGTCTTCTGATATGGTGAGCTTTCTGTCATCCGACTCCGATTCTGATCCGGTGTCGATGTCTTCGGATGCAGTCAAGGTGAGCAGGTTCGCTTGTGGGGCCTCTTCTTCTTCTTCGGATGAAGACTCATCCCACGTTGCTTGAAGGGTTTTCTTCCTTCTTGTCTTCTTGGCTTCTTTCAGATTAGGGCACTCTGATTTGAAGTGTCCCTTCTTGTTGCATTCGAAGCACGTTACGTTGGATTTGGTCTTCGATGGTTCGGTTGGTTCATCCTTCTTTCGGCTGGCTTTTCTTCTGTTGGACTGATTCTTCAATTCCTTGTAGTAGTCTCGGGCTAGCCGAACAAGCTTGGGTCGATCTCCTTCGCTGTCTTCTGAATCTGAGTCTGAGTCAGACTCGGGTGCAGGTTGAGGCTTCTTCTTGATCACTTTTCCTGTTTTGCCTGCAACAAAAGCAATGTCTTTCTTGGCCAAGGTGCAGTTAGTTTGCTCATGTAATTCAAGTTCAGAAAATAACTCATCTAATTTGATTTTAGACAGATCCCTTGAAACTTTGTACGCATCTACCATAGATGCCCACAAAGTATTTCTCGGGAAAGCGTTAAGGGTATACCTGATTAGGTCACGGTTCTCTACCTTGTGACCGATTGAATGTAGACCGTTCATCAACTCCTGGATTCTGGCGTGGAGCTGGGCTGCTGACTCGCCGTCGTTCATTTTGATCATGTATAACATGTTTAGCAATAGGTCCCTCTTGCTGATTCGGGTGTCCGAGGTTCCTTCATGCAATTCAATTAACTTACCCCAGAGTTCCTTTACACTGTTGAATGGTCTCACCCGGTTCAGCTCTTCTTTGGTTAGATCACATTGGAGTGTCTGGGTCGCTTTAGCATCAGCCTCGAACTTCCTTTTTAGCGAGGCATCCCATTCGGTGTAAGGTTGTGCCACTCCTTCAGCATTTTTCGGGATTTCTAAACTAGATTGGATTATTATCCACATGTTCACCTGAGTTTTCAGGTGGACTTCCATCTGACTCTTCCAGTAGGAGAAGTCCTCCCCACTGAAGAGTGGTGGTCTAGCTATACTGAAACCCTCTTGCATGACCATTTAGAAATTCTGAAATAATAAGAACAAAAAAAATTGTGCCAAGACTTGGTCTTGGATTAGCTGTGCGGGAATAAGATATTTAAAAGAAATTATCGAGTAGTGTTGCACCAACCTCGATTAACGATAAAAATTTGATCGAAAAAGAAATTCAAAACTTCGTAAAAATCTGAAAAACTCCCAAATTGGTGGTTGCACCAAATTTGAGCTACCCCGCTCTGATACCACTTGTTGGATCAAGAAACACGATAGAGGGGGGGTGAATTGTTAGACCGTTTGTCCGTACGCTAGAGGGGGTGAATAGCGTTTCGCCGAATTCTTATTCCTACACGGTTAGTTTGCACAGCGGAAATAATAATAAAACAATAATAAAACCACTAACCAATGCTAACACGGCGATTTTAGTTGGTATCCACCCCGATCGGGTGACTAATCCAACAATCCGTCGGTGGATCAATCCCCGGATAACCTCCGGCTAGAACGTGTTGCTCCTTGTGGGTGCAGAAACCTCTCCACAATCACCAAACACTTTCCTGAGCACACAAGACTACTACCTTGCCTTAGCCAAGCAAGATTCGTCAAGCAACTCAGCCACCACGAAATCCTCTTTAAATAGGACTCGGGGCTGATATCTCGCTACCAGTCGACTGCCCCCAGGGCAGTCGACTGGTGCTAGCCAAATTCGACCGTTGCACCTCAACGTTCGAATTCTCAGCCAGCTCACCAGCCACCTACCAGTCGACTACCCCCAGGGCAGTCGACTGGTCCCTAGCTGAATCCTTTCCCGAGTACATTCACACAGCACTCGACCCTCACGACTCTACTGACTCCTCTTCCGCAGCCTCGACTGTTGCTTTCGCGCCCTCTTCATCTTCGGGCCTCGTCCCTCGGATGCGCACACAAGCCTCCAGCTTGCCTCCATGCCACCCTTCACGTACGCCTCGAAGTTCGTGCCCATCAGCTCATCATCCCTGCACTCCATGGTCCCTCAGATGCGCACACCAGCCTCCAGCTGGCCCCCATGCCATCCTTCACCGTACTGAGGTCGTCCAGTCAGGTCCATATGCGTATCCTGTACAACCTGCACACTCAACATACGCATATCAAATACAAGGGTAAACCTAACTTAAACCCTTTGCCCAAACATTAAAACCCATGGTTACTCCGAACCATCTTAGGGCCGATTGCTCCAACAATCTCCCCCTTTTTGATGTTTGGCAATCCGTTTAAGTTAGGAAAGTAAGATAGTAGTCAATAGTAAAAACCATGCTAAATGAATGCATATGCAATGCATAACTAGATCCTATCCCAAGGCATCTCACACCTAACCCTCCAAGTTAGGAATTTTACACCTAGCCCTCCAAGCTAGGATTTTCACCACCTAACCCTCCAAGTTAGGATTTTCTCACACCTAGCCCTCCAAGCTAGGATTTTCACCACCTAACCCTCCAAGTTAGGATTTTCTCACAAACCGGGCTTTTTAAAGCTTCTCCCAAGCTCCCCCTTACACTGGACTTACAAAGGCTTTTTAAGAACCTCTCCAAGGTTCCCCTTACGCCAAGAAGGGAGCAGTCATGCTCCCCCTCAAACTTAGCTCCCCCTAAACCTAGGGTTTCTTTCTAGCAAAGGTATTGGTTTCCCACTTAAACATAATATTTCTACCCATTTGCCATACATAAAAAAGAACCCAATAATTACCCAATTATTGGTTCTTTAAATTCCCAATGACCCTAAACACAGTGTACTAGACCCCCATACACTTGTTCCTTGTTATTTGGACCCCAAACCAGCTGCTGATACCCAAATCAGCCTCTAGCAATCGACTGCCCAAATGGGCAGTCGACTGATACTCTGATTTCAGTCTTTTCTGGTCATTTTCAGAAATGCGCCAGAAATTTCACCAATCTCCAAAAATTTTCAAATTTCGTGGAGAACTTTGTGGTACCCATACCTTTCTGGGAAAAATACATCTACCCATGTATCTATCACCATTCCCAAGTTTGACACAAAACTCAAAAATTTCAAAATGAAAATTAAGGCAACTAGGAGGCAACCTCCCCCTTTACCCATGCCTTCTCCCAATTTTTATTTTTCCCAGGTCAAGTTCTACCCAACTTAACCTCCTAGACACCACGTTGAGTCATACACAACCCAACACCCGAGTTCTTCCCCCTTTGACACTCTTATAGCATTGCCCGAGGCAACTTTCCCTAAGTGCCAAAAAGAACTCAACAAAAGTCTAAAAACTCTAAAGTTTGCAAGCACACTTGCTAGGATATACCATATCCTAGAAAAATATGATATCATGGAAATATCAAGTGTGCTTGACTTTTGGTACAATTCCTGATTTCCTCAAAAGATTGATATTTCGTATCAATTTGCAAATGTATCTCTAATTTCATGTGTTTGCCAAAGCTAACCATCATAATTCGACACATGAAATTTGTCCTTAACTCTTTCTTTTTAATATCCTCAAATAAAAAGAAATCTCCTTCTTATCTCTTATCAATCCTCCTTTAATATCAATAAACCCTTATTAATTCATGAGATAACACTTCATTTAAGGAATATGTGATCATAATCAAGACTTTTAATCCACAGTCATATCCTATAATCCAAATTTACAATTTTGATTGTCTAATATACCTATTTCAATTTCAGCCTACAGACCAGTCGACTGCCAAAACTCACAGAATGTTTCTGGGCTGAGACCAGTCGACTGCCCCAAGGGCAGTCGACTGATACCTGATTTTTAGGTTTTTCAGTCCAATTTCAGTTATCTATAAATAATCCTACAAATCTCCAAAAATTATGAAATTTCATGGGGAGATTTGTGAAGCCAATATCTACTTGGAAAAAATACGTTTCCAAATATATGTACTCCGGATCTCAAGATTGGCACGAAGCTCAATTCTCTCTAAAGTGTATCAATTAAACTCATCCTAAAAGTTCTAATTCTCACTTCTCTTCAGTGTATCCTCTTATCCTTGATCATAGTTCATTTCTACCATTGAGTTACATGGTATTTATCCATCAAACCTCAATTTTGTGAATTATAGCTCCTATTTCACCTTTTCTCCCTAAATTCTCCTTTTGATGTGTCAAAATCTAGGATTAAGACTTACCCAAGTCTTCCAACCCTTTTTGGCACATTTCACCTAATTTCCTTAGGGAGAAACTTTTGAGATCCATTTACCATGGACCCCAAAGGCTCCTAGAGCTTTCCCTTGAGCTCTTAGCCTTAGCCACCTCCCTAGGTGACTCGATCCACACTAAGCCACACCGGTGTGTCATCGGTGACTCTTGGCCTTCAAAATGAGCTTTCTTAACCTTGGACACCTTGTTCTTGGTTAAGTCACCCTTTCTTCCTTTGGATGGCATCCCCTTGCTATCCTTGGACCTTCCCTCCTTACTAAGATTGTATTCTTTCCCAGCATACTTCTTTCCATTGCCCTTGGAGGTCTTAGATCGGTACCCCAATCCCGACCTATCATAGTTGGGTTTTATACTACCCAACACCATGTCTAAGCCCTTAGATCCAACCGTGAATCTTTCTAGGGTTTTTTCTAATATATCAAGTCTTGCCCTCAAGGCTTGATTTTCCCTCTCTAGACCTTTAACCTTGTAGTCCATATGCCCACTTTGGGCATTCCTAGAACTACCCATTTTCTTAGGCATTTGTTTTCCTCCCTTGGGCTTAATGCCTTTAGCCTTGGATACACAGGTCTTAGATTTATCATGATGTATGCTTTTCTTAGGATATGTATCTACCTTGTTATCTTTATTCCTATCATGATATTTAAAACCATGATTATGCACAAAAAGACAATTTTCATGAAATCTAGCATGCATGGATGAATGATTTGCATTATTTCTAATATTCATGGATGGGTAATTGGCATGATTCTTAGCATTCATGGAGGAACTTAAATATGAATGGCAATTTAATCTAGGGTTAGGAATTACCTCCCTTACCCTTGTAGTCCCTCCTTGATGTGGGCTTCTTCTCTTCTTTCTTTCTTCTTTTTCCCATCTCCTTAGGTGCTCCATTTTCTTTAGCTCTTTCTTCCTTGGGCACTTGGTATGGTAGTGCCCTAGCTCACCACACGTGAAGCATCGAATCCTCCTCTTCTTCTCTTGGGGTTCTCCAATCCTACACTTTATATTAGAGTTTAAAGAACTTGAAATATGTGTAGATTTTACCTTTAGGGCATTTGTCCTTGTAGTGCCCCTTTTCATTACACCCAAAGCATGTAATGTGGTCCTTTCTCTTGGCTTTGGTGGAGGTGGAGGTGGAGGTGGAGACTAGGTTGACTTCTTCTTCTTCAACCTCGGATGATGTGGAAGCTTCCTCTTGATCATGTGTAGATGAGGGTCTCTCCTCCCCCTCAATTCTTGAAATTGATGCCTCTTCTTCTTCTCTTGAGGAGGTTGATGATCTTTCACTTAGCTCCTCCTCCTCACTTGAAGAAGTTGACACTTCTTCCATTTCACTTGATGATGTAGATGATTCTTTTTCTTTTTCCTCTTCTCCACTTGAACTTACTTCTTCGGGCTTTTGAATTTGTGTAGGATTTTCATGATATTCTTTATCTTTTTCCATAGGTCGTGCGCATTTTCGTATTTTCCTACACAACTCAAAATATATTAGGCAAAAATTGCTTAAAACACTAATTACCTTTTCGTTTGCTCTAGAAAGATCTTGTTGTTCTTGACTCCAATATCTAGGCCTAAGCCTCTTCCTGTGCTTAACCTTTGGAGTCTCATATGGCTCTTCAAGCGCAATCATTTGTTCCCACTCCATCATGAACCACGTTTCCATCCATGACTTCCAATACCCGAAGTCTTCATGGTCGTAGGCCGGCGGAGTGTAGATGTTGTCCCCAAGTTTGTCTTCCATCGTTCTTCTCCTCTAGCGTGTACTCTCTCGGCGGTTAGTCCGATCAAGAGCAGTCCTTGCTCTGATACCAATTGTTAGACTGTTTGTCCGTATGCTAGAGGGGGGGCGTTAAATAGCGTTTCGCCGAATTCTTGTTCCTACACGGTTAGTTTGCATAACGGAAATAATAGTAAAATAATAATAAAACCACTAACCAATGCTAACACGGCGATTTTAGTTGGTATCCACCCCGGTCGGGTAACTAATCCAACAATCCGTCGGTGGATCAATCCCCGGATAACCTCCGGCTAGAACGTGTTGCTCCTTGTGGGTGCAGAAACCTCTCCACAATCACCAAACACTTTCCTGAGCACACAAGACTACTACCTTGCCTTAGCCAAGCAACATTCGTCAAGCAACTCAGCCACCACGAAGTCCTCTTTAAATAGGACTCGGGCTGATTTCTCGCTACCAGTCGACTGCCCCCGGGCAGTTGACTGGTGCCAGCCAAATTCGACCGTTGCACTTCAACGTTCGAATTCTCACCAGCTCACCAGCCACCTACAGTCGACTGC
>JAGFNQ010004539.1:0-14082 GCA_024364735.1 Boesenbergia rotunda
TGGAAAAGTCCTAACTTGGAAGGTTGGGTGAAAAGTCCTAGCTTGGAGGGCTAGGTGAAAAGTCGTAACTTGGAGGGTTAGGTGAAAAGTCCCAACTTGTAGGGTTAGGTATGAAAAATCCTAGCTTGGAGGGCTAGGTGTGGAAAAGTCCTAACTTGGAAGGTTGGGTGAAAAGTCCTAGCTTTGAGGGCTAGGTGAAAAGTCCTAACTTGGAGGGTTAGGTGAAAAGTCCCAACTTGAAGGGTTAGGTGAAAAGTCCTAGCTTGGAGGGCTAGGTTGGATGAAACCCTAGCTTGGAGGGCTAGGTTGGAGCCTCTGGATCGGTCTGGTGACCGATCAGGGAAGTTGACACGGTGCTCCTTCGTGGATCGGTTTGGTGACCGATCCAGCGATGACTGATCGGTCTGGTGACCGATCAGGGAGTATGCGTTTCACTCACTGCACAGCTCCTGATCGGTTTGCTGACCGATCAGGGAGCTCACAAGTGGGTTGAGTTCCCTTGATGTTATGCTCCTGATCGGTCCGGTGACCGATCAGGGAGCATCCAGTAGGTTTTTGGCAAACCTACTGATCGGCTCCTGATCAGTCCGGTGACCGATCAGGGAGAAACCGTGACCGATCAGACTAAACGATCAACTGTCTCGAGGTTTCTCACCCTGACCGATCAGGATGGAGCCTGATCGGTCTGGGATCGGCCTGATCGGTCTGGTGACCGATCAGCCAGTGGATTCCAAGCGGGATTGTGGCAAGCTGATTGCAGGATCGGTTTGGTGACCGATCTGGTGACCGGTCAGAGTGACCGATCATACGAGCTTGCGATCCCAGGTTTCTCACTGGGGACCGAACAGGTTGGATCCTGATCGGTCTGGGATAGTCCTGATCGGTCCGGTGACTGATCACTTTAATTCAAACGCGCTGTCAGACGCTCTGATCGTGTCTGAACACATCTGATTCTCTACACTTAACCTCTGATACTTGATTCTATACTTGATATGCTGTGTTAATGCTCTGATTAAGTGTGCAGGTGACAGGGATGGATTCAAACACTCAAGGAGAGTCAATGGAAGTCTTTCCTTGGAGCAGGTTTGTCCATTTGCCATCTCAGGTTGCAACGGCTGGAGCTGCTGACTAGAGTTTGGTTGAGGGATGCTCAGGGAGTCTAGGGAGAGCTCAGTGGTAGCTGGCGTTGGCAGGTGAGCAGCTGGAGGCTGCAGTGAGGTGGTGGCCTGGAGCTAAGTGGAAGAGACTTAAGCGCTCGGTGGCGAACAAGTCTCAACAACTCTGATCAGAAACGCTACAGCTTGTGTTCTTGCTAGAACTTGTGTTGTGCTTGTGCGATCTGTTGTTCCATCAATCTTGAGCAAGAAACTGCGATCTTTGAAGCAACTGCGATCTTTGAAGCAGCCATCTGTTACTTGAGCATTGGGAAGAAGAGTCAGAAGGCTTGGCGAGTCCATCAGCGAGAAGACACGAAGAAGGGGATTCTTGCGTGAGATCTGCGCTGAGTGGAGCTCGGGAGAAGTTTGTCTGAGTTCTTGTTGTCCTAAGTGCTAAGTAAGATCTTTCTTGTGTTTCATTGTACTTAAAACTCTATCTTTGTTGAAACGTTGTGGAGATGTTACTCCACCGAGAAGGAGGTTGCATTTTATCCGGTGTTGACCGGGGCTTGATCTGCCGACGATCAAGAGATCGCCCACCTTATGGGCACGCCAAGGAGTAGGGGCAAGTTATTCCCGAACCTTGTAAATCCTCTTGTTAGCGTTCTTGTTCTTGTGATTAACTTAGGGTTTAGTTTATTGCATACTCTGTTTTATTGCTTCCGCTTTGCTACTAAACCTTTGAGTCGCAAAAAATTGAAAAGAGCCAAAGTTTAAGTGTCTGGCTACATTCTGTTAGGACCGGGTGCATGTTGACAAGGATACTGGTTCGTAATATTTTAAAATTTTACGTGCAGCGGAAGAATTAGCATAAAATAATTTCATAAATTATTTTAACCACGTATCTAGCATGCGACCTTATGATGTGTGGACGTAATCATAAATTAAAACATTGCGGAAAAGTAAACTAATTTACTTTGTACCTCGCGTAACTCGAAGAAAAGGGACGAGATCTAACCGTAGCGTCCCTTGGAAGCTTCGCCTCTATTCGCGTCCACGCCGAGTTCTCTTCGGGATGACTTCGCAAAGTCACGAGTTTTGTGCCGACGAGAACTACTAGATTCTCTAAAGGCACAACTAGAAGAACAAGAGAAAAGAATGGAAACTAACCGCCAAGAACCGGAATCGAAATTCCGGGAAGGAAGGAGATGTGATCCGCTTCTTCTTCTTCTTGGTTGGCTTCTCCTTGGTGTTGATGGCTCACGGCAATCTTCAAAGGAAGGTGGTGCGCCGGCCCTAGGGTGGAAGGTGCGCCGGCCCTAGCTTGTAGAGGAGGGCGCCAGCCCTAGGAGGAAGGAGAAGGGGAGGAAGAGAATAAAAGAGAGAGAAGGAGAGAGTTAATCTCTTGATTACTCTATTGATTGGAATTCAAGACTTGCCTTTGGTTCCTTTATATAGTAGCCTCTCCCTTGCCAAGTCTCTCTTTTAACGGAATTAACGGAATTAGTTTTCATAAAAAATTTATCTTATAAATTCTCTTATGAATAACTGCGTTTAAACCAAGTTTTATTATAACTAACTTTATAATAAAACAAATTCATCTCTCCTTTAATTATGGAATAAATTTTACAAGAAATTTATAAATTTTTCTTATCATGAAAAAATCAATTCATAATTGATTTTATAAAATTAAAATAAACCGATCCATGGTTCATTTTAATTTCCATAAAAAGAATAAATTTCTATAAATTTCTTTATATAAATTTCTTTATATAGATTTATTTATTCATAATTTTATAAAACAAATCGCGCTTGATTTATTTTATAAAATAAACCAAATAAATTGGTTTTCTCTCCTTGTAGTGGCCGGCCAAACCAAAGAGGGTGGGCACCCTCTTTGGCCGGCCACACCAAGCTAAACCCTCGCGAATTAAACTCATTTAATTCGCCCAATAAGCCTTCAAAAGACTTAGCCATTTCAAGCTTCCCGTGCGCCTCTGATAAATTCAGATTCAACTTATTTCTCTTGATCGGAAAATCCAATTTTCAACTCGTTTTAAATCCCTCGGATTACTCGTAGTGTGTGTGACTAAATAGGCTTTCGATTTATGTTGGCCGTCTATAATCAACTAATTATAGAACGATCATGAGTGGCACCTAGTAGTACATCATGACCCCCAATTAATCGAAAGATCAACGGTTGACCTCAGAAGTAATTCTGAAACCCTTCAGCAGCTCTAATGAATCGTGCCCCATTCCCTTCACCATCTTATACCCACTTGGTTCAGGACACGGTCTATTTGTGTCAGTCCTCACTAGGCTGACTACGTCGCACCTAGCCCAAGTAATGTCTTTCTCGTCCTTTGGATTTCTAATTACTCTCATGTATTTAAGAGACTCGCACTCTAAACATGATATGCTCTGGCCAGAGGCTTTGAGTAATAATCCGACGATAGGCCTGGGTATACATCTCCTCGCAAGGAGTGGTGAATCCTTTGTGGGCTGTTCAAACATCTTCGGGCACTTCGGCTTATACCCAATCATCCTGGGTCCACACCTCCTTGGAGATGCTTGCTTAAGATGTTAAAGTATAAGTCTCCATGACCAAGATGACTTGAACACCGCAAGTCAAAGGAACATCGCACTTAAGCTGCAGTAATAACTTCAGTGACATATCTTTATAGATTACCATATGAAGTTTTACAGCTAGTCACTCCAATGAACTAGTTCCCTTAACTAGCATCCATGTTTATCTCCGGACATCCCAATGTCACCAGCCAGTGAGGATCAGCTGATTAGAGAATAACCCATGCTAGTCTCAACAAAATTGATAGTGTCCGTATTTATCAATTCATCGACTAGAGATATTTTCAATACTTCACAATTGCACATTTAGAGATAATCACTAGTTGTGATCCCATCACAAATTCTCTTATGCTGTGAATTGTATTGCGGACATTCAGTAGATGAGTTTAAGATCCCAATCAAATACACAAACATGTATACTCAAATAGTGAATTATCATTTATTAAAATAAATGTTTACAATCATAAGGCGATTGCCTTAGGACACTTCTCTCATATCACTAACACATTCACCCCCCCCCCTCTCTAGCCATCCAAGGTCCAACACTCACCCCTTGACCTTTTAGAAGCCAACCTAACATGTGATATACAAATGCATGTCCCATATCATCCCACAACAAGATAGAACAAGAAACACCAAGTAAAATAGGTCAAGTTAGCTCCAAATCATGATTTAAATGGGAAAAATAAACTGTTCAAAGTGTTGCCTTTTTCCTAATTGCTTCATGATGAAGTGTGATGAAAATCGGTTTGAAAGGAGAAGCTTTTGCTAACTCTAGTTGTAGATCCGAGGTAGGAGAGGGCTAAAGAAGCATTTCTAGGGCTTGGGAGTACCTTAGATCGCAAGGAGAGGTTGGGAGGAGATGAAGATTCGCAGGGGTGGCACGCAAAACCCTAGGTTTTGGCCACCCCCGCGCGGTTTGATTCTTATTAAAACCCGCGGATCAGTCGACTGCCCCTAAGGCAGTCGACTGGGAAAACAAACAGAAAGTTTCTCAGTTGAGATCAGTCGACTGCCCCTGGGGCAGTCGACTGGCAAAACAAACAGAAGGTTTCGTGGTGAAATCAGTCGACTGGCTCTGAGCCAGTCGACTGATACATTAATATTAGTATCCCAGTCCTAAATTCAGAAATACATAATTAATTTTACAAATCTCCAAAAATTCTGAAATTTCGTGGAGAGATTTGTGGAACTTATGTCTACTTGGGAAAAATATGTTTTCAAACAAAACTACTCCGTATCCCAAGATTGACATGAAATTCAACCCTTCCTAAATTGTATCATTTAAACTTATCCAAAAGTTCTAATTTTGGCCTCTCCTTGATGTATCACTGAGTTATATGACATTTACACATTAAACCCTAATTTTTATCAAATATATTCTCATTTTCATCTTTTTCTTCATAAATCTCCTTTTAATGTGTCAATTCCCTATGATTAAGACTCTCCTTAGTCTTCCAACCCCTTTGACACATTCCATAGTCCATCTATTCTCCTAGGAGAAATCCTTCTGAGATCCTTTGACCATGAATCCCATTTTGACTCCTAGAGCTCTCCCTTGAGCTCCTAGCCTAGTTACCTCCCTAGGTAACTCACTTACAAACGCAAGCCCACACCGGTGTTCCTCCGGTGCTTCTTGACCTTCACCTCTTACTCTCTTAACTTTCCATACCTTGTCCTTGGTTGACTTTTTCTTTTCTCCTCTAAATGACTTTTCTTTGCCATTTTGACCTTCCCTTTACCATAGTCATAGAGCATTCTTGAATATGATTTTTTACTAACATTTGACTTCTTAGAATGGTATCCTAGTCCCGGCCTACCATTTATAGAGTGTTGATCATTTTATATCATACCTAATCCCTTGGATCCTCTAATGAGTATATCTAGGTTCTTTTCTAATTTATCAAGTTTTGCCCTCAACACTTGATTTTCCTTTTCTAAATTTCTAACCTTAGTATCACTATGCCTATTTTGATCATTCCTAGATCTACCCATTTTCCTAGGCATGTGTCTCCCTTTTTTAGGGTTGATGTCTTATCCTTAGATCTAGAAACCCTATATTTATCATGAATCATGGATTTTTTGGTATTTTGACACGCAATAGTATTCTTACTTCTATTATGATACTTAAAACCAAAAGTATGCATAGGTAAGCAATCATTATGATTTCTAGCATTTATAAAAGTATTTGGAGCATAAGTAAAGTTAGGGATTACCTCCCTTACCCTTGTAGCTCCCCCTTGATGTGAACTCCTTTTCCTTTCTTCTTTCTCCCATCTTCTCAAATGTTTCATTGTCTTGAGCTTTCCTTTTCTTGGACATTGAGTGTGATAATGCCCTAGCTCCCCACAAATATAGTACCTAATGTGCTTCTTTTTTTCTTTTCCCTACAATCCACATTAGATTTAAAATGAATTGAGTTGGATTTAGGGATTACCTCCTTTTTACTTAGTGGACACTTGTCCTTGTAGTACCCCTTCTTGTTGCATCCAAAGCATATGATGTGCTCTATTGATTTTGCTTTGGTGGTGGTTGGAGCTTTTTCTTGCTCTTGTATGGATGAGGGTCTCTCCTCCCTCTCAATTCCTAAATTTGGCACCTCCTCTTCTTCTCTTGATGAGGTGGAAGATCTTTCACTTAATTGTGCCTCTTCACATGATGAGGTTGACAATTCTCCTTCATTTTGGTCTTCTTGAACTATGGAACTTATTTCTTTGGACTTTTCAACCATTTGAGCTTGTGTAGGGTTCTTATGAAATTCTTCCAACTTGTTCCACAACTCATGTGCACTTTTATATTCCCCTACACCACTCAAAACATTATTAGGCAAAATATTAACTAATATACCAATTACCTTCTCGTTTGTCATAGATTGTTCTTGTTGCTCCTTGGTCTAATATCTAGGCCGGAGCTTTTTCCCGTGCTTGTCTCTTGGAATTTCAAAGGACTCTTCTATTACCATCCTACACTCCCAATTCATTCCAAGCCAAATCTCCATCCTTATTTTCCAATAATCAAAGTGTTCATGATCGTAGGATGGTGGAGTGTTGATATCATCCCCAACTTGTCTTCCATCATTTTTCTCCTCTAGCTTGTGCTCCTTTGGCGGTTATTCCAACAAGAGCGGTCCTTCACTCTGATACCACTTGTTAGATCGTGGCGCTTGCTAGAGGAGGGTGAATAGCAATTTTTGATTTCTTCCCTACAATTGTTAGTTGCGCAAGCGGAATAAACTAAAATAAAACTAAACTAAACTAAAACAAGGAAGAAACACACTGATGTACGTGGTTCGGAGATGATACTCCTACTCCATGGCTGCCCGTAAGGTGGGCGATCCCTAATCCGTCGATGGATGATTCCCTGGAGCACCTTCGGCTAGATCACGTAGCTCCTTGTGGGTGGAGAAACCTCTCCACAATCCTTGGACACTACCTGAGCACAACAGGCTACTAACTCACTCTATCCAAGCAAGTTTCGCCAAAGAACAGTAGCCTTAAACAAGCTCCTTTAAATAGAGCTCGAATACTAACTGGTCGCTACCAATCGACTGCCTCTGGGGCAGTCGACTGGTCCCACTCAGATTCGACCGTTACAGCCAATGTTCGAATCACCAGCCCTTACCAGTTGACTGCTCTGGAGCAGTCGACTGGTCCTCTTCTAAGCCTAGGGTTCCCTTCCTGAGTACATTTCTCTCTGCACTCAAACCCTCCCGGCTTAGTTCCTAAGTACAAACACTCACACTCGGACCCTCACGACCTGGTCGACTCTTCAATCCGCAGTCTCGATCTGTTGCCTTCACGCCCTCTTCGTCTTCGGCTCCCGTCTCTCGAATGCACACACAAGCCTCCAGCTTGTCTCCATGTCATCCTTCACGCATGCCTCGAAGTCCACATCCCTCGGCTCATCGTCTTTGGTCCCTCGGATGCGCACACAAGCCTCAAGCTTCCCTCCATGCCACCCTTCACCTGAAGACATCCAACCAAGTCTATGTGTACCTGCACATCTGCACACTCACATACACATATTAGTCCAACAACAAACCCTAACTTAATCATATTGACCACACACATCAAAACCATGATCCTCCAGATCATACCCAGGCCGATTGCCCCAACACAAACATCTTGATTTTGATGTTCCCTATACCAATGACTCTACATGATGCATCGTTTTCCATTAACATTCAACTAGAATCTACTGCCCTGTAGGTGTCAAACCACTCCTTATTTGGAATCGTGTGATATAAACGTGCAGAGTATAAGATCTATACATCCGTCAGCTACTCCGAACTCGGCATAACTGATAGCATATTTCTATCATCACTCGCTAAATTTTCTTCAACAATATTTGCATACTTTGTCGAACTACCTTTATTCTCCACAATATATTTCTTTATCTTTGGACAATCTCTTTTTATATGACCTTTGCATCCACATTTATAGCACGTGATTACCTTCTTCCTTTTCGACTTAGAATGGGCCTTGTTATCGCTGCTTGATCTATGCCAAGTTTTGCTCCTACTACACTCTTGGTCACTATTCACCATTCTAGTCCTCCTTGAGCAATTTCGTCACTTGCTTTCTTCCTCTTATGAAAGCTCAACAAAGCACCTGTGACTTCCTTCAATTTGAGAGTTTTCTTTCCCTACATCCGAGTAGCCAAATTCTTGTAAGTAGGAGATGAAGATTGAGAATTCAACAACATAAGTATCTTAACTTCGTCCTTGATCATCACAAGAACCCGCTTCAAATTGCTCACAATCTGGTTGAATATTTTAGGGGGCGTTTGGTTTGCATTTTCCAGTCTGTTTTTCATTTTCATTTTCTGTAGAAAATGCGATTTTCTGGAAAACATGTTTGGTTTGCATTTTCCAGCTTTGTTTTCCAGAAAAAAATATAGCGTTTTCTGGAAAATTGGAGAATGAAAAAAAGTTATTTTCCAGAAAACTAGAAAATGCGGTTTTCTGGAAAATGAAAATGGAAAATGAAACAAACCAAACACCCCCTTAATGTGTTGGGTTAGATCGGTTTCCTATGTCATCTTTAGTCTAAATAATTTCTGCTTAAGATACAGCTTGTTTATCAATAACTTTGACATGTACTGGCTTTCTAGTTTTTGCCAAACTGCCACCAATAACTTTGACATGTACTGGCTTTCTAGTTTTTGCCAAACTGCCACCGATGATTCCTCGTCCATGACATGGTGCATCACAATGTCCATAAGACAAAGTATGATTGTTGCCACCGTTTTCACCTAAGTTCTTCCCAATCTGATCTCTCCATGCTTTTCAGTTTCCTTTCTCATAGCATCTTTGTCATACCTTGTTGTACCAATAAGTCCTTGACCCTCCTCTGTCATAATTTGAAGTTGGTTCTATCAAACATCACTATATCAAACTTCACAGAAGATGTCCCTGATATGTTGAAGAAATTTGTCAAAACCTCACTCTGATACCAATTGTTACGTAAAAGGGGGTAATATCTCTCAATCTCTAACACACAGAAGAAGAGGAAGAGAGAAAGAGATCGCGCGAAGCTACAAGACAAAGGCACACAAAGAGAAAGAGAAATATGAGGAAGAAGAAGAGGAAGAGAGAGAAGAAGGAGAAGAAGAAGAGTTACCATGATTTAGCGGTGTGTCTACTCTAAAAAAGGCCGAAGCTTTATTAGAACTCTCTCTACACTTGATACTCATAATTCTAATGATTATGATGATCCAATAGGTTTACAATGACTCCTATAAATAATACCTAAATTCAGACCCAGTAAAATCGTAACATAATTTTCTTAGGAAAAATCTTTAGATTTTTCTTAGGAAAAATCTTTAGATTTTTTTTAGAAAAAATTTTTAGATTTTTCTTCCATGACATCCTTATTCAGATATAAGCCACACCTATCAACACTTATACATCTTCTACTTCTCCTTCTTAACTAGCTTACTTGGGCGTCGAAGTGGTTACGCCGGGAAACTCTTGGCCACCATTCTAATCTACTCTTCTTGGCGTGTTCCTTATCCTATGATCCTAGGACCCTTGGAAAAAATGATGAACCAGGCAGCAGACAAATTGAACCTGGGGTGACCGGCCCGGCCCCACGGAAGTTTTCCACCGGTCACCAGGGTAAATCGGGAAGCGCTCGCGGTAGCCAATCTAGATGCCCAGCGTCCCAAGGTTCGCGCCCCATTTGGAGAAAAAATTCCTGTAAAATACACCGTAGCTGGGAATCGAACCACGGATGCCTGGATTGCATATCTTCCGAACATAAAGCCCATCATCCTAGGACCCTTGGAGAAGCTACGCAAGATCACGTAGCCAAGCAATCACCCCAATAATTAAGCTCAGCATATAATTACGGACGAATTGGCTATATATCTCAACGTTCTTAGACAGGATTAGTAATATTATACGTACATTCATAAAAACACTTCCTCTAAGCATATTATATTCATTAATAATGCATGCATTGGACTCATTCCTCATCGCTTCAATTCACTTGAACACAATCAAAGCAATAACCCAGTTACATATCTACCTCCCAACGAATCAGAGTTCTATAAACAATGTTTTAGAAGTGTCATAGTTAAGTCCCACAAATATATACATATACATACAAATTAACGTATAGTATGCATGTATAAAAAATCTTCTAATAAATATTATATTGTCATCTTATAATCCAGCAACAATCATTAACGAAATTTTTCTAACTTCGAACGATCAATTCGATCTTAGAAAAAAATTTTATCGACCATCAGGATAAATCGAGAAATGACTGTGATGGACGATTCAGAAGCTTAGAGTCCTAGGATTCATACCCTATTTAAAAAAAATTCTATAAAATATATCATAGTTAGGATCAAATCATAAATATCTGAGATGATAATTAATCATCTTTCTCCTACATCATAGACATGAGACACTAATCATTTTCTTAACTTTCTTAAACTGCAAAGGAACTTGCTAAAATAAAATAAAATTGTAATATGAGTTAATGAACAAGAACCAAATCAGTATAATTATTAATTAAAAATAAATTTAAAATAAATTTTGTTTAATTTTTAAGTTGAATACAAAAAATACTTTTTTCTATTGTGTTTAATTTATGTTCAGTGAAAATCAAACCTACTTGAAATTTTATTATGATTTACTCATGTCTATCACAATGGGATGAACATGAATAATAGGAAAGGACAAAAAAAAAATAAAGAATAATGATTGGACGAGTAAAAATGGGAGAGTGAAAATCATAGTGAATAATGTGGCACCTTACATGCACGATCTCTGACGGATTTACCGTATCCTCTAGGGTATAGTTTGATTCGGGGCGGCGGTTGAAGGCCGCTGATGGTGTTTAAGCGATAATCAAACGTGTACATATAAAATGTCACGTCATGCCACATCATTCACTATGATTTTCACTCTCTCATTTTTACTCTTAAAAAAAAATAGAACGAAGAGCATTATTAAAAAAAACGATTCGCGAAAAAAGACTTCTTCAAATTATTCGATGAGGACAAATTCTATGAATGTCAAAGTCGTCTCTTAGTCAACTGGCCTCGGCACAATTTATGCGGTCACTCAACACGCGCGTTCAAGGCTGGCTAGAACTTTGTTGACCACCATGAACTAAAAGTAACTCAAAAAAAAAAAACTACCATAATTTATCAAAAGATGCAAGTAAAGTCACGAATATTTTAGTATTAGCTCTGATATACTCAATGAAAAAATTCAATAAAATATTCAATAAGTCAATAAAATATTTAGTGAATATTTTAGAATGAGCTCGGATATCATCGACGGTCTCAGGCTGTTGTCCCGAATCAAATTATATTCTAGAGGTCACGATGAATCCGTCGAAGATCGTTATATATAAAATGTCACATGAGCTTTTATTTAAAATTTTTTATTGAACATATTATTTTCTTTTTAATATTTATCAAAAAGATACACTTGATGTTTTCATTCTACCCAGTAAAGTTATGCATGCACGAAAGTCAAAAAAAAAAAAAAATTGGGTTAAATTTCGACTCACGATTATTATAATTATTATTTCATATGCTTACCAAATTCCATCCGAATAAGGTTTCAACACGTCAGAGGCTGTATATGCCCTTCGACGAATAAAATCAATAGGAAAGAACAAAAAATAGTATGAAGAGGATCTGCGAAGGACTTTTTCGAATGATGGGATAGGAACAAATACTATGAATGTCAAAGTCGGCTCTTGGTCAACTGGCATGGAGACAATTTAGGCTAGATCGGATCCTCTGTATCGGGATCTCCCCTATACCCGTGTACCAATTCACCGGCAATCGTCGGCGAATCGTCCGATCGACGATCGGACACCACCAATAATTTTTGATCGTCGTTCCGAATAAGATGATATCCTCGGAGAACGGTGAACCCGTTGGGTATCGTCGCAATTGTGATGTTACCGTATTCACCGTCGAATCCGACGAGACGTCTGATGCGACGATTTCGACGAGTTCACCGTTCTCCGAGGATATCATCTTATTCGGAATAATGATCAAAAATTATTGGTGGTGTTCGATCGTCGATCGGACGATTCGCCGGTGATCGCCGACGAATTGGTACACGGGTACAGAGGAGATCCCGGCACAAAGAATCCGGTCTAAATTTAGACAGGCACATATCATGCGTGTGCAAAAAGTAAGGTTGGAACTTAGTCGACCACCGTGAACTAAAAAATAAAATAAAAAAAACTAATATTAAGTAACATTTGTGTTGTGGGAAATAAAACTAATACTTGTTGACTATTATAAAGTAACGTGTGTTGTGGGGGTTAGTGTCAACAAGGAGAATTTATGCTTGTCTAATTTGATTTACAAGATTGAGATGTTATCGTGCATCTTTATCTGCTCCTATTATCTATTATTTTAGACTGAAGTAGGCACATCTTGTAGTTGACAAAAGAAAACATTCTGAAAAATAGCACTAGCTATGATTATCCTGATGGGATCGAGCGGTTCTCACCTGGCAGAGCCGTTGAGTTTGCTCTACAGACTCCGTGCTGCGCGACGCACCGGACTCAGGGTGCTTGCATTAATTACAGATGCCCGTGTCCAAATCTTATGTGCTTGTATTTGATGTAGACACCTGAGCTATTTCAAATAGACAATTTTTTTTATTTTTATTATTTTTAATTTTTTGAGATATATTTTTAAAGTTTAAGATTTTAAAAATTTAAAATTAGGTTATAATGAGTTTAAGTTAATAAGATTTTTTTCTATGATTCAGTCGTCCCTCTTGAATTATAGTGTTCAAAATAAAAAATTTAGATTCTCACGGGTATATTATAAGTATTTATCGTTTAAAATTTTAGAATTTGAGGGTTGAACAATAATAAACTTAAGTTTATAAAATTTTTCCTTACAATTCAATCGTATTATAAGATTAAAAATTATTTTTAAAAAACTTATTAATAAAATTCAAAGAAAAATTGAACGCAGGTGATTGTATTCATACAGTCCCTTGTGTTCTTATCTGTACTAAAACGCTGTGGACGGTCCGTACATATCCTCCTTTTATATATATATATATATATATATATAAAATTTATTATCTAAAACAAGATTCTCATCTTGGTGACAAACAACGGGTAGTGATCAGTATTTTACATTCATATATTTGAATCGGACAAATCTACTCACTATATTTGATTATCCAATACCAATTAATTGATGGCGCCATCAATAGATTGCTGGATTAATTCGGTAATCTATCAATTTTATATTAGTTCGGTTTATTTGATTTTGATGATACAATTTAATCGGTTCGATTTATTAAAAAATTTGATATAATTGGTTCAATTTATTTGATTTAATCGATTTGATTTTGAACTTATTGTTCAACCCATTCCTCAAACTATATTATCGTGCCAAATATGATAAATCACTAGATGAACTGATTGCATGGGATTATAAGAGAACAACACTCTTATTTTATTCAAAGTGTAAACTATATCAATTCGATTGCATCCATTCAACTCCTGCCCAGATGCAGAGAGGGTCGATCTCCAAATCTCCGGCGAACTCCATTGGAAGCGAACTGCTCTCTGCTCCATGAAAGCCCCCAAACTGAGCGTACGGTGAAGAAGCAGAGAAAAACTGATCCTCCATGGGCCCAAAGGAAGGCGCAGTCTGCCCCATGAACTCCTCCTCTTCTTCGAGTTTCACCGCCGCCGCACTCTGTTCTTGGTCGCGCTGCATTGCCCTGCGAGCGCCGCCTTGCTCCTCCTCCCCCCTTGGCTGCTCGAGGCAAGTGTGGTCCTCGCGGTAGGTGACGTCGTAGACCCACGGGTCGTCGTCCGATCGCTGCACCTGCTTCTTCGCCGGGCAACCGTGCGAGTCCCGATGAGCGCATCGGAAATAGGCCCTGCGC